>CM040241.1:72685660-72885660 GCA_022545495.1 Chrysanthemum lavandulifolium | reverse complement strand
AAAAGTTTATTCCTTTAGATTTTATTTGACTAGTGTGTTTTAGAAAACAAGAAAAGTAATGGGCCGTATACTACAAGCTTTGATTATCTTCCACCCAAAATTCCTGGCAACAAAGTCAAAAATCTTCTTCCTTTTACACTTTTACCCATTGAATAAACATGTCTTACATGCTATCTTATGCTACATTGCTATTTGAACTAACTAAGATACGCATCCAGTAACACGAAAATGTGGCAACTTTGATGATAAATATGTCGATTTTGACATTACTGTATAGCCTTTCCGTAAATAGAAAGCATCGTAAACAACTAAAAACGCCATAATAAAGAAAAAGAGTACGTACTCAAGTTTGAAAGCTAATACATATCACTTGAGTCAAGATCCAACAATATTTTTGTCGATCGAATCTTTATTCTGAATTTTCTAACTAGAATTAAGTTGCTAAACAAGTTTCCCAAAATTGTCTATCATTCAAATGTGACAAATCAACACCTAAGTCATGGCATCTTTTTTCTTGGCCTATCATCTTGCTATCACCCCAACTATTATCATCATCCATGTCTTCCTCATCATCCTCATAATCCTGATCATGACCATGAAACTTATGATCATCGTGATATCCATCATCATACTTATGAGCTTGAAGATGCTTAGCATGTGTTTTGACATGATCATGTTCATGACCATGAAATGAATGATCATAGCTCCAAGATTCTGCATCATCATCCATTGCAACTTGTTCTTGCTCTTGTTCTATTTCTTCTTGATGATTATGAAAACCGCGATGAGGATCATGCTTATCATTATAATGATAAACATCCTTGTTGGAATCATCCGAGTCAGCGGATGATTCCAACAACAAGTAAGGACTCATATCAACCATACCATTATATATCTTCCAATTCCATTCCATACTTACTATAGAATGTTACCAGAAGTAGTGCTATTTAATAAATTGTGTTCTTTGATGATGTAAGTTATAAGAACATTAGGAAAGTGATTATCAACTTTAATGAGTGTGTGTTTTCTACAAAGCACATATATATAGAGATTAAAAATAAGAAAAAGTGAGTTGAATTGGTGGGGTGGCAGAAAAAGATGGCTGTTTTGTTTGAAATAGGAAAAAGAATCAGTATAAGATTTTAATATTTCTATTGGTGGACTATTATAGGTAAGTAAAATCTAAAGTAAGAATATTTAGCCAATTAGCCAATAGCCATCATCAAATTCTATTCTTATACGTATATACCATGAGGCAACACATATAGAATGTTACATATATTTAAAATTAAGGTAAACACAACGATATGTGTTTAGTTTAAGCATTTCAAATTTATAAAAATGAGAATTAATAAATTTATATATTTTATAATTATATAATTTAATTTATTTTAAAATAATAATAAATGATATTGACTATAGAATGTTTGTTGTTTATTAAATGTTAATTATGTAACTATATAATTATAGAATAACCTATAATGAAATCTACATTTTAATTTTTTTTTACTGTTTGCTTAGTTTGTATTTTGTAATTTATAGAATCTAAAAAGATATCAATGTATTTTTGTTTTTTCAATATAGTCAAGTTATCTTCATCATCTATTTGTTTTTTGTTGGTCTATAAAATGAACTCTTACTCTAGTGGTTGTCTTATTCATTTTTAGATTGTTCCTTAGAACTATTTTGCAAGGCACAAAAATGTCTTTTAATGAAACTAAATGGTTACATCTCATAGCAGCGACGGTTTACAGTAATCTCAATTTGTATAGTAAGTGAAGTGAAGAAAATTTGTGGATTATTAAATATTTAAATTATAATAACTTACATTGTCTTTTACAAGTATTTTGTTCAAACAACATTACTTATTTTATAAGTTTTTAATCAGATGCATTTTTTTTATATGTGCTATACAAATATGATATACATCGAAAATGAATATATCCTATGTTTAAGAGGGATGATTTGCACACTCTATAAATTTATTGACACACTATAATATATAGTTTTTGACATTTATAACCTTACATCATTTTTATTCATTTTTACCTTATAAGGGTAAGTATGTCAAGACATCATAAATTATAGTGTGCCAATAAATTTATAAAGTGTGCAAATCATCACTCTATGTTTAAATGCCAGCTTGGATATATGCGGTTTTAGTCATGAAACATGTTTTAACAAGCATAAATTAGGGTAGTAAACTTATTCCCATGTGTTTAATCTAATGTTTAAGTAATAGTAGATGAGTTAAACAACATTAGACAAAAGATTTGATTCACATTACAGACCTTTGAAGAACCTTAGGGAATAACACATTACAAAACAAAGAGTGGCCTAACACATATTTGGATCTAGTTACTACTTCACATAATCACATGTACCTAAAAGATTAATAATTGTGTTTTATCACATGTGTTAATCTTTATTTTAGACATAAAATTACTCCTACTATTTATGTATATTAGTTTAAACTTACGAGGTTTTTTCGGTTTCTCTCAAAATAACTCGAAACCAACAATTCGAGTTTTTTTTTTTTTTTTTTTTTTTTTTTTTATTGGGCTGATTTCACTTTTAAATGTGGCAATGTAAAATATAATAGTCATTTATTATTTTCCATAGCTTGACCAGGATTTAATTTGAAAATGGACTACCCTGATGACACTTTTTAAATAGTGATTAGTTTAGAATTTTTCTAGAAACAAGTTAACAAAGCGTATTTTTTCTAGAAGTGGAAGGTACAAATTAATCTCATACTAGCACATGCATATCATGTGGCTGCTGCAACATGCACTTTGTACAGTAACATGTTAATGCTCTATGTTACTAGCTTTTTTGATTGGTAAATAGGTAATGGATAACCTTAAAAAAATGTATTTAATTATTTTTATAGCATAAATTAAACTTTCAAATCTCTTTGAATTAAAAGTAAACACAAGTGTGAGCTACTAATATCTTTCTATTAGGGTTTCAATTGAACTTGAAAGGTATAAAATAGCAAGGGCTGTCTTTAAAGGTTTGCAAAGTGAGCGACTGCTCGATTATGGCCTCAAAAATTTTAAAAGCTTCAAAATTTGTCTCATTAATAATTATATATTTATGTACACATATTTTTCACGAAGTAAAAAGGATTTAGATGAAATCATATCTTAAATGAGTAATATGTTGAACATTTAGATAACTAATAGTATTATATCATATAAACGGTCTCGCTTTATATATAATATTCCTTCTTCGAAAAACCTAATCATGTAATTTCGTTAAGAGCCTTTAAAAATTCAAAGACGGCCCTGTCAAATAGTCCATTGGCTGCGACTTTAGAAAATGTAAAAGTTCATCCTCAGGCGACATGTTATCCTACGTGTTTCGTACTCGATGCTAAAATAGGACTTGCATTCATGTTGAAAAACGCCGTGCATCATTCATGTACATTTTTGTGCATCAACGCGTAGATCTATTTGTAGTTTGTTTGAGTTTTTTTGTTTTTTTTTGTTTTTTGTTTTTTTTTGTTTTTTTTTCAAAAACCTATATATGTTTCTATACAAGGAGAATAAACTTCACACATTATGCTATGATACATATTGCATATTGGTTACCTTCTATGCTTTTTATATACTAACAAGTCTTTTTCACTTGAACATATACATATTGTTGGTGTTTGTCCAAAAAGGCAAAAAGTGAGATTTAAGATTTGCAAGAAGTACTATCTGTAAATGTACAAGTATACTTTATAATAAAGACATTTTTTATTACTGTGGTCAGCTGGGACATTGAACCGACAGAAAAAGAGATATCATCCCAATCACATGCTAGCTTTTCCAACGTTTAAAATGAGAATTGCTTTAAAGAAAAAAGTCCTATTGTTAAATCGATGATTGTCACTTTTAAGTTATTAGCCGGGCACTATCGTCACTAAACTCACAACTTTTACATCAATGTCATATCATTATTTAACACGCAATAAACCCACCATCTTTTAGATCATGTGTAATGCCTGGTCTCTTGATCGGTCGACCCACCAAGAGGGACGCGTTCCAAGCCGTCCCAGCCATTACAACTCTCTCATGGGGATGCGTCACAAGCAAGAAAAAAATAGAAGTCTGTCGTATAAACGATCTAGTTGTTTGTGTGTGGAGTGTTTTATTTATTTGTTTTTGTGGGGTAAATTTTTATAGTTTCATCAGTCTCCTTATCACTAAGTTGCCCTGAAGAGAAAAAGCTGATGTGACATTGATGATCGGTCTCTTGGTGGTCACCATTATATTAGAGAATAAATAGGTCCAAGCCCGGTTTGTGGGTTGAGGGCATCTATGATTTTACCATTATAAATAATAGTTAATAATAAATTTATTCCTACGGGGTTTTCAATATTCTAACATGGTATCAGAGCATTCAAACTCACGCTTCTTTTGTTTAAACCTAGGATACATCAACAGAAAAAGAAAAACAAAGTGAAACAGAAGTGACGGCTTGTTTTGTATGATTAGGGTTTGACGGGGCGGCCTAGTGGAGGCGGCTCTAGGTCTGAGGATCAGACCCGCTCCAATACCATGTTAGATATTAGAGATAATTGTGGATTCCTTGCATTGCCAATACATCGAACAACAATAAATATACACAAACCGAATATTCTAGATATGGGCTCGGGCCCTTTACACAAATATAAACTATATGGGCTAGGCTAACACATTACACTTAGCCTTAGGTGTTATGGTCACCACCAAACACATTTTTTTTTAACAAATTTAATTGAAAATTAAATTAAACTTTCATTCATAATTAAAAATTTTAAATTAAAATTTTAAAACACATGCATGTTAAAAACGTAAATTAAACTCCACGATGTTCGACTAAATCGGCATGAAGGTTTTGATGTGCGTTTGCCGATTTGATTTGTCTGATTACTTGTCTTTGTTTTTCATGAGTTAAATGCAGTCGTCTTTACAATGTGCTTCCTCCGGATGCCGGTGAGAGATATCGTCTTTTGTTTCTTTGTGTTTTCAAATCATATTATGTAATATGATGTATGTATATATTATATTTAGTATTTTATTAATAAACATTTGTCATGCGAGGTTGGCTAATATAGCTAGTTTTTTGAGTCGTTTGAATAATGAGAAATGATAAATATTTTGTTTGAGTTGTGTATATATTGAGAAAGACTAGAAGAGTACGAAGCACAATGCGCGTGTGGTACCGGTGACTATTTTGTGACGAACAAATGTTTTAATTTTAAACTTACTTATTTAGCGTGTCCCAAATACTATAAAGTAGTAGAGATATGTTTTTAAAAATAGAACGTCTAAATTATTAATAGTGTAAATTGTTAACACTTTTATTTTTCAAATTTTAACATTAAATTGGTGGTTATAAGTTTAGCGAAATTTTATTATAAACAATTAAATTAAAATATATCATTATTGGAGGGTGGTTACATATGTTTTAAATGAGACTTAAATTTTCAAATCTTATATTAATTTTCTACTTTTCTTTTTATAATAATTTTTTTGTTCTTAAAATTTTAAGACTTCATTTTATAAGAAGTCTAAAATGCTTTATAATGTAGTATAGATAATGTTTGAAGATGTGTATAAAAATACGATAGATATGAGGGTATTTATAAGTAAACAAAATGATAATATTTAATAATAAAAAAAAAAGAACAACCTGCAAGTATAAACGTTGGGACTTGGGAGGATCCACATTTTTTACTATCACTACATTTTTTTCTCGGTAATCGTTCAGTGATCTTCACCACCAAAAAACAAGAAAAATCTCACCGCGCGTGGTGGTGGGTCGATGCTATGGGGTTTCACACACCGCAGCCTAAAGAATATTGCTAATATTGTTGATAAGACACCTAACATTTACACAAGATGTTTAGACTTTAGAACTCATAGATACGCACTTGAAGCCGGGCAAAGAAATGGTCAGAAAGTCATGGAATATCTTACGCCACATATATTTGAATCGAAAACTCGCATCTCCATATAACCTAAACATGAAAATCCTCGTGTGTTTACCTATTTGTGACAATGGCCAATAACATTTTATTGCCAAATTAGTGTTTCTTATAAATCTCATACTTATTCTTATGGGAAGTAATACTCACACCATATTTGTAATTCACAGATTGTGGTGCATTAATCAAAAAATGTGGTGTGAGTATCAATTCCCTATTCTTATGTAGAGAAACATTAGCCCCCTATTCATTGGAGCATAAAAAAGAAGACATTCAAACTAAGATAAAATCAACACTCTTGACTTACATTTGTACTTACATTTGTTTTTCTAGTTTGAAAATTGACATTTGACATATGACGACTTAGAAATGGTCATAACCTCGACTTTACTTTCACAAAGACCTGAGTACACATTCATACCTTTGAAACTTTGAACTTGTAGAGTATAATTTACACAAGAGCTTCTTTATGCAACTTTACATTTTACATTAATAAGATAAAAACCGAAAAAACTATAATTGCAAAACACATAGCTAAGCTAGTTTCACTATTTTGCAGTTCGATAACAATAGCACATTTTTCAAGAACCAAATGGAACATATTACAACAACATTGTATCATGTAAAGTTACACAATACAACCAGAAACAATTTCTTTTCCGCCACCTCTATGCGGAAGTTACACAATTTTTATCAATGGTGTATAAATGGATGAATAAAATCAGAATCCAGAATGCTAAAAATGTGTCTAAAGATATTATTTTATTATTTCTCGGGCTGTATTAGGAGCATACTACTTGCAGCATGCAACTAATAATGCAGTCAAGAACAGTATGTTACCATTAATTTTGAGACTAGATTGCTTTCAGTCCAGCAAGCTCACGCAATTTCTCGCACAGTATAAATGTGATTGTGGTCTGTGGCCCTAATCGTGCAAATATAGCGAAGCCCCTGCAATATAACTGAAGTCAGACCCTCGCAGAGAAAATATATAGGAACAGAAACAAAGTAGAGATGGTAACTTGATTTGGGGCCTGTTTAATGGGTCTCAAGGTTATACACAGAAAAGGGAAATGTGTCAAACGGGTCAAACAAGTTGAAACTTTAAAGTCATGCAAAGTGTATTCAGCCACATACAGCCTTCTAGTGTGATTTATTTGAAAAGGTTATTTATTTTGCAACAGTATAGTCTAGGCAATCATATTTAAAAAAGTAAATATTTATTAAAATCTTTAAAAAAAGGGATAAAGATTTCTTTGTTGATCAGCATAATCTGAACCGAACCGGAACAAAATTACCCATTTGACATGTTACCCAACTTAACAACCCCAGCTGAGCAACTTATGGAAAGCCAAAACGATCGGGTATCACTGGGTCTCACCCTTTGTAGAGTCCTCGAGGCCCCTCTGTGATCAGAACCTGAAATCCAAACATATGCAGACATTACGCAATGGAATCCAATGAAAATCAGGAGATTGTTTTCAAAACCACGTGATCAGTTTGGAACCTGAAGTCGCCCTGAAACGAACTAATGAAACTGACACCTGTCACTTACGAAAATTAATTTTTTCTTTTATAGATTTTCTATAATTTTGCTTGAAGTGTTTTCTTATCCAACCCAATAATATCTATGGGAAGTTGAGATTTGAATGTCAAAGAGAAGAGTAATGTATTCCAACCACAGTCATGATTATAAGTTCATAAAAAACTTGAGAGCAGAAGCTAACAATTTACCTTATATGCACAATGGAATCCGTTTCTGTAAGCTCCGTCACTCATAGATTCTCGTTGTAACATAAGACGGGTTTTAACCATGTCCATAGGTGCAGTTATGAGGGTACTCACCGAGCCTGCAATTGTACTCGATCTTCACATGATGCAAGTCACAGTTAGTTACAAGTGTTTATGATGTAATAAGATCTAAAACAAGCTTAATGAATATAGCAGAAATGTGAATCTTGGGGTCGACAGTGCATAAGTTTTTTAAGAATTGAATGATATGATTAGAAATTATGTACACCGAAAGATCAAAGGTAGGTTTCATACATGAGATGCAGATAGAATCCTTCTTCTAGAGGTGTCCATCTTGCTAAGACCTACAACATACTCACGTAAACAAAATGAGAACATGAATTATATATAAAGTAGAGGTGGCAAAATGGGCAGATTGGTGGATTGGGTAACGGTCAAAATGTACTCAGGTTGTAATGGGCCAGTTTTGGTATGGGTGGATATGGTACGGGGTAGGTTGGGGCGTTGCATTACAAATGATAAAAGGAATAGATATCCAAATCTTTAAATAAAACGACTTAGGAGGTTGTATGCATTAAATATAGACTTTGGGAGACTTTCAAACTGTTTCACCAATTCGGCCCATTCCCGTTTTAGCTACTTTTTTGTTTACGCATTTGAAATAAAACACAACCCAAATCGACCCATGCATAAATAAATAGGTCGAAATTGCCACCTCTATATAATAGGTTCTGGCACAACACATCCATTTGACACATATGGTTAACGTAACTAGTAAACTTTAACAGTGGCGAATTCAAATTCTCACCCAGAAAATGCACTACCATAACGAGTTTTTCTAGTGGATGCACAACAAACATTTAATATTCTTTACACCAAAAAAACTAAAACTTCATATTTATGGTATGCTATACAGGTGTAAACTGCAGTTTAGAACCTAACCGCTTGAACTCATCATATGTAGCCAGCTGTGATGCCGTTAAGGCCCTGCCCTGGCCATAGCAGGTCCAACACCTTTCAGAGAGCTAATACACCCTCTTTTGCAGCAATCTTCTGCAGTTCACCAATTGCTCCTCTGCGCGCGTTATTGTTCATTTGCAAACGCACCTATTTAATAACCAATGTTTCATTTATCAGGATTCATGGAGATGCTAACGATAATAAACTATTGGCATCAGAACGCATTGGAGTGTTTGTGCAATGCAACATACAACTTTATTAAAAATGTGATTTGTGCGATCATGCGGCACTTCATTACGTAGGATATGTAGACGTTGGAATTTCAATGTATATAGAATTTTACCTTTAGAACTTCCATAGGGTTGGTCAGCAAAGTGGCAAAAGCACCAGAAACGGCTCCAGATGCAATCTTCATGAAGATGTTAGTGGACTCAAAGGCCAATTCACAGAAATTTTTAGAAGGTTCATACAAACCTAAACGTAGACCTCCATAAAGAACTGACCTGGTCAATGCTGGTGTCAAACCAAGATACAAAGACCGAGCTCCTTCTTTTCTAACAACTCGAGCAAACGTTTGTCCCTGTAAACACCAATGCGGGATCTATCAGTCATTTCTTTGTTGTTAAAGCAGATAATTATGACAGATACCAGAGCTCTTCATACCATTCCGCTTAATGGACCTCTTTGTCCAACAAGTTGCATCTGCAGTCTAACTTTAAGTACATCTGCAGAGCAACACAAAAGTCCTTGCTATATAAGATACAAGTAAATAGGGAGATTTTACGCATTTATGTAAGAATGGGTCTGTTTGGGTTATATGCCAAAATAACCAGATTTGGGTTGATATTGAAACAAGTGATTTAGTTATTGTGTCTGATGGTTTGGCGTAAAAAATAATCAGATCTGGGCTACTACTTTAGGAATTTCGGCAAAAGACTAATAACGAGATTATGTACTTCTTTAAGCCACTAGAATGACTATCCTATACTAGTGCAAGCAAAATCACACTCATATTTATTATATTAAATCAACCCCAGATCATGGTTTCCAAAAACTCACTAGCACTACTTTATTATATTAAATCTCGATATTGCATCTAAACAGATGGAATAGAACAAAAATCACAATTACAACATGAAATTATCGAAGATCGAAAGATGTGAAACCTAATGGATGTGTGCGCCAGTGGCGCAGCAACAACAAGACCACTTGTTCCAAAATGAGATGCAACTTTTGATGGTGAAGCCCACCAACCCGGATCATTCTTCACTCCCATTCCACCTAAATGTTCAAATTCACAATCAAAATCCCAACTAAATCATCCAAACACCATTTACGCACCAATTTCAAATGCTAATCAGCTTCCTTTTCAAATAAAACAGCTGAATTTTAGTCGAATATCATTACGCCTGAGAACTTCTAGAGATCAAAGGCCTAAAACAGCAAATAATCACAAAATGTAACAAAACTTGCAATATTTGTAACTGAACAAAAACATCGTGTACATATCAATTTCAAATATTAATGTCTAATTCGAAAGATAAAACAGCTGAATATTCGTCATACAACATTATGCTTCAAAAATACTAAACGTCAAACGCCTATAAATCTATACTAATCAAATAATCACAAAATTTTATCAAAAAATACAATCTTTAACAAGATTTTATTTTCTTTGAGCAACCATGGTTTCCGAATTTTTGGCAGACTAATCCATGGTGTTTGAGCTCACCGCCACATAGACTAAAACCGGGTCATCAAGGTTGTTTGCACCTAGCAGGATTTAACATGAGACCTCTCACATTTTAGTGACGATAGTCACAGCACAAAGGCATATAGCACAATTATATCATTCAAACAGCATAATTGCTTCAGAAATATTATACATCAAAAGCATAAAACAGTCAAAAAAAACCCAAGAAAGCAACAAATTTTACAATCTTTAACAAGTTTTTCTATAAAATAGAATCATATAACACATTTTTATCATTCAAATAACATTAAAAAATAGTCACAATTACTTAGAAAAAGCATATTTCTTTTCAAAAGTGAGAATCTTGAACAAGATTTGTTGGCATATGAAATGATTAAGACTGAAAATTACAGGAAAAAACCTGAATCATAAGAGGGTTTCTCAAATCAAGAACTATTTTTATTTTTATTTTTATGTTTTTCTTTTATTCGGGTTTTGACCCAGTTCGTCTTGACCGGGTTACTGTGATAATTATGATTTTTTAACAAGAATTGACGGGTGTTTGGTACGAGGGTATGGGTATTACGGAACGACTTTTATTTTTATTGTGAGTTTGGTAGTTGTATATGGGTATCTAACCTTTATAAGTATGCAATTTCTAAACCCACCAAAAGTGATGGGTTTGTAAACCCATTCCAATTTCCATTCTCATAGTAATTTCCTTGTTTAACCAAACGCTCTTTGAACCTACATCACCTTTATCTCACAATTTATAACTTTTATATTTTTCTAACGAGGCTTGAACTTACGACCTTTGTTGTAGGGCCACTTATATACCGCTGAATCAAGAGGCATTTAAGGGGTGTTTGATAGCCTTTGAATGAGGCAATTAAGAAGAGATATCAAAATCGGTCAGAGGCCAACTTGTTTGGCAGCAACCATGTAACACATTGAATGATTCTAATTGGTACTGATCCATTCTAGGTCCCGATGATGCAATTTCATTCAGCACCCATTTTTTCTCAAAGTACTCTTTTACATCCAAAGAATCTTTCCCTATTTATTATTATATTTTAAATTATTGTTTCATACAAACTAAACTTTTAGTTCTTTTTGCAATTGATACACGTGTCCTGACGTTATAAACTTGTTAATGTCTCATTTTAGATTATTAAAAGAAAATTACTTAATTCAGTGTGTAACTTTGTATGAATGATATAAATAAAAAATGTTGATTTATAACAGAAATTTTGACTAAACTACGAGTATATACATTAACGTTTCAGTTGTCATTTTATTACGGCTTTTTTTGTTAGCCTTGTATAACATACGGAGTACGAGGATATAATGATTTTTATGTTATTCAGATAATTCATTCAGAACGGTTATCAAACATGCTATTTTATTTTTAAGCTAAACTATACAGAGCATGTGAATCATTCAGACCACTAAATGACTCAGCTCTAAATCATTATATTTTATCAAAAAACCCCTTAGTATTGTCATAGTTTTGATTAAAGACACCTATCAGGTGTAGCAGTCACTACCTAACGAAACACATAAAAATATCGCACTTCTAAATAAATATACCCATACAGAAAAAGAATGTGTGTTTCGTCAGGTAGTCTGCACCACCTTACTAACTCGATTTCTCCTCTTCCACGCATGGTGTTGGTGAGGCGTCATGGTTTTTCACACGTGGTGGTGCCTCACCGAGGGTAGTGAAGGGCAGCATAATGCAACCAATTATATATTATTATTACCTACTAAAATCTTTTTTGATTGGTTGATATAAAAAGTGAACATTCATTTTGAAACAGACCGGAACAAAAATTTGTAGCATGTTGCGATTTTATTGATTGATTAGAGCTATGGGTACAAGGGATGTTGGCTTGAGTCATAGCCATCGGCATCACCCTTTGGCACGAGGAACCACACCGGAGGTGGGCTGGTGGGTCTTGGGGCCGTGGCCACCAGCTCACGCCAAAGGTGATTTTTTTTTCTTTTTTTTTTTGTACAGTTGGAAAATATGGTGCTGAAAGTGGGCATGATATACAGAGATATAGAACGGGGAAGAAGATTAATTTTAGGGCCTTTTTCACTTTTGAGTGTTTATATTCATGTCCACAGTTTAGTCGATGTTTGATATGTATTTCTTTCAAAGGGTTCATTCACATTTGAAATACTAAAAAATATGTACTCTATTTTTTTAGTTATATATTTTGTTTAATTAAATAAATGTAAAAAAAAATTGTACTACAACACCAGAAAACTGGTGTTATACCAGGGAGGGGGTTTTGGTGCCATGAGCATAAAGTGCTGAGGTGGCACAACTTTTTTCCATAACAACACATTTGGCACGAGACTGTACCTAGCCCTCTTAGTAATGTTTTTTCACAATCAAAAAGAAAATTGAGTCCTTCTGTAAGCCTCGTTATTATGTTTGTGTTAAATACCCATAAAGCAAACACATAAATAATGTGTGTTAGAACATACAAAATGATTACGATGGTATAAGCAGGGTTCTAAAAGGAGTGTCATGGCAGCGTTAAGGCGTCGCTATGGCATGAGGCGTGACCTCCATATTACAAAATAGATCAAGGCGTATGCTCTAAGCCCGGCCTGAGATGAGGCGTGAACATGATAAAGCGCTAGGCGTGACGCCTTTTTTGAATTTAACACTGATGAAACAAGTTTTTTTGAAAGACATGAAGAAGATTACATGCAATGATAACTTACTGACTTAATTCCTTATATATAACACTTTTTATAAACTCGATATATAAAATAGAGTGAATTACATAATTGGTCCTTGTGGTTTGTCGGATCTTGCAGAAAATGTCCTGAACTTTTTTTGATGGGTCATGTCCTCGTGGTATGCAAAAGTTCTGGGTTTGGTCCTTTGACGGGTCATCTTTGTTAGTTAATGTTAACTTGGCAAACCGAGGACGATTATGTATGACAAAAAAAAAAAAAAAAAAAAAAATGTTTAAAAAAAAAAATTGTTTAAAAAAAAAAAAAAAAAAAAAAAAAAAACGAAAAATTGTTTAAAAAAAGCGTTTACAAAAATATTTATTACACTTAAATTGGTGCTTATGTATAATGTGAGGGCCTAAGAGAACCTTTTTTTTTTTTTTTTTTTTTTTTTATCTTAAATTTTGGGCTTATGTACAACATGAGGGCCAAATTTTTTATTAAACTCAAAAATGAAAATAAAAAATTAGGCCCATGGCGTGAGGGCTTAAATTTTAATGCGTATTTTATGCGTTTTTGTACAAAATCGCATTAAAATTTAACACTCACGTTATAAGTTCTTATCGTTTTGTACAAAATACGCACTAAAATTTAAGCCTCACGTTGTGAGCCTAATTTTATTTTCATTTTTAGAGTTTAATAAAAAAATGTAGGCCTCGTGTTGTACATAAGCCCAAAATTTAAATATAATAATTAAAAAAAAAAATCTCTTGGGCCTCGCATTATACATAGCACCAATTTAAGTGTAATAAATATTTTTGTAAAGCGTTTTTTTAAACAATTTTTCGTTTTTTTAAAAGTTTTTTTTTTTTAATCGGTTTTTTAAACAATTTTTTTTTTTTTTAATTAGTTTTTTTTTTTTTTTTTTTTTTTTTGGGTTACATAAATCGTCACTGTGGTTTGCCAAGTTAACGGTCAACTAACAAGATGACCGTCAAAGGACCAAACCCAGAAGCATTGCATACCACGAGGACATGACCGTCAAAAAAAAGTTCGAGGACATTTTCGCAAGATCCGACAAACCACAAGGACCAATTATGTAATTAACTCTATAAAATATGATATAATATACAACTTTATAAATATTTTCATATTTTGTGCCGCTTTTAAGTCACGCTTTAGAAAAACTATGGCCTTTGATAACGCTACACGCGTCGTTGGTCAAAGGAACTTCCTTTTCTTCGAGCAAGTTTTATAACACCCAAGCGGTGAACCTAATCGTTGTAGTGTAGTATTATGGTAAGCCACGGGTATTGATATCGTTCTCTGGGGAATAGGAATGCTAGTGAGAAGTTACTACGCTAAGGTTGGGGTTGAGGAAGATTATTTTTTTATCTTTTTATGTTTTTAGAAATTGAAAAGGTCTGAATCTCGGGGTTTGGATTTGGGGTTGGTATTTCTACCGATTACTCTACTTATCTAATTATCTAATCTAAGGTGTATGTAGTCTATGTCTAATTATTGTGTGCTCGTATGATAGTTTAAAGATGTGTTTACTTAGGTTTTATTACTCCTTAATTATCTCCTATTGATGGTTGAATTGTCACGTCCTTATTCTTAATCGCGTTGTGTGTCTAAAGTCATGGGGTATCGTTTGTCCCTAACTCTTTGAAACTACCAAAGGGTCTCGTCTACAAAATCTCTAGGAATTATAAACTCTAACTCTAAGGTACTCTTTGGATGGTTTAGCCTCAACTACTCTAGGTGTTATAGTCTAAGGTTCACAAAGATTAATCAAGCATTAACTACACAACGAATGACCTATCGCATTACTAGATCATTAACAATTAAGATAAGAGACAACCAATCAATATTCAATAATTAAGTTTCATATTCCCTAAGCAAACACATAAGTAAATTAGCCGGACATGGAGAACATGCAAGCATACACACAAATAATTGAAGACATAATTGAATTAATGAAGTAAAACACTTATCTTGTGGTAAGATAGGGTTTAGAACCTAAAATCTTGTACAAGACAGCCTTGGTTCGGTTTAGGTTTTACTCCAAAGACTACACTCGAAAACTAAAAATTTGGATTCTATATATAAGATTACATTCATGACGGCGTAACCTTATGATTTGTGGCCGTCGGTCGCCGTCATTAGGGTTTCGTCTTGGCACGTTAGTCTTGCGACGGCGTCACCTTATGCTTGTGACGCATCCTCTTCAACCTCGGCGCCGTCTCGATCAAATCTAGGCCGTCGAGTTGCGACGACCTACTCTTTTAAAGTCGACATCGTCACTTGAAAATAAGCAATTTGGCTACTGTATCGTCACAACATGTGCTCCAAATAAGGGCTTAAACGACCCCTCAAAAAGGTACATTTTAAAACCTTATCAAATATCCCTACCCTTGGTATTTGCTTGTCCTCGAGCAAATGTGCTTTTGGCCAATTAATTTATAAGTTAGGGGTCATGTAATCCCCACAAACACATATAAGCCCCACAAAAGTCATAACAAGCAAGGAAATTACATACTAGCACCTCACATGGGGTGTTTGGGTACTCACATCTCTCGGGTGTATATGAAATATAACAAGTTGGAAATGGAATATAAACACTCATTAACCGGTCCTAGTACATAGATTACCATAGGCTTGAGACTAGATCAAACCTCCATCGCTTTGGCGTAAGCACCTAGGAAAGACTATCAAAGAGGTCTTTTAAAGGGTTGTAATGATAGACTTACGGTAGGGAAACAAAGGGTTTGGTGGGATAGGCTATTTAGTGGTGGCAAGTAAAAAATCTTTATGTTACAAACATACGAAGAATGGCGTTGCTAAGCCAAGACTCGACACTCTAAACTCTAGATAACTGAAACAAACAAACATAAATTAAAAGGATAGATGTAGGATGGTAGCCCGTATTTTTTTTTAATTTTTTTTCAACACTATTTTTTTTCTTTTTCTCTTTTTCTATTTTTTTTCGATTTTCTATTTTTTTTTCATACACTTTTACTCTACCATCCTCTACGATAACATCAAAATGATAGGGATTTATAGGCACATCCCTACACTTGAGTTTTTTATTACTCTAACACTAATTTGACCTGAATTGAAAAGATCAAAACACTTGGAGTACATTATTACGCAAATAAAGGAATTTGAATTTAACGTTCCTTCCGTCATTTCATAAACTTTAACTTTTCCCATGAGTCCCAATCGTCCCAAAACGTATACAAAGGATATGACTCGACTTAGCAACTTATGCAAGCAACTAGATAATTGAACTAAGGTTTTTAGGGTGATAACAATAATGCACTAAAAGTGAGTGCATACAAGGTAGGCTAAGGCGATTTGGGTGTACATTTGGGGTGGGGTGTAAACAATGCTCTTCATTGATATTCGGAAAAGCGAAACATCACGAGAACCGCGAAAAGGATAGGCTCGAGGGTTAACTAGGGGTATCGTGTACTAAAGATGAGTACAACGCAAAGGTGTGGGGAATTACTCAACCGAGGTGGAAGAAGTAATTATATTACGGTATCAAACAAGGGTTATCCTAATGCCTCTTATCATTTAGTTATTCCTAACTACACAAGTGTAGTCTTACTAGCGATCTCGGGATGCATCACAAAACAAGTTCTAGAATCTAATATACTACCGGTTCACACTCTAAGCATTAAAGATGAATGCTTTAATTCCTACTAATCTAAGGGTGATCCTCACAATTTGGGTGGAATTTATGTGGTAAAGGGTTTTTTTTGTGCTAGTCATATAACTTCCTATCCGTGAGATGCTTTTGTTAAGACTAATGGCCCACTCATATATGTCATGAAAATTTTTAAATTTGGTGCCAAAATTACCCTAACCGACATTTTCTCATGGTTTATTACACAAATACAATTGGACAAAGCAAATAATCAGGATAAGCACAATTTCAAAGTTCCGTTTATTTTCCTCCCTACACTTAAACCGAACATTGTCCCCAATGTTCCCGAAAATATCAAAGTTATGATAATAGAAGGTAATTAAAAGCGAAAAAACTAATACTCCCCGATTAGCTCGGTAGGATCCGTGTGTGAAGTAGTGGTTAAATCCTTTCCAAGAAGAATGTATCGTGAAAAGCTCCTTCCAATCTTATGTATCTTCTTCTTAATAAATTAAACACGCACACTTGAAGAAAACAAACGAAACCTTAGCGTAAAATCGGTAATAATATATATAAGACTCTATTAAACTAGGATTTAATGCTTGTGGAATGGATGTTTCTGAAATTTACGGAAAATTAAGACACAGAAAATTCAAAAATTTATAAGTAGCTCGAGAAAGCGAGAAAAAAGTAATCTGTTGTTTTACTCCTTCACGCCGTCAGTTGAGATCTGACAAAAATTGGTGCGATTTTTCGAAAAAATTACGGAAAATTTACATCTTTAGAATGGAAAAATTTACGCAAAACATCCATTATGACTCGATACAAGCATTTGACTCGAACAAACACACATATATATCTTTTAATTAATTGCAATTCTCATGTTCACGTTTCTTTTGAAAACGTATGTAATCCTCCCTACACTTATCCTTTATGTAAAATACCTTTATATGCAATTAAGACGAGGTTAAAAACAAAATAAAGCAATTTTACAAATTTAAACATGAGAATAAACAATCAATAAAGGATATATGATACTAACAAGCAAACAATTAAGCATGAGTTGCCTCCCACGAAGCGCTTTTCTTTATTTATGAGTCTTGTAGCTAGACTCATAGTCGTGCTCCTACGTGACTTCATTACCGTCATCTTCTTCCTTCGCTTTCCTTCGTCGAAAGCGGCGAGCGTTGTATGCTTACCGTGGATTCCTTGCCAGCGTCGTCTATTATGGTGACGGTTTTATCCTTTAGATTGGTTTCCTTCTTGTAAAAGGCCCAAACCATCTTGGTTTGTTTCTACCTTGTAATGCCCTTATCCGTGATTTATGAAGTACTTTTTTCCCTTTAGAAATTCCTTAGGGTTCCTTTGTGCCTTTGGTATCGAAGTGGGATTATTTCTAACTTCTTATCGGGCTTCCACAATGTTGCATGCAATCCTTGAACCATAAAATCTCTAAGCCCTTTTTCCCAATCATTCATTTTCTTCTTAAGCTGTATTTCTAGGGACTTGTGGACTTTCACCCGTAATCTTCTCCATGATCTTAAGAGGATATCTTGGAGCGATGGGTATCCTAGCGTGCCCTTTTCGCTTTTAAGTATCATGATGCCTCCCGCATTTGATGGTTGCCTTGGCGGTGGCGAAATGGTGTCTCAAGAATGAGTGGCATGTTTCTATCTTCCTCAACATCTATGATCACGAAATCCACCGGATAAGCGATATTAGCCACCTCTATTAAAACATCCACCGCGATTCCTATGGGGTAGACATAGGTGTGATTAGCTAAGGACGTCTAAGATCGGTCTTGGTGGCTTCTCCTTAGTCAACTTATTATAAATTGATAATGGCATTATGTTCACATCGGTCCCCGATCGGCTAAGGCATTTATATTATCAATATCACCTATGCTACATGGTATCACGAAGTTCCCTGTGGTGTCTCGTTTTTTGTTAATGGTTTTTAGAACCAACTCATCAGAGGTCCCATAGGCGGGCGTCATACTCTTCTTCATTATTTTTCCTTCAAGGGCTTCCTAAGAACCTCATTGTACCTAAAGTTGTTTACTTGGTTTACAATGGTTTTCTATTAATTTCGTGCTTAGGTAGTATTTAATGGTCTCGGGTTCATCATTAGGTTGACATCCTCCCTCTTGTTTTCTCGGTTTTCTTCACGTCAACCTTTCCATCCTCGGGCATAATGGAAATGGCGTTAACAAGCAGTGGGAGGACAATCGTTGCTTCTTACTAGTACCTTTTGGGAACTTTTGTTTTGGTATATTCTTTTACGGGTTCATCATTTCCGTCATTTTGCTTGCATTTCCTCTCGCCTATAAACCTCCTCTTCAAATTTGGCTAATCTCTCGTATGAGCTGCCATGTACTCCTCATTTGTTCCTTAAAGCTTGGTGAGTGGTATTGGGAAGTAGAGCAGGCTCCTTTCGAATTGGGGTTTTGCTCACGACTTGGGGATTCGAAAAGGTGTTGGGTGGTTGGTGGAATTGGCGGAATTGGATCGCTTCTCGAAGGATTTGTACGGGAGCTCTTTTATGCCCTTCCATAAGATAATCAATCCTCCTCTCAATAGCACTCATTTGCTCCTCGGTGATGTCGGAAGATTCAAGAGGAGTTGATATGGCATTAACCACGTTAACGGTGGTTTCGAAGATTCATTCAATCTTCGTAGCTTTGATCGACAAGCTCTTCTATAATATCCCAAGATTTCTCGCATCAAAGTCGTTGAGACTTCCACCGCGGCTTGATCAATGGATCGTCGAGTGATGAAATCGATATGGTCATAGAAGATTTGGATTTGAAGGCAAAGATCAATGCCATGATGAGGGAGTTTACGGAGTAGGTCCTTGAATCGAGTCCATGCTTTGTAGAAAGACTCATCTTGAAGTTGTTGAAATGTTAAGATGTCTCGTCTAATTTTAGTGGTTCTCCCGGTGGGAAAAATTGAGCAAGAAGCGAGAGGTGAGATCATCCCAACTTGAGATGGAGCCGGGAAGTCGCTCGAGCCATTACTAGCTTGGTCCGTAGAGAGAATTGGAAGAGGCAGAGACGCGTGGTCTCCCGAGTAATAGCATCAAGGTCGATGAAATCGACAATTTAAGAAATCCTTAAGATGTTGATTAGGATCTTGAACGAAGTCTATGGAATGCACATCCGTTTGTACCAACGGATGGTGTCGGATCGCAAGGCCGTAGTTTGGGCTTGGTCGGGAAGCTCAATGGTGTTCCTATAGCCTAGGTGGCTTGGTCTCAGTATTCACCAAGAGTACAGGGCTCTTGGCGGGTCATTTGGTGGTAGGTTGATGAATGGTGGTTGGTTATCACCTTCCATGATGAAAAGTGATGGGATTACGAACAAGGTCACGAAGAAGGGGATAGACTACGAGAAAGCTAAAATGAGAAAAATTTTACTTGATAGGAATCAAGCAAAGAAACCTAAGCGAGGTGGACTACTAACTAGCTATTCTATTCCCGCGGCGCCAAAAACTTGATAACGCTACACGTCGTTAGAGGTCAAAGGAACTTCCTTTTCTTGAGCAAGTTTTATAACACCTAGGCGTTGAACCTAATCGTTGTAGTGTAGTATTAGGGTAAGCCACGGTTATTGATATCGTTCTCTGGGGAATAGGAATGCAAGTGAGAAGTTACTACGCTAAGGTTTGGGTTGAGGAAGATTTTTTTTTTTTTTTTTATCTTTTATGTTTTAGAAATTGAAAAGTACGAATCTCGGGGTTTGGATTTGGGGTTGGTATTTCACCGATTACTCTACTTATCTAATTATCTAATCTAAGGTGTATGTAGTCTATGTCTAATTATGTGTGCTCGTATGATAGTTTAAAGATGTGTTTACTTAGGTTTTATTACTCCTTGATTATCTCCTATTGATGGTTGAATTGTCACGTCCTTATTCTTAATCGCGTTGTGTGTCTAAAGTCGTAGGGTATCGTTTGTCCCTAACTCTTTGAAACTACCAAAGGGTCTCGTCTACAAAATCTCTAGGAATTATAAACTCTAACTCTAAGGTACTCTTTGGATGGTTTAGCCTACAACTACTCTAGGTGTTATAGTCTAAGGTTCACAAAGATTAATCAAGCATTAACTACACAACGAATGACCTATCGCATTACTAAATCATTAAAATTAAGATAAGAGACAACCAATCAATATTCAATAATTAAGTTTCATATTCCTAAGCAAACACACAAGTAAATTAGCGGGACATGGAGAACATGCAAGCATACACACAAATAATTGAAGACATAATTGAATTAATGAAGTAAAACACTTATCTTGTGGTAAGATAGGGTTTAGAACCTAAAATCTTGTACAAGACATCCTTGGTTCGGTTTAGGTTTTACTCAAAAGACTACACTCAAAAGCGAAAATTCGGATTCTATATATAAGATTACATTCGCGGCGGCGCCACCTTATGATTTGTGGCGCCGTCGGGTCGCCGTCATTAGGGTTTCGTCTTGGCCACGTTAGTCTTGCGGCGGCGTCACCTTATGCTTGTGACGCCATCCTCTTCAACCTCGGCGCGTCTCGGATCAAATCTAGGCCGTCGAGTTGCGACGACCTACTCTTTTAAAGCCCGACACCGTCACTTGAAAATAAGCAATTTAGCTCTTGATCGTTACAACATGTGCTCCGACGGCCGCGAGATAACACTGACGCCGTCCCTTGTGTTTCAAGCTGACTTGGTGTCTCGATTCTTGACTTTGGCCATTTTCTTCGCATATCCGCGCTTTTTTGTCCAAATAAGTGCCATTCCAGCAATTTGCCTTCAAGAGATCTAAAAAGTGAAAAGGAACGATATTAAGTAATAACGGATACAAAAGTGATCAAATAAGGGCTAAAACGACCCCTCAAAAAGGTACATTTTAAAACCTTATCAGCCTTACCATGCCGCCATGCCACATGCTATTTATAACTTTGGTTATAAAAGTGCAATTTTTAAGTTTTGATTCCCACATGGGATATATCAGAAAGTTTGTGCTTATTTAGACTAATCGTAATAAGATTAAACGAAAATCACTTCCATATCATTATCACATCAATTTTCTTTCTCCTCAGACCAAACCTAGAGCAAACATTTTTTTTAATCACATCTAATTTACGAATCAAAAACAAAACCTTATATACACACTAAATACACACTCAAACCCAATACACCACCGTCTTTGTCTTCACTTCACCTCACCATCTTTCTGCACACATAGCTGCACAAAACCCAATACACCACTGTCGAAATACACACACTAGATACACACTAAAAACACACACACAATTGCACTCCTCACATTCATATTTGATTAACGGGAGTATGCAAGCTGGCACCATTCCATTGAATATGGTGTGATATCTCTACTCCTACGCTTCTTTCCTATACAGATTGGATGTCGTGGATTGAGTCGTTGCAAAGTTCTAAACAGAAAAAAATCCGGTTATATGTCATCTTCGCTACTACGTGTTGGATTCTATGGAAGTATTGAAACATTGTCATCTTTAATCCTCATCTAATGAGGGAAGTAGACATTCTAGATATATATATTCATCTTTTTTCCTTTTTTTGGTTAACAAATAGAGGTGTTATTTTTTGCAATTGGTATGATTAGTTAAGAACTCATTTGTAATTTCTTCTAGCATCTTGTTAGAAGCGTTTCATTCTCTATATTTTTTCCTCTTGCTGTTCAAAAAAATAAAAAATAAAATAAAAAAATAAAAAATGCATTCCTCATCCGTTGGTGGTTTTTTGTTTTTTTTGCTTTCAATTCATTCGATCCAAGCTCAGACCAAACGAATTAGGGGTGTGTGGGGGGGGGGACCATTGTTACGTTCAGTCGTATATACGATGTCATATATATGCATATAAATTGAGATTAATTTATACTACTATATAAAGTGTTTATGACATTCTAAATAAAGAAGTCTTAAATTTTTTAAGACCAAAAAACATTTATAATAAAAGTAACCCGCTAAACTTGTAACCAAAAGTATAATTAATATAGCACCTGATACAAAACAATAATGCATAAACCATCTAACTTGTAACATTCGTGTATATTAATGTCAGAATTAATGAAATCATTAAAATACTCTCACTCAAAAGTACAATTAATATAGCACTTGGTACAAAACAATAATATATAAATCATCTAATTTTTCTTTTTCATTAAAACACTCACTAATGAAATTTACAAATCATTAATAATGTAATTAAAATACCTCATCACTCAAAAGTACAATTAATATATCAAATGGTACAAAACAATAATGCATAAATCATTTTAATAATGTAATTAAAACACCCATTAAATGAATTTTACAATTCATTAATGATATTATTAAATATTCTTCACTCAAAAGTACACTAAATAATAAACAATAACGCATAAATCATCTCATCTTATAACTTTTCTGTAACACCCCCAAATTTTCACAACGGAAGCGTTCGGGTCATGGGGTGCTACTAAATCAATATACACAACACAAGGTAATAAAGAATGGAAATTCTATTCCATTTTCAAAATATAGATTTATTTAAGAAATAGTTTTACATCATTGTTTCAAAGTCGAAGTAAAGCCCATAAAATATATGTTGTCCCATTAAAAGTTGTATTAGATATGCTTGGAAACACTTGGATGCCGTCTTTAATGTTTGCCTTTGCCAATGCCCGCCAACTAATAAACCTGAAAAAAACATGCTAAAATGTCAACACAAAGGTTGGTGAGTTCATAGGTTTAAGTAATCAAGTTTTCAAGTTGGACCACAGTTGCACATATAGCATCTCCGTGAATTGACACTATATGTAAAAAGGCTATTACGCTAATACCAAGTTCATGCGACCGAAACTACGACAGTGTGCATGCATCTACAAGCATGATAAATAAAAGCCCAACAAGTGTATTTCCAGTACACTCAATCGATACGATATGATATACGCCCGACGTTTGCCTATCGGTCAAACTCAAACGGGGTGTCATCCCAATAGATCTATTCATAACAATCGCGCCTCCCAAAGGGAACTAAAGGTAGCATAGTTGGGATTCAAGGTTGTTTCACGTAATAGTGTTTCCGGTTTGGTCCGAAAAGAGTTTAGCATGTTTCTCACCCCAAAGTTTTATAAAGCAAGTAAATAAGAGTAAAAGTGGGGCTATAAACTCACCTTAGCAGTTCGGTGAATAAAGCACAAAGAGATCGAGTGTGATGTAGCAGTGGCTCCTACCCGGAACCTAAATTAGTGTGGTGAGTTTAGTCTTTATTCATGTTTAAGACTCGATAATGTTTAAGAAAAGTTTTCAAGTGTTTGTTGTTGTTGTTGTGGCAACGTTTAAGTTTGAAAATAGTTTTTCAAAAGTTTGCGTATATTTCGACTTATGGTGGTATGGCTTGAAAGGAT
Organism: Chrysanthemum lavandulifolium; assembly: GCA_022545495.1. Taxonomy (NCBI): domain Eukaryota; kingdom Viridiplantae; phylum Streptophyta; class Magnoliopsida; order Asterales; family Asteraceae; genus Chrysanthemum; species Chrysanthemum lavandulifolium. The sequence continues at coordinate 72,861,538 of CM040241.1, read as the reverse complement.
ATCGAAGGCGAATGTGATTCGCTCGAAAGATGAACAAAAGATAATGTACGAAATAAATAGTACCTATATAATGAAAGCGTTGTCGAAAGAAAAATATATATATATATATATATATATATATATATATATATATATATATATATATATATATATATATATATATATATATATATATAGGGTAGGGTTAAAATGAAAGTTTCTTATAATGAAAGAATGAGAAGGCATGTGGAGGTGACATGTGTCACTTTGCCACATCACCATGCCATGTGTCACCCCCACCCCCCCACCCCCACCCGCCTCCCCCAGCGCAAAAAAAAATTTTTTCCGTAAAAAAAAATTTTTTGGGCAAAAATTTTTTTCCGCCAAAAAATTCCGCCAAAATTTATTATCGCATCACGGTTATAAAAATCTTGCATCACAATCATAATTGTGATGCGATGAATTTCTAACTTTAATGCACTAAAATCATAATTATGATGCAAGTAAATTTATAACCGTGATGCGAGAACTTATAACCTTAATGCACTAATAAGTTTGGTGCATCTTTATTATAAGTTCTTGCATCATTCCACAAAAGGTGTAGATTGGCGGGGAACACCTTGACCCGGGTGCCTTTGGCACCGACCATTATCCACCCACAAGGAATAGCTCCAGCAACTCTCACGGCCTAGTGGGCACCAAGCTGGAGTGAGCACGAGCCAAGACTCGGACCCTAAGCTCTTATTCCACAAAGTCTCTCCGGTGTGTCCACGGGTTTTGCGGAGGTGGGTACCTATATGAAACAAATGCCAAGAATGGGACTTGATCTTGGGTCAATTGACTCAAGCACAAGTGCTCCAACCATTGGACTAATGCTCCATTGGTGTTCTTGCATCATAGTTAATAGTTGATTGCATCAACTATGATGCACTAAAATCAAGGTTATAACCTTAAATGCCATGATTGTGATGCGATAACTTTATAGCGTAATGCGATGAAGTTATAACCTTAATGCACTAAAATCATAATTGTGTGTGATAACTTATAACCTTAATGCACTAATAAGTCTTGGTGCATCTTTATTATAAGTTCCGCGGCATAGTTAATAGTTAAGTGCATCAACTATGATGCACTAAAATCAATGTTATAACATTAATGCACTAAAATTATGATTGTGATGCAGTAACTTTATAAGCGTGATGCGATAACTTTATAATTGTGATGCGATAATTTAGAACCTTAATGCACTAAAATTATGATTTGTGATGCAATAACTTTATAAGCGTGATGCGGTAAAAATTTTGGCGGGAAAATTTTGGCGGGAAAAAAAATTTTTGCCTCAAAAAATTTTTTCAAGGAAAATTTTTTTAGGGGGTGGGGTGGGGGCGGGGGCGGGGGGGGGGGGGGGGGTGGGGTATGGTGATGTGGCATGATGATGTGGCAAAGGTGACACATGTCACCTCCACATGCCTTCTCATTCTTTTCATTCTAAGAAACTTACACTCGATATATATATTTAGCGTAATTGCATTTATCAAAGGAAATTAAGTCCTAGCTTGATTTATGTGTAACATGTATTATTAAGAATACGATATAGTTTTCAAATATATTCAATATGTTTCGAAAGTATATATGTTAGACCCGGTTTATATGTTTATATTTGAAAATATAAGTTTTCGAGAAGTATATCTCGTTTGTAAATATATTTATAGGAAAATTTGTCTAGCTCGAGTGTAAGTTTCTATTTAATTTGTTTGTCAAATGCCAAGAGTTTATAAATAGGGTTTATAATCCGGTTTTAATGATTGTAAATATACGATTACAAGTTTATATGTCATATGGTTAGAGGTGTGAAAACTTTCCAATTAAGTTGTGAGTAGTAAAGATAAACTCATTTGAATAACTTGTTTCCAAACCTTGTTTACGTTTATCATTTGTTTCGTGTCTCGTGTTATTATTAATACCAATGATATCTGTTGGGTTCAGTAAATACCCAAACCCCTTAATCTAGGATTTGAATAGAAAATAACCCAAGTGTCTAGTCCATTAAACACTAACAGGTCACTGAGTGCATAGTCTCTCAGTGAGCCATCTTCAGGATACTCAGTACGAGGCAACAAGATAGTCTCTCCACTCCACAAGGCGGAACTTAAAGGGTGAATACTGAGTCAAGAAGAAGATGGTGGATTCAGTGAGTGATGACAATAACTCACCGAATCCCTAAGACTCTCTCCAACTACTTACATCAAGACAAATGAAGTAGAAGATCAAGGATATGAAGGCGAAGAATGGCGGGACAAGGCGGGATAAGTTTGAATCGAGATAAGGCGAAGTCCTTATCAACCAAAGTTAACTTTCCTGAATGGCTAAAGATCGTGCTCGGTGTCATCATTGACCTTAGGAAAGTAGTCTTGTCTCTTACCTAGAATAGTCTTTAAAAGCAGACAAAATACATCGATATTTTGTCTTACATATGATGTCGGTTGTCACTTAGGAAAGAGTTAAAACTCATACATGTATAAATAGCATAAGAGATGGAGTGAAAAGGTTACGCTTGTGAATTGTAAAACACACACGCATGAGCCATCTTTTCACTCCTCCAAATACAACTTAGTTCTGAGATAGCTCGGTGAGCTCTAGGGTTGTGCTCGGACTTAGCTTTGAGCTTAGAGGAGTCACCAAACTTTGTTATTTCAATCCCAAGTACTATTCCGCAAGTACTTGGGTAACGATTCTTTGTTGATTTATTTCTAATAAGAATATGATGTTGAAAATTTATAAGTGTGTTTTACTTATGTTAATTTCAGTCATTGTTCACTATTAACTTGTTTTTAATTCTTAAATTGTTTTAAACGATAGTGAGCTGGGAACAACAAGTGGTATCGAGCAAGGCTAATTATAAAACTCGTTTTTCTACCGCTCTAAAAGTTTTAAATTAGGATCCTAAATGGTGAAATTGATGTACCTCAACTAGTCGATAAAAGGTTGGAGCTTATTAATTTGTTGCCCCTAGACTTGAAGTTGGCAAATTCAACAAATGGAAAAGCGAATGCTTTGCTATTTGATTGGGATGGAACCTTATTATATCAAGTGTTTAAATGAAGGCCCATTTGTCCCAAAGGCTCTTTGAAGGGTTGCCCAAACACAAGCTCGGTGGACCCAGGATGAAAGGAGAGTGGTCAACGGGACCAAAGACTCAAAAGTATCATAATATCTTGTCTTCCGATGACATTATGGAGTCTGTTATAAGTCGTAGGCTGACTAAGCAAACTGGGATGACCTAGTTCATAGTCATGAAGGACCATCGATACCAAGGAAAATAGGATAATGGACCGAAACTTGAGTATAACACCTTCGTGGCTAAGGACTCGTAAAAACTCTCTCAAACTTACACGGTACAAAACTCTTTAAATGAACTGTCAAATGATGGTGTTAAGTTGTCCAAACATGAAATCAATGTTGGTTTTGTCATCAGTCTCCTTGAGAAGTGGTTGAATTTCTCTCGTGGACTTAGGAATGCTAATCATATCCAAAATCTTGAGCTTCACGAAATTTATGGAAATTTGTCTATGAGGAAAACCTCATCAGCAGACGATACCACGACTTAAAGAAGTCTCGGGAAGTCAAGAAGTCCACGACCACCACCTCATCACCAATATCAAATGCTTTATATTCTAACAATGTTGTTCAAGATTTTCGGGAAAATTCGATGATGAGCGATGAGAGATCAAGTGAGGAGTACCTAAATGACCGAACACTTGAATTTCGTGAAGGGCACTCCTTGCTAACTCTCAAAGGTTTATAAAAGAAACAAAGGTTTTCAAATGCCAAAGCAAATGAGGACCTTGAATGCTTTAAGTGTCACAAAAGAGGTCATTTTGCAAAAGACCGTTTTCAAAAACAATTCGAACCCTCTTATAAACCATCGTGGTCAATCGGTCCTCGAGCTTTAGCAAATTTCAACCAAAAATCTATCGGTCTCATAAAACTTTTAAAACAAATGAGTCAAAACAAAGCTGTTGATTTTGAAGCTAAGTATAAGAAAGTCAAAGCTAAGCTTGCATTGCTCGAGGCAGTCCCTCGAAACAACAAAAGTGTTCAATCTCGCAGGGTAAAAACAAAGGCCTTGTTGTGAGACCTTCTTTGGGATGAAGAGCCGGTATCATCGAGATGATGAAATGGTGCATGTCGATTGACCGATGGCCCTCGAGAAGAGGACAAGCTAGGCTGTTGGAAAGAATCATGCCGAAGCAGGGAATGGGTCAACATCACTATGAAGAAGGTAAACATCTTACTTTCTATGGATGATGACTACGATTGGAAGTTTTATATGAATTATCTTAATGTTGACCTTAAGTTCGTAGAAGAGCAAAGATTAAATCTTTTTCAAAATACAACAAGCTAAGTTTTGAATTAAACAAGTGTAGAGATGGCGCTTATTTTAAAACAAGCTAAGCTTGAGGCGTCACTTTGCAAATTCAAAACATTGAACTAGTTAAGAGAAATCGGGCTCTTCAAGATGAACTTAAAAGGAACAAGATATTCTTGATAGTTGACTGCTAAGAATCCTGGGGTCTTTGATGTTGTGGGTGCCCCAAGAGAAAAAAAGAGAGTCATAGGGAAGATCATCTCACGACTCTCGCAACAAAGACCAAAGTTCAAAACCATTTGTGTCGGTGGTATGATTACCAATATCTTGACAACTCAAATTCCAAATGATTGAATTGAGCGGGTTAATCACGAGTAAGCTTCAAATTTCGATTACGGAAGGATTCTTGAACACGAGCCAAGCTCTTAAGAGCATGCTAGGACTCACGATGTGCCCGAGAGTACCGAACACATCTACGAGTCTCAAGCGAATCTCAAACACCGCTTCCACCCACGAAACCTCTTGAGGTCTTGATCAAGCTCGAGCTTACTCTAAAATTCAATCCTCACTCACCAAAAGAAAGGTCGGACTTGGTAGAACCATCCCGCAAAGACAAACAAAACAAATCCAACAAGAGTCTCTCCTATCGAGACTTCAACATCCTCTGTCCCCATCTGAAGTCGACCAAATTCGGCAACTTACTAAGCTTGTGAGGAAGTTGATGGAAAAGATGGACACCATTATAAAATCCTGATTCAATCAACGAAACTAAGTCGACCTCATCTAGCTCATCAAAATCAAAATCCACCAACAAACCCAAGCGGAAGTGTGAGTGTGTCATTACACTAGTCATACCATCGACAAGCGCTATAGAATCCTTTATTGCATGATCCGCAATAAGGATGATCACGGCTCGAGACCACTTACGGTATGTAAGCTCATCGAAGAAGCAAACTATACCAAAGTTGGTCATCGGTATGCTTCATCCTCCAAAACAACTCTCATGAATAGAGCAAAACCTTTTCCTCTTTGCCTCACTGTGGGTTTAATGATCATCATCGAATGACTGTCTCATGAACACATCTTTGTGATATATGGAAATCCACTCATGAGACATCCCAACATGACAAGTATCATTCAAGCAAGGAGAAGTACAAAACAACCCAAAATCACCGAGTCTTCTCGGCCTCTAAATGCAAAACCGTGGTAGCACAATGCACTCAACCACCGACCATGAGTCGATTGCAAAATTCAAAGAGACCTTGAGACCCAAGCCCACTGCAAGTGGGTCACTAAGAAGAAACTAATTCGGTTTACTACTTGTGCAGAGACACGGAGAGCCTATTTGGCATCTAGGCGGTGGTTGCTCGAAGCATGGTGGTGTGAAGGAGTGTCTGCACAAGTATGTAAAGGAACCAGGGACCCAAGGTAGTATTTGGTGATAACTCATCATGTCCCAGCTCAAGGTTATGGTTCGATGGCTCGCAATGGAATAGTTTTCTAGAATTGCTTCGTCAATGGTCTCAAATACAATCTCATCGATGTCAGGTCAACTATGTGATGCTAAGTACATTGTGCAATTTAATGACAAACAAGGTACCATTTTCAATGCCAATAAAGAAGTTGTTTTGATAGCTCCTAGAAGAGATGATGTTTATGTCTTAGACATGTCTACTCTTTCTCAAGATGGAACTGTCTCTTTGCCAAAGCCATTGAATCTATCAATGGTACGTGGCACAAGAGACTCTCTCACTTAAACTTCAAAAATATCAACAACACGGAAAAACAAAACAGGGGTCCTTGGCTTACCATCATTTGGTTTTCAAAAGACAAACCATGCTCACTTTGTGAAAGGTAAACACCATAGAGCATCTTTCAAAACCAAACAAAATTTCTCCATCAAAAAGCGCCTTCACCTCCCGCACATGGATCTCTTTGGACTGTCGGTCCCGGATCTATCCAAAGATGAGAAGTATACACTTGTCATCGTAGATGAGTTCTCAAGATACATCGGGTATACTTTCTTTCCAAAAAAGTCGGTGATACAATAATGTCATTCAACGGAAAAATTGAAAACCGAATGACATTCTTGTTAAACAAATCGAAGCGACAATGGTGCGAGTTCGAGAAATCAAGAGCTTGAAAGCTTCGTGATGAAAAGGAATTTATCAAAATTCTCATCTCCTTATACCCTTAACAAAATGGGGTTCTTTGAAGGATAAGCAGAACTCTCATTGAGACAAGAAGAACCATGTTAAATGGCTTAGCCTCTCAAAGCATTTACGGGGAAGGCATCAAAACTACATTACACTCAAAACAGGTCAATCATTGTCAAAAGACATAATAAAACCCCATATGAGACTTTCAAAGGTAGACTTCGACATCGCTACTTTCATGTGTTTGGGTGTCTGTGTTCATTCATAACCACAAGGATCACCTAGGCAAATTTGATGCAAAAGGCGATGATGGATATTTCTTAGGCTACTCATCGATCTCCAAAGCCTTGTGGTGTTTAATACCGAAGACAACAAGTTGAGAAACCTTTCATGTCACCTTTGATGAAAGTTCGAAAGCATTAGGTTCACCAATACCTCGATGGAGAAATAGGGATTAATGACTCATCAAGATATCCTCCGATGAGTTCAATCTTGAAATAAATTCCTCATATCAAGGCGTCGACATCTCATATTATGTCTTACCTCACAACCTACCCCAACCAACTATCGGTGAGTTCATTGATAATCGATCGGTCCACGCTAGGATAGGAAACATCGATCCAAATGATCGGGAACACAGTAACTCATGAACCTCAACTCGAACTAGACATCTCTGGATGATCTAAATGATTACGTGGCTCTTGCACCGAACTCACATCTCGAACTCCGGTGACATCTTCAAGCTCGGATCCCGGACCACAAAGCAAGTGGACAAGATCTCGGGACATTGAGCTTGTAAACATCATTAGTGAACCCACCGAGGCATGCTCACTAGAAGCATGGATGCTAATTTGCTTCGCAGACTTGACCAATGAATGTCTATATGCCGATTACCTATCGGATATAGAACCCAAAAGTGTCACCGAGGCTCTAAAACACCCAAGCTTGGTTCGAGGCTATGCAAGAAGAACTCGCAGTTTGATAAAAACAAGGTCATGACCTTGATCAAATGTCCTCGGGATGTAGTAGTCATAGGAATGAAGTGGGTTTCGAAACAAAGCGATGAAAATAGCATCATCATTAAAAATAAAGCCGGACTTGTAGCCAAAGGTTCTGATCAACAAGAAGGCATTGACTATGATGAGACATTTGCTCTGTTGCAAGAATGGAAGCCATCGGGATCTTCCTTGCATATGCAACATACATGAACTTGTGGTCTACCAAATGGATGTTAAAAGTGCATTCTTAAATGGTGATCTCAAGGAAGATGTGTATGTTCAAGAACCTCGTGATTTGAGAGTAGTGAATTCACGACTATGTCTCGCAAGCTTGACAAAGCCCTTTATGGACTTAAACAAGCTCCTGGGCATGGTATGAAACTCTCTCGCCTTCCCGATACAAAACAAGTTTGTCGGAGGAAAGATAGACAACACACTGTTTGTCTATAGAACTCAACAGATGTGATACTAGTCCAAGTATATGTTGATGACATCATCTTTGGCTCAACAAACTACAAACTTTGCAAACAGTTTGAAAAGCGATGACAAAGAAGTTTAAAATGAGCATGATGGGGAACTCATACTTTCTTGGACTACAAATCGTAAAATGATAAAGGAATATCCATCGGTCAAGAGAAATACACCGAAATCTCTTGAAGAAATATGAGATATCCGATCGTGCCTCGGTGAAGACTCCAATGGTCCCACCTAACAACCTTGGACACGATCTCTTTGGAAAATCATCAATCAAACTCATTCGTAGGATTGTAGGCTCACCGATATATCTAATCGCTTCTAGACCGGACATCCATTCTCGGTCATCTAATAGCAAGATATCGCCCAATCCTAAAGAATCCCATCTCACCGCATCCAAAAGAATACTCGGTACTGAAGGAACCCCAAACCTTGGACTCTATTATCCAAAATGCTCGGGGTTTGATCTCAAAGGTTACTCGATTACGATTATCTTGGCCGCAACATGGACAAAAAGTACCTCGGGGTCTGTCAATTTGGAGGAAAAGCGGTTTGTTGGAGTGCTAAAAGCAACAATCGGTGGCTATGTCCTCAGTGGCTGGTTTGAGGAAGGAGAGACATGGATGACCCCATCGGGAATATTTGATAAGCGGTCTTCTCCTTGAAGATCTAAAGCTAGCAAGGAAAATTCGGGTTAAGTCCCAGTACCGGCTAATGGGAAACCCTATATAGAAGGTCATTTCTATCACCTTGGTTAAGATGTGTGGGACCCAAACAGGCTACGAGAATTATCGCTGAAGTCCATGAAGGATCCTGCGGACTCCATGCAGGACCTCGCTCAGTTGTCTCGAAAATAATGAAGTTGGGCTATTATTGGCCTTCGATGCACAGGGATGCGACAGAAATCATTCTCAAATGTGAAGCTTTTTAGATACACTCAAACGTTCCTAAGATGCCGAAGCAGGACATGACAAGTGTGACATCCGTATGGACCTTCTCTCAATGGGGCATTGACATCGTAGGACCTATGCCTATGGCTCCCGGAGGAGTCAAATTCTTGCTGGTGGCAATTGATTATTTCACCAAGTGGGTAGAAGCTAAACCCTTAGCCTCCGTTACGGGGAGACAAATCAAGAAGTTTTTGTTGGAGCACATTGTGTGCAGATTTGGAGTGCCCCGCATAATCATATCTGACAATGGAAAGCAGTTTGTCGAAGGAGTCTTCTACGACTTCTGTCAAGGGCTCAACATAAAGCAGTATTGGACGTCCGTCTACCATCCACAAGGTAACGGACAGGTGGAGGTTACAAACAGAGACATCGTCAAAGGGATCGAGAAAAGGCTGGGACGAACTCACCATGGATGGGTAGATGACTCCCTCAAGTACTATGGGTCCATCGAACACACCCTAAGTCAAGCAATGGAGAAACCCCCTTCAGCCTAACATACGAACGAAGCGGTCATCCTTCGAATTAAGTGTACACACGGAGCGTGTGGCAACGTATGATGCCTCGAAAATGATGAAAGGATCGGGAGAACACGGACCTACTAGAAGAAAGAAGAAAGATAGCCTCCATCCGAGAAGCAATGCACAAACATAAGATCGAAGGCTACTATAACAAAAGGTCGTGACCTTCCACCTTAAGCACTGGGAATATGTGCTACGCAACAAAGGCAAGCAAAGAAGAATACCAGGGAAAGTCGGGACCAACTTGGGAAGGACCTTACATGGTAGGCGGGCCCTCACGACAGCAGACCTACAAACCGCCACTCTTCTCGGAGAACCCATCAACAGGACATGGAATGGTATGAACCTTCGAAATTTCTATGTTTAAGAAGTACTTTTACTTTTTCGTTCTTGTAATTAGAAGCTTCTCAAGGGAAATCATACATTATTGGTAGTTGTCTTAGTTTTCATTTCAAGAATGATGTAATCCTCTCTACCAATTCAATGATCAATAAGACATTTCCCACAAATCTCTTGCTTCGTTTCTCAAACACAAAGATTTGTTCAACCAAGTCTTTTATGAGTTTCAATGTCGAATAAAAGGGCACAAGGTGTAATATATGCCTCATCATTTACGCCTACTCAAACATTCACATTAACTCTCCTAGTAGTTTATGGCACTTGTGAAAATATATACAAAGTCATACTACTTAAAGGATTTGAGATAGAGTGGGTCGCGACCCTCTGTCAATGATCAAATTTGGTCATTATATTATTGGTGTTGAAATTTACACACAATGAGGTTGTTTAACCTTAGGATGTAAAACTTAAGCGTCGGAAAAATGGCGTAAGAGAACTTCACAAGACAAATACAAATAATAACCAAGTGTGTAGAGGTATCCCCCCTACACGATACCATTCAAAATGAGGGCTAGTGCCCTTGTACCTGCACGAGGAGCATAAGCCCCAAGTAAATTGTCTTTGGCCCAAGGCCATACATCACAAGCATTCAAATTGTTTAGAGAATAAGATAAGCATTGTCAAATAAGATAAATTGTCTTAAGGGTACATGCCACCCTTGAAACCAAATTACTGCCAACACGGCAGCCTTCATTCCTGCTTTTTTTGGGGAAGGGGTCGGGAGACGGTTGAACCGAGGTAGGCTTGGCGACACCTTGCCTTCTTGGTAGGAGTCGAGGCTTGACCATGAGGCATCTTGGAAAGGAGGTCTTGGGGTGCCATAGGATCTTTGGTAGCTTCGACAAGGAAGGAGTACTACGTGGTTGCAAGCGATTTCGCTTCATCATATTCGACTTTTGATGTGGGACGATAGCATTCAATCTTGAAAGGTCCACGGCTTACCTGCTTTGGCGACCTCCTCCAACGCCAAGCACCGTCCATGAAAAATAGCTGATTTGATGACCTTCCACATCTGTGCTCCCAACTCATCACTATGGTAGAGTTCCATGGCTATGTACATCACCACCTTCGACACGACCTCCGCACGGTCCTTTTGCAGCATCTTGTACCTCATCTGCAAGCCATCTACTTCCTCCCTCAACTTAACCTCTACTTCTCCGAGCCTAGCCTTCTCACTCTCCAAACCAGCACACTTCGAGTCAAGCACAACATTTTGACCAATGAGAGTCGCTACCCTACCCTCCTCTACCTTGAGTCTGACAATTTCAGTTGTCAACTCTGCAACCTTTTGACGAAGGTCTTGAACGAGAGGATTTTTCTCAAGGTCCTTCTCAATCTCATCACACTTGGCCTCCAATTTTGCATACTCCTGATCCCTATGTTTTTCCCTTTCCAACATGACATTCATCTCTTGTCTAGCCTTGGTCACGATACGAGCAACTCCACGGTTACGCTATTTAAGTGATTATCCATCATCGCTTGCCTCGCTACACCATTGTCATGCATATCACAATCCTTTCAATGGACATATTGTCCAAAGAAACCTTTCCATTGAGGGAAGGGGTGACATGATCCACAATCCTGTGACAAGCCAAGGCATTGGGAAGCTCCTTCGTTTCGGAAGGCTGCGACCAATACAATGTATAAGGTTAGGTTAATTTTGACAATTATCACTTCCCATGTTTTATAAGGAAAAGCGCACCATGAACCTCCATGATTCATCCGGTAACTCAAAGGCGACCACAAAATTTCCGCCTTGACTTTTCGCTTCACGACCCTCGATCCGGAGGCGGAAGGGATTCTTCCTCTTGTTGGTAGACTTAACAGCCTTGGCTGCTGTTCCCATTCTGCTTTTCAACCTGTCAGCTATCCCTGTTGAACCTACAACCGGGACATCCTCCTCCGCAGGATCATACGAGTCCACAACATTCTCCACAAGCTGAGAAGAAACCTCCGGTAGCGACTTGTGGAAGTGCTTGATGCTGTGAGCTCGGATTCGAGTATCCACCTCATTGTTGTTCATGGATGTAGAAGGAGAGCCAACACCATAAGACTCTTTGGCCTTCTCAGTGGGCATGAAGCTCAAGTCTTCATCTAAATCTTGGTACATAAAGTTCCTGAATGACATCTCTGCAAAAAGAAACAAGAAGAAATAAATATCAGTGCTACATTGGTCCTACTTAAATAGAAGTAGAAGAACATACTTTGTCCTTGGTACATGATAATAGGCTTCTTGGGAGACCCTCCCTCTGGGCAATCCCACCATGTATAAGATGGCTTGGGAACACTTACACATCAACAGTGGTATCTAGCCAAGCGATAGCGAGGATCCTTCGCACCTCATATGGCAAGGGGTCATTGTACTGTTTTGCATCAAACATATATTCCTTATTCAGCAACTCTGGATAGTTTGGGGAACAATAGTGCTTTGCACATAGAAAAAGCTACCTTTCCAACCTGTTATATTGGTATACACCCTCCCAAACAGGTTTGGCTAAACCAAATGGGTTGAACCTAGAGATATAAACCTTGTAGTACTGCATAAACTCTAATATAAGTGGGTGCAGTGGAATCCTAAGGTTGGAATGGCTAAATGCATGAGTATATAGTCCTACGAAACCTTGAGGAGCATAAAAAATACCCTGATTAGACTTGGGTAACATCACTTTGTGCTCTGGTGGGATTGGGTAATCAACTAAGTGATCTTGTAAATATTTTGCAGACAATGTACATTTTTGCTGTTTAATGATAAATTTGGAATCCATTTTAAACTAAAGATAAAGAGGGATGTTTACCTTTTTCGAAGATGGTGTGCGCTCTAAAAGTTTACTACGTGAAAAATATGACGGAGAGAGTGAAAATGTTTTAGGGTTTCAACAACCCCTCCTTAAATACTTTTTTACCGCTTTCCTAGCCGCACACGTGTAACTAACATTTACTCTTATCCGATCTCAATAGTTTTTAAATTTTAAAAAGAAGTCTTTTGGTCTCCGGGTAAGATGGGAAATTGTGATTCTGTAGCGGGCAGCCAAAACGTTTAATTAGCATTAAATGCGCTGAGTTAGGTGCATAGTTATCTTCCAACTAATACTATTAGCGGCAGGATGGTATTTTTCAAGCATGAAGTCGAAAGCAATGCCTTTTCGCTCATATACATCACTTTCATTGGGGGCTTGATGATGTACCTCCGAGTAGCTCGAAGGATACTCCTACGAGGCGTGTCGAAGCCCTTCTATTCAAGGCCCAAGTTAGGATTCCAAAATATCTATAGGCGTCAAACCATTCGTTATCACGAAGGTTACCTCAGGGGAATTCGCCATTCGAAGCACTAAGCCCTTTGGGGTAAGGTTGACGAAGGAGTAATGGATAGGAGAACCTCCTGTGTAACACCCCCAAAATTTCACAGCGGAAGTGTTCGGGTCATGGGGTGCTACTAAATCAATACACACAACGCAAGGTAATAAAGAATGAAAATTCAATTCTATTTTCAAAATATAGATTTAATTTAAGAAATAGTTTTACACCATTGTTTCAAAGTGCGGAAGTAAAGCCCATAAAAATATATGTTGTCCCATTAAAATTTGTATTAGAATGTTTGGAAACACTTCGGATGCCAGTCTTCAATGAATGCCATTGCCCACGCCAATAAGTAAACATGAGAAAAATATGCTAAAATGTCAACACAAAGGTTGGTGAGTTCATAGGTTTAATTTAAAATATTCAAGTTGGACCATAGTTGTACATATAAGCATCTCCGTGAATGATACTATATGCAGTAAAAAGCTATTATGCTAGTACCAAGATCATGCAACCGAAACTACGACAGTGTGCGTGCATCTAGAAGCATGATATATAAGGGCCCGACAAGTGTATTTCCAGTACACTTGTAATCGATATGATATACGTTCGACGTTTGCCTATCCGGTCAAACTCGAACGGGGGTGTCATCCCCAATAGATCTATTCATAACAATCGCGCTTCCCCAAAAGGAACTGACGGTAGCATAGTGGGATTCATGGTAGTTTCACGTAATAGTGTAATCAGTTTCAGGTCCGAAAAGAGTTTTGCATGTTTCTCACCCCATAGTTTTATAAAGCAAGTAATAAAAGTAAAAGTGGGGCTATAAACTCACCTTAGCAGTAGTAAATAAGCACAAAGAGATCAAGTGTGGTTAGCAGTGGCTCCTACCCGGAACCTAAGACGAGAGGGTAAGTCTCAGTTTGCAGTTTTGTGTACTCACGACTCAAAGTGTTTTAAACATATTTATTTAGTGAAACATGCTAAATAATATAAGTCTTATCAATCTTATAAAAGGTTTAGGGTGAAATGTTCCAAAGTTAATCTTGAGGGATTTAATATTGTAAAAGTTATACAAGTTATAAACTTATAAAAGTTTTTAAGAAAAATGATAAGTTATTCAAAGTTAAGGATTGAAAGTGTAAAAGTTCTTACAAGTTACAACTTATATATGAGTTTTAAGAATAGCGACAAGTCTATTAAATTGGAGGGCTGAAGCGTCAAATGGTGAAAGTGGCAAAAATAACAAAAATGCAAAACTTCTATCATTGTGGCTCGAACTCATGACCATTAAGCAGCAAATTAACACGCTAACCAACTGAGCTAGGCTACTTGTTATGTTTTACTTTACAATTAAATATATTTAGCAAGTGTCTCTTGTGTTATATTTATCTTTTACTCAAACACTTTGGTCGTGTACATGCGATTATGCATGGATTGTGTTTTTCTTCTTTGTGTACTCAAGCCTCAACAAGTCAATACTTAGTCATTGATTAATTCATGTTTCCTTTAGTTGTTTTAAGTTCAAAAGCTCAAATATGCTCATGATATAAATGTGTATGTCGATTTGAAAACAACACGAATATTAGTTTATATATTTCGAGATTGTTTATATGTTAACAAGATTTTTGGTTACTACCACACAAGCTCTCCTAAACACAACAAAACCAAATTCACATATACTTGCATGTATGTACAAAACTTAAAGTGATAAAGAAGTAAACAAATGAGGAAGTTTGGAGGCTCACAGTGGGTCAAGACTTAGCGTGTCGAATGAGAGTGTGAGACCGAGAACGAGTGAGACGATAAACAACCTAGCTTCCAATGCTTAACCCGACTAGAAACTAACCCGAAGATGCTCTTATCTTATGAAAATGGAACCCAAAACTTGTTTCTTTTTCCTTCTTCTTCTCGACAGTGATCAAGGGTAAGGTGATATGTGTTTTGAGTGAGCTCTAGGTGGTGAGACAAGGGGGGTTTATATAGTTACACAAGGCATGGCCTTAGGATTTATTTAATGCACTAGACCAAGCTAAGTTGTAGAAGAGTATCCAAGAGAGTAAACGTAGGGTTTGGGTGGCAGTCGCATGCCAAGAAGAAAAGAAAGATGAGTCTCTTTTGCATGCATGCTAGTACTATTGTTTAAATAAAATAGTACACATGGTTGTCTTTGTTTGAGTTGATGTTCGACAACAAGGAGATGAGGAAGGCAAAGGTCACTTCATGTTTTGTTGGGGGAGACAAAAACAAACACCAAAGTGTCAAGGTTGAAGAAACATGATGAAAGAGCTTCTCCCAGGCTCCATTTTTAGCCATTCTCTCTTTTGGGTGCTTTGACCTAAACGCAAGGTAGGGTAGTAGGAAAAAGTAGAGCTTTATTTGGGAAGGTAGGTTTTGTTGGTATTCTTTTTGTGAGAGGAAGAGATAAACGTGTGAGGAGGTGGGAGAGACAAAACAGAAAACGATAAAAAGGGAAGAGAGAGGGGGATATAAGTTTTATTTCTTTTATTTTGTCCTATTATAGATATTGTATAACGTGTACTGCGTGTGTTGTCAGGTCTCCGCGTAAACGTACTCTCCGGGTGTCCGAAAAATATAAAAATTATATTTTTGGAAGCGTCTTCGAAAGACCGATATAAACATAACGTCGTTGGTATTGATAGTTCGTTTTATATTTTAGCCGAATCGGTGTGTTATTATAGATCGAAGAGAAAAAAATATAGTCATGAAAATCGGTAGGAAATTCACAGTGGTTACATCCTCGACTTGGTCAAACCCACGATCTCCTCTCTTTCTGGTTTCCCGCCAAGCTTGAGCGTGGGTCACTAAGCCCTAGCGGTTACCCACAATCATGGGACGCCCCATGATCTCCGAAATTCTTGTGAAGTGCCTCTTACCCTATTTCTTCCACTATAAATAGGTTGGACGGGCATTGGATTATGGTATGCTCATTTCACACTCATCTCTTTACTTACACACACTTATACAACCATAACTCATACTTACTCTCACGCGGGAGGTGGTTCGCAGGTCCTACCTGCGTAATCACTAACGTAGTGTTTGTATTTCTTATTCTCGGGTGAAAGGCAAGTCTTGGCTGGGGCGTACACCCTCATTCCTTTGATCATCATCGAGCCTGGTAGTGCAATCTTTTGTACAATCAGAAAGGATAGTTCATGTTTGGAGATTGGAGAGGAAGGGAAGTAAGAAACTTTATGGGTCGTTTAGTTGGTGAAAATTTTTCCTGTTTTTCCGTTTCTAAATTCCTAGAGAAGGGAATGGTTTTTCTTCTCTAGAGAAGAGTTGATAAATTGGAAAACCCGTTTAGTTGGAGTTATATTTTTCTTTTTTTAAAAATGATGGAAGGTGGACGGAGGTGGGCGTGATAAGAGTGGGGTGAGAGGAAATGAGATTATTATTTTAGAAATGAAAAAAGTGAGAAGGGTGTAATGGTATTTTCATTTTTTCTATTAAGAATTGGAAAATGAGAAATTCATATTTTGGAAAATTATTGGAAAAAGTGCGACTAAGCGGGTTTCGAGTTTTCCCTTTTCATATGAAAATTTTACGAAAAATGGAGTATTTCTCTCAACTAAACGGCCCCTTAATTCCTGGTTTTCAGAGATAAGCGAATCAAGAGAGAAAATGGAAAAAGAAAAGCTGTGAAAGGGAAAGGTGAGGGAAAGTGGGGAGCGTGGGTTATCTGGGAAAATGGGGTGGGTATATTTTGTTTTTATTTTAATAAAAGTATATTAGTTATAGTATATTAGGATTATTTTAGGTGTTAAGTGTATTTTGCGTCCCACTGTTAATACTGTACATGTAGTATCCCGAATAAGTAAAATGCAAAAATTATATTTTCGGACACGTCTTCGAAAGACAGATACAATAATACGGTTTTTGACTTTGTTAGTTCATTTTTATATTTTACTGGTACGTTACCGGTACGCGTGCGGACTCGTAAATCGAGAAAATCTCCCGTTGACTTGTTTTGTTCATCAATAAATATCAGGAAATATAGTATTCACATTATTCGCTTATCAACGTTGCTCGTGATTATAGATCGAAACGTAAGAAAAAAATATAGCCGCGAATCGGTAGGGAAATTTACGAGTGGCTACATTTTCTTTTAAACACCCACTAAATAAAATTTACAAATCATTAAGCGGATCATAGAAATCAAACTTTTATGTAGTCAGAATTTCTGACACCACCTTTTTCGACCGCGCAACAGACCACCATTTACAACCACAACTTAGAAATATATATGATACGCGTACAACGCGCGTTCGGGCTCAAAGGAACTTCCTTTTCGTCGAGCAAGTTTTTCACCACCCTAGGCAGTGAACCTAATCGTTGTAGTGTAGTATTAGGGCAAGCCTCGAGAATTGATATCGTTCTCTAAGGGGAATAGGAATGCTAGTGAGAAATTACTACGCTAAGGTTGGGGTTGAGGAAGATTATTTTTTTATCTTTTTTATATTTTTTAGAAAATGGAAATTTACGAATCTCAGGGTATTGGATTTGGGGGTTGGTATTTCTACCCATTATTCTACTTATCTAATTATCTAAACTAAGGTGAGTGTAGTCTATGTCTATTGTTGTGTGCTCTTATGATGATTAAAAATGTATTTACTTAGATGTTATTACTCCCTAGTTATCTCCTATTGATGGTTGAATTGTCACGTCCTTATTCTTAACGCGTTGTGTTTCTAAGGTCGTAGGGTATGCGTTTATCCCTAACTCTTTGAAGCCACTTAAGGTTAATGACTACGAAATCTCTAGGATTCATAAACTTAACACTAAGGTTATCTTTGGATATTTAGCCTACAATTCCACTAGTAACTATAAGCTAAAGTTCAACAAAGACTAATCAAGCATTAATAGCACAACGATTGACCTATCGCAATACTTAGTCAATCACAATTAAGATGAGAGACAACCAATCAATATTCAATAACTAGGTTTCATATATCTAAGCAAACACACAAGTAAATTAGCGGACATGGAGAACATGCAAGCATACACACAAACAATTGAAGACACGATTGAATTAATGAAGTAAAACACTTATCTTGTTGCAACATAGGGTATGGAACCCTAAAATCTCGTACAAAGATGACCTTGGTTCGGTTTAGGTTTTACTCCACAAAACTACCTCTCCCAAAACCGAAAAATTCGGATTCTATATATAGTGTTACAATATGCGACGCGTCACTCTTTGTTTTGTGGCCGTCGGGTCGCCGTCATTAGGGTTTCGTCTTGGCCGCGTCAACTCTTGTGATGGCGTCACCTTGTGCCGTCTCTTGACCGGCGTCGCGGATCCAAATCTAGGTCGTGCGAGTTGCGACGACCTACTCTTTTAAACATGATGTCGTCACTTGTAAAATAGCAATTTGCTCTCGTCGTCTCAAGATGTGTCGCGACGGCGTCGCAGATAAAATGACGCCGTCCCTTCAATTCCATCGACTTTGAGTGTCTCGATTCTTGACTTTGGCCATTTTCTTTATATATTCGCGCCTTTTCGTCCAAATAAGTGTCATTCCAACAATTTGCCTTTAAGAGACCTAAAAGTGAAAAGGAACGATATTAAGTAATAACGGATACAAAAGTGATCAAATAAGGGCTTAAATGACCCTCAAAATTGTACATTTAAAACCTTATCAAATATCCCTACACTTGGTAATTGCTTGTCCTCAAGAAAATGTGCTTTTAGCCAATTAATTTATAAGTTAGGGGTCATGAAGCATTAGTTTAAAACGATTCAAAACACATATAAGCCCGCAAAGTCATAACAATCACAAAGTACATACTAGCACCTCACATGTGGTGTTTGGATACTCTCATCTCTCGGTGTATATGAAATATATCAAGTTGGAAATGGAAGATAAACACTCATTAACCGGTCCTAGTACATAGATTACCATAGGCTTGAGACTAGATCAAACCTCCATCGCTTTGGCGTAAGCACCTAGGAAAAACTATCCAAGAGGTCTTTTAAATGGTTGTAACGTTAGCTTACGGTAGGGAAACAAAGGGTTTGGTGGGATAGGCGATTTAGTGGTGGCAAGTCAAAATCTTTATGTTACAAGCATGAGAAGAATGGCGTTGCTAAGCCAAGACTCGACACTCTAAACTCTAGATAAATTGAAACAAATAAACAAAATTTAAAGATAGATGTAGGATGGTTTCCATTTTTTTGAACCACTCTTTTTTCGATTTTTTTGATACACTTTTACATCTACCATCGTTTTATTACTCTAACACTAATTTGACCTGAATTGAAAAGATCAAAACACTTGGGGTACATTATTACGCATATAAAGGAATTTGAATTTAACGTTCCCTTCTAATCATTTCATAAACTTTAACTTTTCCCATGAGTACCAATCGTCCCAAAGCGTATACAAAGGATATGACTCGACTTAGCAACTCATGCAAGCAACTAGATAATTGAACTAAGGGTTTTAGGGTGATAACAATAATGCACTAAAAGTGAGTGCATACAAGGTAGGCTAAGGTGATTTGGGTGTATATTTGGGGTGGGGTGTAAACAATGCTCTTCATTGATATTTGGAAAACCGAAACATCACGAGAACCGCGAAAAGGATAGGCTCGAGGGGTTAACTAGGGGTATCGTGTACTAAAGATGAGTACAATGCAAAGGGTGTGGGGAATTACTCAACCGATGTGGAAGAAGTAATTATATTACGGTATCAAACAAGGGTTATCCTAATGCCTCTTATCATTTAGTTATTCCTAACTACACAAGTGTAGTCTTACTAGCGATCTCGGGATGCATCACAAAACAAGTTCTAGAATCTAATATACTACCGGTTCACACTCTAAGCATTAAAGATGAATGCTTTAATTCCTACTAATCTAAGGGTGATCCTCACATTTGGGTGGAATTTAGGTGGTAAAGGGTTTTCGTGCTAGTCATATAACTTCCTATCCGTGAGGCGCTTTTGTTAAGACTAATGGACCACTCCTATATGTCATGAAAAATTTTAAATTTGGTGCCAAAATTACCTAACCGACATTTTCTCATGGTTTATTACACAAATACAATTGGACAAAGCAAATAATCAAGGATAAGCATAGTTTCAAAGTTCCCGATTTATTTTCCTCCCTACACTTAAAGCGAACATTGTCCCCAATGTTCCCGAAAGTATCAAAGTTATGATAATGGAAGGTAATTAAAACCGAAGAAACTAATACTCCACGATTAGCTCGGTAGGATCCGTGTGAAGTAGTGGTTAAATCTTTTTCAAGAAGAGTGTTTGCTGTAAAAGCTCCTTCCAATCTTATGTATCTTCTTCTTGATAAATTAAACACGCACATTTGAAGAAAACAAATGAAACATTCGCATAAAATCGCGGTAATAATATATATATGACTCTACTAAACTAGGATATAATGCTTGTGGAATGGATGTTTCTGATTTTACGGAAAATTAAGACTGGAAAATTCCAAAATTTATAAGTAGCTCGAAAACGAGAAAAAATATTACATTGTTTTACTCCTTCGACGTCAGTCGAGTTACACCGTCGAGTTAACTCGATGTAAAAAGCGGTGCGATTTTCGGAAAAATTATGGAAAATTTATATCTTTAGAATCTGGAAAATTTCGACAAAACATCCATTATGACTCGATACAAGCATTTGACTCGAACAACACACATATATATCTTTTAAATAATCATAATTCTCATGTTCACGTTTCTTTTGAAAGCGCGTGTAATCCTCCTACACTTATCCCTTATGTAAAATACCTTTATATGTAATTAAGACGAGGTTAAAGACAAAATAAAGCATTTTTACAAATTTAAACATGAGAATAAACAATGAATAAAAGATATCGACACTAACAAGCAAACAATTAAGCATGGGTTGCCTCCACGAAGCGCTTTTCTTTATTTATGAGTCTTGTAGCTAGACTCGTAGTCATGCCCTCACGCATCGATATAAGTAAGCCTATCCTCTAAAATGTCATAAGGATCAAACTTATCATTTAAGTTCCTAGTAGTACGTTTGGTTCGATATGCCTTTTCAAATTTCTCTCCATCGGGGTCATAGATTGTTATCCTAATGTACCACTCTCCATTACCATCACTAGGTGGTTTATCCCAATTCCACTTATGTTTAGGCTTATTCAATCAACTTTCCACTTATTCATGACAAGGTTGACGGGCAAGCTTCCTAGGAACTCGGTCATCTTCCTAAATACTAAGGCGTCCTCGAGCGGGTTCACTTCCATGTCCCTAGCCATCTCTTTTTCATGGAAAGTTGCTTTACTAGCTAAGGCTTCATCTAGATAGAAAGGTCATTGGGGACCTATGAAGTTCTTATTAATCCAAGGTCCATATCTAGATTGTGTTCTATCCAACCTAATCTCATGTGGGATTTCCTCTTCTTTGTAGTAAGTATGCTTTTGACATCATAAATTGACCTAACACTCCCTTCTCCTACCACTATTTTAGACATCTTACAATCGATGATGGCACTAGCGGTAGCTAAGAATCCTCTTCCTACAAGCAATGGGCATGTCGGGTCCTTATTCATGTCTAGCACATGAAAATCTACCAAAAGAGTCAATTCTCCTACGTGCACTACCATGTCTTTTATTATCCCTACTGGATATGCAATACTACCGTCCGCTAGACCTAAGATGGTTTCCGTTGGTTCTATCTTACCTAAGTTAAGGCTTCTATGGAGGGACAACGGAGCAAGATTGATGCATGATCCTAGGTCGGCTAGAGCATCGAGAGGTTTGGAAGTTCCAAGCCTACACGGAAGAGTGAATAGCCCATGATCATCTAACTTCTTAGGTAAATTATTTTGCACAAAAGCGGACCCATGTTTTTTTAAGTTCTAGCTCATATTTTTCTTTTAAAGCATTATAATAAGGTGCATGAGCTAAGACTTCAAGAACCTGTTTTTCTTGATGGAGTTCCTTGTACTCCTCCTCTAGATTAGGTTTGGGTTCTTGGTTGATGGGTTTCTCAAGAGTAGGTTCTACCAATGGGGCCTTGGTACCTCATTTTGGATCGCTTGGAACCCTTTTGATAGCATTTACCGAGTGAACCGTTGGGTGTGAGGGCATGGATGCACACTCTCCCATGGTGAACAAGAACATGAAGTCGATGAAATCGAACTCACTTTTGGGTTCTTTATAGTATCACTTGGGAGTGCTCTAATTTTCCGGTCATTGAAGGCTTTTAAGAGAGCATCAAGCTTGTTTGTCATCTCGCCTTGCCTTCGCTTGAAATCGGCTTCAAGCTTAGTCAATCGAGTATCTTGAAATGACATGAATCTAGATGCAATTGCCTCAAGACTAGTGGGGTTCCCGGTGTTTGGAGGGTTGAACCTATTATGTGGACTAGATGAGCTTTGGGGGGGGGTTGAATTTTGGTTCCACTTAAGGTTAGGGTGATTCCTCCATGAGGGGTTATAGGAGTTTCCTAAGTTGTTTTGTTCGTGCTTGAAAGTGTACCACTTCTCTCCCGCTCCATCGGTACGTGTGGAGGCGTAGTCCGCAAGAGCTTCTCGGGGAGTCTTGTGCAATCTCGAGTGTCGTGGGGACCACTACACAATTCACAAGGTAGAGTGATTTTGTTCACATATTGTGAAGACTTAGGATTTTCGTAGGAGCTCATTAGGAATTTAACTTGATCTTCAAGCTCGAGCATCCTACGGTCGGAAGATTGTGAGTCAATGGGAGGCAAGGAGATTGCCTTTACGGTTTTGGGCAACTCACGGGGTCATTCCAACATTCGTTTTCATAGAGCAAGGTCCTCTATTATACCCCATGATTCTTCCACGGTGAGATCACTAAGTTTTCCACCGGCCGCTTGGTTAATGGATAGCTTAGTTGGGAAGTTGACATGATCATAAAAGATTTGGACTTGAAGCCAAAGATCAATGCCGTGATGAGGGACTTTATGGAGTAAGTCCTTGAATCGAGTCCATGCTTCGTAGAGATTCACCTTGACATTGTTGGAACATCAAGATGTCATTCCTAAGTTTAGTAGTTCTCCCGGTGGGAAAAATTGAGCGAGGAAGCGAGAGGTGAGATCATCCCAACTTGAGATGGAGCCGGCGGGAAGTCGCTCAAGCCAATTACTAGCTTGGTCCCGTAGAGAGAATTGGAAGAGGCAGCAGCGTGGTCTCCCGAGTAGTAGCATCGAGGTCGATGGAATCGACAATTTAAGGAAATCCTTAAGATGTTGATTAGGATCTTGAACGAAGTCCATGGAATGCACATCCGTTTTGCACCAACCGGATGGTGTCGGATCGCAGGCCGTAGTTTGGGCTTGGTCGGGAAGCTCAATGGTGTTCCTATAGCCTAGGTGGCTTGGTCTTGAGTATTCACCAAGAGTACGAGCTCTTGGCGGGTCATTTGGTGGTGGGTTGATGAGTGGTAGTTGGTTATCACCTTCCATGATGAAAAGTGATGGGGTTGATAACGCTACATGCGCGTTCTTTGAATCAAGCAAAGGGTCGGGTCAAAGAAACTTCCTTTTCTTCGAGCAAGTTTTATAACACCCTAGGCGGTGAACCTAATCGTTGTAGTGTAGTAATTAGGGTAAGCCACGGGTATTGATATCGTTCTCTGGGGAATAGGAATGCTAGTGAGAAGTTACTACGCTAAGGTTGGGGTTGAGGAAGATTATTTTTATCTTTTATGTTTTTAGGAAATGGAAAGGTACGAATCTCGGGGTTTGGATTTGGGGGTTGGTATTTCTACCGATTACTCTACTATTATCTAATCTAATTAACTAAGCTAAGGTGAGGATAGTCTATGTCTATTGTTGTGTGCTCGTATGATAGTTAAAGATGTGTTTACCTAGATGCTACTACTCCTAGTTATCTCCTATTGATGGTTGAATTGTCACGTCCTTATTCTTAACGCGTTGTGTTTTCTAAGGTCGTAAGGTGTGCATTCCTAACTCTTTGAAGTCACCTTTAAGTGTAGTAAACAAAATCCACTAAGTCATTCATAAACTAACTTTGAGGTTATCTTTGGGTTTAGTAAGCGAAATCCACTAAGTCATTCATAAACTATCAAAGATTTATCAAGTATTAAACACAACGATAGCCTAGTCGCACTCTAAGCCAATTACAATTAAGATAAGAGACAACCTAACAATAATTAACAACTAGGTTTCATATATCTAAGCAAACACACAAGTAATTTAGCGGACATGGTAAACATGCAAGCATACACACAATCAATCAAACATAGGATAGACATAATGATAAATTGAATATATGGATTAAGATATAATCAACAAACCATTACAAGATGTTTTGGAGTGATTGAAACCTTCAAAGTTCTTTGGAAAAACACCTATCTAATCCACGGAATCGGAGTTAGGGTTTAGAGCCTACAAAAGTGAAGTTATAATGTTCTATTTATAGGCGATTTTACGTCGGCAAAGGGTGACGGCGTCACACCTAAAGAGTGATGGCGTCACGACCATTTTTCACCAAATTGTAGATTTTCTCGTTCGGTCGCGTGGGCTTTTGAACCACCTAAATCCGAGTTCGTATGCAAAAGTTATGGCCAAAACAATATCAACTACTTGGCATGCATCTTGATAGACTTGATCACCTTATGGTTGTGGCGTCACCTTATGGTTGTGCCGTCCCTTCAATCTTTTAAAACACGGCGCCGTCACTTGTAAATAAGCAATTTGGCTCTTGAGTCGTCACAAAAGTGCTCCGACGGCGTCGAATAACACGACGCCGTCCCTTGTATTTCATGACTTGAGTGTCTCGATTCTTGACTTTGGCCATTTTCTTCATATATTCGCCTTTTCGTCCAAATAAGTGCCATTCCGACAATTTGCCTTCAAGAGACCTAAAAGTGAAAAGGGCGATATTAAGCAATAACGGATACAAAAGTGATCAAATAAGGGCTTAAACGACCCTCAAAAGGTACCTTTTAAAACCTTATCAAATATCCCTACACTTGGTATTTGCTTGTCCTCAAGCAAATGTGCTTTAGCCAATTAATTTATAAGTTAGGGGTCATGAAGCATTGGTTTAAAACGGTCCACAACACATATAAGCCCATAAAAGTCATAACAAGCACGGAAATTACATACTAGCACCTCACATGGGGTGTTTGGATACTCGCATCTCTCGGGTGTATATGAAATATAACAAATTGGAAATGGAAGATAAACACTCATTAACCGGTCCTAGTACATAGATTACCATAGGCTTGAGAATAGATCAAACCTCCATCGCTTTGGCGTAAGCACCTAGGAAAGACTATCAAAGAGGTCTTTAAAGGGTTGTAATGTTAGGCTTACGGTAGGAAACAAAGGGTTTGGTGGGATAGGCTATTTAGTGGTGGCAAGTCAAAAATCTCTATGTTAAATGCATACGAAGAATGGCGTTGCTAAGCCAAGACTCGACACTCTAAACTCTAGGTAACTGAAATAAACAAACATAAATTTAAAGGATAGATGTAGGATGGTAGCCGTATTTTTTTTTTTTTTTTTTTTTTTTTTCTCTTTTTTTTTTCTTTTTCTTTTCTATTTTTTTTTTTCGATTTTTTTTTTTTTTCATACACTTTTACTCTACCATCCTCTACGGTAACATCAAAATGATAGGGATTTATAGGCACATCCCTACACTTGAGTTTTTATTACTCTAACACTAATTTGACCCGAATTGAAAAGATCAAAACACTTGGGGTACATTATTACGCAAACAAAGGGAATTTGAATTTAACGTTCCCTTCCGTCATTTCATAAACTTTAACTTTTCCCATGAATCCCAATCGTCCCAAAGCGTATACAAAGGATATGACTCGACTTAGCAACTCATGCAAGCAACTAGATAATTGAACTAAGGGTTTAGGGTGATAACAAATATTTGCACTAAAAGTGAGTGCATACAAGGGTAGGCTAAAGCGATTTGGGTGTATATTTGGGGTGGGGTGTAAACAATGCTCTTCATTGATATTCGGAAAAACCGAAACATCACGAGAACCGCGAAAAGGATAGGCTCGAGGGGTTAACTAGGGTATCGTGTACTAAAGATGAGTACAACGCAAAGGTGTGGGGAATTACTCAACCGATGTGGAAGAAGTAATTATATTACGGGTATCAAACAAGGGTTATCCTAATGCCTCTTATCATTTAGTTATTCCTAACTACACAAGTGTAGTCTCACTTGCGATCTCGGAATGCATCACAAAACAAGTTCTAGAATCTAATATACTACGGTTCACACTCTAAGCATTGAAGATGAATGCTTTAATTCCTACTAATCTAAGGCGATCCTCACATTTTGGTGGAATTTGGGTGGTAAAGGGTTTTGTGCTAGTCATGCAACTTCCTATCCGTGAGGCGCTTTTGTTAAGACTAATGGCCCACTCCTATATGTCATGAAAAATTTTAAATTTGGTGCCAAAATTACCCTAACCGACATTTTCTCATGGTTTATTACACAATCACAATTGGACAAAGCAAATAATCAAGGATAAGCATAGTTTCAAAGTTCCGTTTTATTTTCCCTCCTACACTTAAAGCGAACATTGTCCCCAATGTTCCCGAAAATATCAAAGTTATGATAATGGAAGGTAATTAAAAGCGAAGAAACTAATACTCCCCGATTAGCTCGGTAGGATCCGTGTGTGAAGTAGTGGTTAAATCCTTTTCAAGAAGAATGTATGCGTGAAAAGCTCCTTCCAATCTTATGTATCTTCTTCTTGATAAATTAAACACGCACACTTGAAGAAAACAAACAACCCAACGCATCAAACCGAACAAAGAAAAATCACAACAAGATGTAATTCGGACTTAAATAAGATATAATGCTTGTGGAATGGATGTTTGCGATTTTCTAGAAAATTAAGACACGGAAAATTCCAAAAATTTATAAGTAGCACGAAAGCGAGAAAAAGTTAGAAGTTGTTTTACTCCTCCCGACGCCGTCGAGTTGCGATCTGACGCCGTCGGTTATCATGACAAAAGCGGGTGCGATTTTACGGAAAAATTTCGGAAAATTTTTATCTTTAGAATCGGAAAAATTTCACGCAAAACATCCATTATGACTCGATACAAGCATTTGACTCTAACAAACACACATATATATCTTTTAATTAATTGTAATTCTCATGTTCACGTTTCTTTTGAAAGCGTGTGTAATCCTCCTACACTTATCCCTTATGTAAAATACCTTTATATGTAATTAAGGCGAGGTTAAAGACAAAATAAAGCATTTTCACAAATTCAAACATGAGAATAAACAATCAATAAAAGATATATGACACACAAACAAGCAAACAATTAAGCATGGGTTGCCTCCCACGAGCGCTTTTCTTTATTTATGAGTCTTGTAGCTAGACTCGAAGTCGTGCCCTACGTGACTTCATTGCCGTCCTTCTTTTCTTCCACTAAGCCTTCATCATAAGGTTGTAGGCGTTGTATGCTCACCGTGAATTCTCTTCCAACATCGTCTATTATGATAACGGTTTTATTTTTAGATTAGTTTCTTTCACCGTATAAGGTCCAAACCATCTTGGCTTATTCCTTCCCATAATGCTTTTATTCTTGATTTATACAAAAGCACCTTTTCTCCATTCAAAAATTCCTTAGGGTTCTTTTGAGTTTGTGGTATTGTGGTATAGTTATTTCCTAACTTTTATCACGTTTCCACAATGTTGCATTTAACCCTTGAACCATGAATTCTCTAAGCCCTTTTCCCATTCAACCATTTTCTTCTTAACGGCATTATTGGAGACTGCGAATTCTTATCTTTTACCTTCTCCATAATCTTCAAAGGATATCTCGGAACAATAGGTATCCTAACTTGTCCTTTTCCACTTTTGAGTATCATAATCCCTTCACCGCATTTGATGGTTGCCTTGGCGGTGGTCGGGAAAGGTGTCCCTAGGATTAATGGCGGTTTTATCTTCCTCAATGTCTACAATTGCGAAGTCCACGGATAGACAATATTGGCAACCTCAATTAAGACATCCTCCGCTATTCCTATGGGATAAACATATGAATGATTTGCTAAGGAAAGTCTAAGATTGGTCTTGGTCGGTTCCTCCTTAGTCAACTTATTATAGGCGACAGTGGCATTATGTTTACATCGGATCCACAGTCGGCCAAGGCATTTAGGTTCTCTAAGTCACCTATGCTACATGGAATTACAAAGTTCCCAGAGATCTCTTGCTTCTTAGTTCTTGGCTTTCTCGAGAATCGACTCGTACATAGGTCCAATAGGCATGGTGTCATACTCTTCCTCTCTATTTCACCTAAGAGGGCTTTCCTAAGAACATCATTGCACCTAAAGTTTTCACTTGGTTAACGATTGTTTTCTTATTGATCTCATGCTTAAGGTAATGCTTGATGAATTTGGGTTCATCATCAGTCCGAGCCTCATTCTTATCCTTACTATCCTTGCTGCTCTCAGGCTCCTTCTTCTCAACTGCTCCATCCTCATCGGAAGCAATGGAAATGGCGTTAACAGACAAAGTGGGGGTGGCGTGCTCATCGTTCCTCACTAGCACCTTCTCGGGAATCTTCGTCTTAGTGTACTCTTTCACTAAGTCCATCATCTCCGCCATTTTTTCTTGTATTTCATCCCTTTGTCCATTGAAGGCTTTTAAGAGGGTGTCGAGCTTGGTTGTCATCTCGCTTTGTCGTTGCTTGAAATCGGCTTCAAGTTGCGTCAATCGAGCTTCTTGAGATGACATGAATTTGGACACCATTCCCTCAAGACTAGTGGAAGTTCCGGTGTTTGGAGGGTTGTTGTAGGATTTTCCTAAGTTATTTGGCTCGAGCTTAGGAGTCTCGTAGGAGCTCATTAGGAATTTGGCTTGATCTTCAAGTTCGAGCATCCTACGATTGGAAGGTTGTGAGTCAATGGGAGGCAAAGAGACTGCCTTATCGGTTTTGGACAACTCACGGGGGTCATTCCAACATTCGTTTTCATAGAGGGCAAGGTCCTCTATTGTACCCCACGATTCTTCCACGGTGAGTTCACTAAGTTTACCACCAGCCGCTTGGTCGATGGATTTCTTAGTTGAGAAGTTGACACGATCGTAAAGATTTGGACTTGAAGCCAAAGATCGATGCCGTGATGAGGACTTTGTGGAGCAAGTCCTTAAATCGAGTCCACGCCTCGTGAGAGTTTCGCCTTGACGTTGTTGGAACATCAAGATGTCATTCCTAAGTTTGGTAGTTCTCTCCGTTGGGAAAAATTGGGCGAGGAAGCAGTGGTGAGATCATCCCGACTTGAGATGGATCCGCGGGAAGTCGGTCAAGCCAATTACTAGCTTGGTCCCGTAGAGAGAATTGGAAGAGACGCAGCAGCGTGGTCTCCCGAGTAGTAGCATCAAGGTCGATGGAATCGACAATTTTAAGAAATCCTTAAGATCTTGATTAGGATCTTGAACGAAGTCCATGGAATGCACATCCGTTTTGCACCAACCGGATGGTGTCGGATCGCAGGCCGTAGTTTGGGCTTGGTCGGAAGCTCAATGGTGTTCCTATAGCCTAGGTGGCTTGGTCTCGAGTATTCACCAAGAGTACGGGCTCTTGGCGGGTCATTTGGTGGTGGGTTGATGAATGGTGGTTGGTTATCACCTTCCATGATGAAAAGTGATGGGATTACGAACAAAGGTCACGAAGAAGGGGATAGACTAAGAAAGCTAAAATGAGAAAAAATTTACTTGATAGGAATCAAGCAAAGAAACCTAAGCGAGGTGGACTACTAACTAGCTATTCTATTCCCGTGGCGCCAAAAACTTGATAACGCTACACGCGTCGTTCGGGGTCAAAGAAACTTCCTTTTCTTCGAGCAAGTTTTATAACACCTAGGCGATGAACCTAATCGTTGTAGTGTAGTAATTAGGGTAAGCCACGGGTATTGATATCGTTCTCTGGGGAATAGGAATGCTAGTGAGAAGTTACTACGCTAAGGTTGGGGTTGAGGAAGATTATTTTTATCTTTTATATTTTTTAGGAAATGGAAAGGTACGAATCTCGGGGTTTGGATTTGGGGTTGGTATTTCTACCGATTACTCTACTATTATCTAATCTAATTAACTAAGCTAAGGTGAGGATAGTCTATGTCTATTGTTGTGTGCTCGTATGATAGTTAAAGATGTGTTTACCTAGATGCTACTACTCCTAGTTATCTCCTATTGATGGTTGAATTGTCACGTCCTTATTCTTAACGCGTTGTGTTTTCTAAGGTCGTAAGGTGTGCATTCCTAACTCTTTGAAGTCACCTTTAAGTGTAGTAAACAAAATCCACTAAGTCATTCATAAACTAACTTTGAGGTTATCTTTGGGTTTAGTAAGCGAAATCCACTAAGTCATTCATAAACTATCAAAGATTTATCAAGTATTAAACACAACGATAGCCTAGTCGCACTCTAAGCCAATTACAATTAAGATAAGAGACAACCTAACAATAATTAACAACTAGGTTTCATATATCTAAGCAAACACACAAGTAATTTAGCGGACATGGTAAACATGCAAGCATACACACAATCAATCAAACATAGGATAGACATAATGATAAATTGAATATATGGATTAAGATATAATCAACAAACCATTACAAGATGTTTTGGAGTGATTGAAACCTTCAAAGTTCTTTGGAAAAACACCTATCTAATCCACGGAATCGGAGTTAGGGTTTAGAGCCTACAAAAGTGAAGTTATAATGTTCTATTTATAGGCGATTTTACGTCGGCAAAGGGTGACGGCGTCACACCTAAAGAGTGTGGCGTCACGACCATTTTTCACCAAATTGTAGATTTTCTCGTTCGGTCGCGTGGGCTTTTGAACCACCTAAATCCGAGTTCGTATGCAAAAGTTATGGCCAAAACAATATCAACTACTTGGCATGTGTGATAGTCTTGATCGACTTGTGGCGTCACCTTATGGTTTGTGTGCGTCCCTTCAATCTTTAAAACAGAAGCCGTCACTTGTAAATAAGCAATTTGGCTCTTGAGCCGTCACAAAAGTGCTCGACGGGCGTCATAAATAACACTGACGCCGTCCCTTGTATTTCAATGACTTGAGTGTCTCGATTCTTGACTTTGGCCATTTTCTTCATATATCGCGCCTTTTCGTCCAAATAAGTGCCATTCCGACAATTTGCCTTCAAGAGACCTAAAAGTGAAAAGGAGCGATATTAAGCAATAACGGATACAAAAGTGATCAAATAAGGGCTTAAACGACCCTCAAAAGGTACCTTTTAAAACCTTATCAAATATCATAGATTACCATAGGCTTGAGAATAGATCAAACCTCCATCGCTTTGGCGTAAGCACCTAGGAAAGACTATCAAAGAGGTCTTTAAAGGGTTGTAACGTTAGGCTTACGGTAGGAAAAACAAAGGGTTTGGTGGGATAGGCTATTTAGTGGTGGCAAGTCAAAAATCTCTATGTTAAATGCATACGAAGAATGGCGTTGCTAAGCCAAGACTCGACACTCTAAACTCTAGATAACTGAAATAAACAAACATAAATTTAAAGGATAGATGTAGGATGGTAGCCGTATGTTTTTTTTTTTTTTTTTTTTTTTTTTTTACTATTTTTTTTTTTTTTTTTTTTTTTTTTTTTTTTTTTTTTCATACACTTTTACTCTACCATCCTCTAAGATAACATCAAAATGATAGGGATTTATAGGCACATCCCTACACTTGAGTTTTATTACTCTAACACTAATTTGACCCGAATTGAAAAGATCAAAACACTTGGGGTACATTATTATGCAAACAAAGGGAATTTGAATTTAACGTTCCTTCCGTCATTTCATAAACTTTAACTTTTCCCATGAATCCCAATCGTCCCAAAGCGTATACAAAGGATATGACTCGACTTAGCAACTCATGCAAGCAACTAGATAATTGAACTAAGGGTTTAGGGTGATAACAATAATGCACTAAAAGTGAGTGCATAAGGGTAGGGTGTTTACTTAGATGTTATTACTCTCTAGTTATCTCCTATTGATGGTTGAATTGTCACGTCCTTATTCTTAACGCGTTGTGTTTCTAAGGTCGTAGGGTATGCGTTTATCCCTAACTCTTTGAAGCTACATAAGGTTAATGACTACGAAATCCCTAGGATTCATAAACTTAACACTAATGTTATCTTTGGATATTTAGCCTACAATTCCACTAGTAACTATAAGCTAAGGTTCAACAAAGACTAATCAAGCATTAATAACACAACGAATGACCTATCGCAATACTAGGTCAATCACAATTTAGATGAGAAAACCAATCAATATTCAATAACTAGGTTTCATATATCTAAGCAAACACACAAGTAAATTAGCTGGGACATGGAGAACATGCAAGCATACACACAAACAATTGAAGACATGATTGAATTAATGAAGTAAAACACTTATCTTGTTGTAAAATAGGGTATGGAACCCTAAGATATCGCCTGAAGATGCCTTGGTTCGGTTTAGGTTTTACTCCACAAAACTACCTCCCCCAAAACTGAAAAATTCAGATTCTATATATAGTGTTACAATATGCGACGACGTCACTCTTTAATTGTGGCCGTCGGGTCGCCGTCGTTAGGGTTTCGTCTTGGCCACGTCAACTATGTGACGGCGTCACCTTATGCTCGTGTGGCGTCGGCTTCAATCTCGGCGCGTCGGGATCCAAATCTAGGTCGTCCGAGTTGTGACGCCTACTCTTTTAAACCCGATGCCGTCACTTGTAAAATAGCAATTTGCTCTCCGAGTCGTCTCAAGATGTGTCGCGACGGCGTCGCATTTAGCGATGGCGTCGTCCCTTCAATTCTAGCGACTTGAGTGTCTCGATTCTTGACTTTGGCCATTTTCTTTATATATTCGCCTTTTAAATGCGAATAAGTGTCATTCTGATTTGCCTTCAAGAGACCTAAAAGTGAAAAGGAGCGAAATTAAGTAAGTGGATACAAAGTGATCAATTAAGGGCTTAAATGACCCTCAAAGTGAACCTTTTAAATCCTTATCAAATATTCCTACACTTGGTATTTGCTTGTCCTCAAGCAAATGTGCTTTTAGCCAATTAATTTAAAAGTTATGGGTCATGAAGCATTAGTTTAGAACGATTCACAACACATATAAGCCCCACAAAAGTCAAAACAAGCAGGGAAATTACATACTAGCACCTCACAAGTGGTGTTTGGATACTCTCATCTCTCGGGTGTATATGAAATATATCAAGTTGGAAATGGAAGATAAACACTCATTAATCGGTCCTAGTACATAGATTACCATAGGCTTGAGACTAGATCAAACCTCCATCGCTTTGGCTTAAGCGCCTAGGAAACACTATCCAAGAGGTCTTTTAAAGGGTTGTAACGATAGGCTTACGGTAGGGAAACGAAGGGTTTGGTGGGATATGCCCAAAAACTTTGCATACATCACAATGAGGAGGCGTCCATTCATATTCAACTTTAATGATCTCCGTAGTATAGCCACTATCATCCTCATTAGGAGTAGCCATACTAACTTCGCTTTTCAAAACATAATCCGCATTTAGTTCAACTAGAGCTCGGGCAAAACTAATACGTCCCCATGAATCAACACACATGGAACTTGTAAAAGCATCCAACATAATAGGTTTCCCTACTTGCATAGCAATCAAGCTCAAGCCATCCTCTGAATAAGCAAGCAACGGAACATTATGCATTTTGATCCAAACCGGTACCTTGTTTACTTCGTTCCTATTAAGGGATAAAGTGGGAGTCCATTTATTAAGGATAATAGGCGAGTTACGTATAATCCAAGGACCTCGTTCCAGAACACGATCCACACCCTCTTTGGTAGCAAACTTAAAAAGAAACACACCATCACCATTCTTCATCAGCTTTTGCAAACCAAACTTTTCCCATGTATTAGTAACATAATTACAAGTAAAGGAAAAGCAATGGTCTTACCAAAAAGTAACCAACAAGTGTGTTATCATACCGACTTAAAACCTTCTTCGTAGCATCCATAGGCAACATAGTTTCATGATCAACCACACGATTCTCATTTACCAATGATCTAAAATTCACTCTCGGAACAGTGCGTGTAGCATTAACGACATTGGCAAAAGACTTGTTCTTCACAACCGTCGATATAGGATCAACATTACATGTACTAGTAGGATGTTGTACCCTATGATCAGTATTTTCCCCCACATTAATTTATGTATATTAGTTTAAACTTACGAGGTTTTTTGTGTTTTCTCTCCCAAAATAACTCGAAACCAACAATTTTTTTTTTTTTTTTTTTTTTTTTTTGGTTCACTTTTAGATGTGGTTCTTCTAAACACAATGTAAAATATCATTTTATTGAATTTAATTTGAAAAATGGACTACCCCTAATTACACTTTTTAAATAGTGATTAGTTTAGAATTTTTCTAGAAACAAATTAACAAAGTGTAATTTTTAAATAGTGAATCAGTTAAGATCTTTAGTTTGGTCTCCAGAAATACCCAAAATTTGCGGGAAATGCCAATCCGATTAATCATCGATTAATCCCGCCTTGACCGATTACTCGCTGCAGGGTGGTCGACCGCCCGACTACCGATTCACGATTTTTGCAACATTGATTTAAATTAAACTTTCATTAATAATTAAAAACAACATACATATAAAATAAATAAATAAATAAAAATAAAAAATAAAACTCCACGGGGAATGTGTTCGACTAAATTGGCAAAAAGGTTTTGATGTGCGTCTGCCGATTTGATTTGTCTGATAACTTGTAGCGTTTGTTCATGAGTTCGTACGAGGTCATCCTCACGATGTGCTTCCTCCGGATGCTTGTCGGCAGATATCGTCTTTTCTTTATGTTTTCAAAACATATTATGTAATATGATGCGTGTATATATCATATTTCGTATTTTAATAAACATCTATCGTGCAGGATTGATTAATATAGCCCATTTTTTCGAAATTCTTTTGAATAATGAGAAATGATAAATATTTTGTTTGAGTTGGACGATGTCTGAACTCTCAAGTTGTGTATAAAAATATGATAAGGGTACGAGAGTATTTATAGATTAATAAAATTAAATACCGTAACTTTTTCTAGAAAGACTGCAAGTACGTGTTGGGTGGCCCCACATTTTTTACCGTCCTTTCTCCCTTTGGTAATCGTCAGTTGTCTTCTTCACCATCACAAAACACAAAATATCCCACCACTGCGCGTGCTGGTGGGTCGATGCTATGGCGTTTCACACACCCCAGCCTAAAGAATATCTGTATTAACAATACGCTACTGTATGGTTGCATATATATATTCGCATTGTCTAGATTCTAGAAGTATTAGCAATGTCGCCATGTCTTCAGTAGTGACCACTAAATCACTGCCAAAATCAGCTATGGTAAGACACCTAACATTTTCACAAGGGGGGGTTTGATATTCACATCATATTTTTTTGATTAATGCACAAATTATGCATTCTGATTGTTATGACAAACTGAATGTAATGCGGATTGTGGTGCATTTATCGAAAAATGTGGTGTGAGTATCAATTCCCTTTCACAAGAGGTTTAGACTTTAGAATTTGGAAACGGCCAAAGAAATGGTCAGAAACAGTCACGGAATATCTTACGCCGCATACATCTGAATCGAAAAC
The DNA here is from genome assembly GCA_022545495.1 of Chrysanthemum lavandulifolium. Lineage (NCBI taxonomy): Eukaryota > Viridiplantae > Streptophyta > Magnoliopsida > Asterales > Asteraceae > Chrysanthemum > Chrysanthemum lavandulifolium. The sequence continues at coordinate 72,825,778 of CM040241.1, read as the reverse complement.
TCGCATCTCCATCTAACCTAAACATGAAAAACCTCACCTATTTACCTATTTGCGACAATGGCCAATAACATTTTATTGCCAAATTAGTGTTTGTTATAAATCTCATACTTATTCTTATGTAGAGAAACATTAGCCCCAATTCACTGGAGCAGGAAAAAGAACACATTCAAACTAAGATAAAATCAACATTCTTGACTTACATTTGTACTTACATTTGTTTTTTCTAGTTTGAAAATTGACATTTTGACATATAACGACTTAGAAATGGTCATAACCTCGACTTTACTTTTACATTGATCTGAGTCACAATCATACCTTTGAAACTTTGAACTTATAGTATAATTTACACACAAGATGATTAACCGAAAAATAATAATTGCAACATACATAACTAAGCTAATTTTAGTATTTCACACCTTGACACAGATACCACCTTTGAACAACACCAAAATGCAACAATTACAACAACATTCAATCATGTGACCTTAAATAATACAACCAGAATCATCTTTTCCGCTACATCTATGCGGAAGTTACAAAATTCTTATCAATGGGAGTATAAACGGATAAAAAAATCAGCATCTAGAATGCTAAAAACGTGTCTAACAAATTATTATTATTTCTCAGGCTGTATTAGGAGCATTCTACTTGCAGCACGCAACTAATAATGCAGTCAAGAACAATCGTTACCATTATTTTTAGACTAGATTGCTTTCAGTCCAGCAAGCTCGCGCAATTTCGCACAGAATAAATGTGATTGTGGTCTGTGGACCTAATCGTGCAAATATAGCGAAGCCCCTGCAATATAATTGATGTCAAACTCTCGCAGAGAAGATATAAAAGTAGAGATGGTAATATGACTTGAGACATGTTCCAACTCAAATGGGTCACATGGGTTATACACAAAAAAGGGAAGTGTGTCAAACGGTTCAAACAAGTAGAAACTTGAAAGTCATGCAAAGCGTATTCAACTGCATACAGCCTTCTAGTTTGGTTTATTAGAAGATGTTATTTATTTTGCATCAGTATATTCTTGGCAATCATATTTAGAACATTAATTAATCACAAAAGTTTATAAAAAAAAGATAAAGATCTCTTTGCTGATAGGTATAATCTGACACAACAAACTACCCATTTGACATATGTTAGCCAACTTAACCAGCCCATTTGCCACCCGTTAAACTATTTACAATATTAGTTAAGCAACGAATGGATAGCCTAAAAGATTAGTTATCGTCGAGTCTCACCCTTTGTAGAGTCCTCGAGGCCCCTCTGTGATCAGAACCTGAAATTCGAACATATGAAGACATTAGGCAATGCAATCCAGCTGAAGTCAGGAGATCGTTTATAAGACCACGGATTTTTTATTAGTTTGGAACTTGAAGCCACCACGAGACGAGCTAATGAAGCCGACACCTGTCCCTTAGGGAAATTAAGTTTGCTTGAAGGGTTTACTTATCCGACCCGATAGTCTTTGCTTGAAGTGTAGAGTAACATATTCCAGCAATAATCAAGATTATAATTTCATAGAAATCTTGGGAGCAGAAATTAACAAACTACCTTATATGCACAATGAAACCCGTTTCTGTAAGCTCCATCACTCATAGATTCTCGTTGTAACATTAGAAGGGTTTTAACCATGTCCATAGGTGCAGTTATGAGGGTACTCACCGAGCCTGCAATTGTACTCGATCTTCACATGATGCAAGTCACAGTTAGTCACAAGTGTTAATGATGTAATAAGATCTAAAACAAGCTTGAAGAATATAGCAGAAATGTGAATCTTGGGATTGACAGTGCATAAGCTTTTAAAGAATTGAATGATATAATTAGAAATTATGTACACCGAAAGATCAAAGGTAGGTTTCATACATGAGATGCAGATAGAATCCTTCTTCTAGAGGCGTCCATTTTACTAAGACCTACAACATACTCACGTAAACAAAATGAGAACATGAATTATATAAAAGTAGAGGTGGCATTACAAACGATAAAAGGAATAGATGTCCAAATCTTTAAATAAAACGACTTAGGAGGTTGTATGCATTAAATATAGACTTTGGGAAACTGTTTCACCAATTCGGCCCATTCCCGTTTTAGCTACTTTTTTTTACGCATTTGAAATAAAACACAACCCAAATCGACCCATGCATGAATAAATAGGTCGAAATTGCCACCTCTATATAATAGGTTCTGGCACAACACATCCATTTGACACATATGGTTAATGTAACTACTAAACTTTAACAGTGGCAGATTCAGAAATCTCGCCCAGAAAATGCACTACCATAACGAGTTTTTCTAGCGGATGCACTACAAACATTTTATACTCTTTCCACCAAAAAAACTAAAACTTCATATTTATGGTATGCTATACAAGTGTAAACTGCAGTTTTAGAACTTAACCCGTTTAAACTCATCATATGTAGCCAGTTGTGATGCCGTTAAAGCCCCTGCCCTGGCCATTTCAGGTCCAACCCCTTTCCAAAGAGCTAATACACCCTCTTTAGCAGCAATTTTCTGCAGTTCACCAATTGCTCCTCTACGAGCGTTATTGTTCATTTGCAAACGCACCTATTCAACAACCAATGGTTCATTGATAAGCAGATTGAAGATGCTAAAGGTTATGAATTTTTTGCATCAGACTGCATTGGAGTGTTTGTGCAATGCAACATAAAACCTTAATAAACATGTTATTTATGTGACCTTGTGTCAACTCAAAACGTAAAAAACAGAGGGGGTAATTTCAACGCATATAGAATTTTACCTTTAGAACTTCCATAGGGTTGGTCAGCAAAGTGGCAAAAGCACCAGAAACGGCTCCAGATGCAATCTTCATGAAGATGTTAGTCGACTCAAAGGCCAATTCACAGAAATTTTTAGAAGGTTCATACAAACCTAAACGTAGACCTCCATAAAGAACTGACCTCGTCAATGCTGGTGTCAAACCAAGATACAAAGACCGAGCTCCTTCTTTTCTAACAACTCGAGCAAATGTCTGTCCCTGTAACACCATAAAACGAGACCTATCAGTCAATTCTTATTGTTAAAACATATATCTATGACAGATACCAGAGCTGTACATACCATTCCGCTTAAAGGACCTCTTTGTCCAACAAGTTGCATCTGCAGTCTAACTTTAAGTACATCTGCAGAGCAACATAAATTTCCTTGCTTTTTAAGATACAAGTAAATAGGAGATTTTACGCATTTATGTAAGAATGGGTCTGTTTGGTTATATGCCAAAACAACCAGATTTGGGTTGATATTGAAACAAGTGATTCAGTTACTGTGTCTGATGGTTTGGCGTCAAAATAATCAGCTTTGGGTTACTACTTTAGGAATTCGGCAAAAGACTGATAATGAGATTACGTACTTCTTTAAGTCACAAGAATGACTATCCTATACTATGGTTAGGAGCACATAATCTGTGACAGTAACTCTAGCGCAAGCAAAATCACAATTACAAGATGAAATTATCAAAAATCGAAAGATGAAACCTAATGGATGTGTGACGCCAGTGGCCGCAGCAACAGCAAGACCACTTGTTCCAAAATGAGATGCAACTTTTGATGGCGAAGCCCACCAACTCGGATCATTCTTCACTACCATTCCACCTAAATGTTCAAATTCACAATCAAAATCCCAACTAAATCATCCAAACACCATTTAAATACTAATCAGTTTCCTTTTCATATAAAACAGCTGAATTTTAGTCGAATAACATTATGCTTGAGAACTACTAGAGATCAAAAACCTAAAACAGCAAATAATCACAAAATGTAACAAAACTTCCAATATTTGTAACTGAAAAAAAGCATATCGACGATTTTATCAATTTCAAATACTAATGTCTCATTCGAAAGATAAAACAGCTGAATATTCGTCAAACAAAATTATACTTGAGAAATACTAAACGTCAAACACCTATAATACTATTAATAATTGCAAAAAATTATCAGGAAACTACATTCCCTAACAAGATTTTATTTTTCTTTGAGTAACCATGGTTTCTGACTAATCCATGGTGCTTGAGCTCACCGCCACATAGACTAAAACCGGGTGAGATTGGGGATGTTTGTTTAAGCGTATATAAGCTTATGTGGTTTTCGGCTTATGTTTGATAAGCTCAGTTTTATGATTTAATTTGAAAATTCTCAGCTTATATAAGCTTATCATGTCATAATAAACGTACATAAGCGAAAACCACATAAGCCATGAGCCTGCTAGATAAGCTTAAACAAACAATCCCTAAGATTTTAATAACACAAAGCATATAACACAATTCTATCATTCAAACAGCATTATGCAATCAAAAACACAAAAAGCAACAAACTTTACAATCTTTAACAAGATTTTCTATAAAATAGAATCATATAACACATTTGCATCATTCAAATAACATTAAAAAAAATAGTCACAATTACTCAGAAAAAGCAAATTTCTCAAATGATTAAGACTGAAAAATATGAAAGAACCTGAATCATAAGAGGGTTTCTCAAATCAAGAACTATTTTTTTATTTTTTTTTCTTTTTGATTTTTATGTTTTCTTTTATTCGGGTTTTGACCCAGTTCGTCTTGACCCGGTTACTGTGATAATTACGATTTTTTAACAAGAAATGAGGGGTGTTTGGTACGAGGGTATGAGTATACCTGAATCAAGAGGCATTTAGGGCTCGTTTGGTTTATTGGAATGATGGGTATCGGTTTGGAATGAGGTGGAATAATAATGGGTATGAAAAGTGTATTGATTGTTTATGTTTGGTTGATAAAATATGGTATGAAAAAGTGTATAGATATTTTAATTTTGTAGTGGAAAAAGAGGGTCACGGGAATGGATTTCATAGACACCAAATTGGTGTGTAATGAATCTATATTATGATATACCCATTTCATTCCGGCACAAAACAAAAAAAAACAACACCATATGACTTTGAAAGTCGTAGTCTCATTCCATTGTCTGAAACCAAAGGCCTCACTTTTCATGGGTATTCACATACCCGCTAAATCATACTCGTATGAAACCACATATCATGGGTATCCTCATTCCATCATGGGCTCATAACTAACCAAACAACATTAATCACTTTCAAAGTCATGATTTATTCATACCGTGGGATCAAAGGCACCCTTAGTAATTTCATAGTTTTGATTAAAGACATCTATCAGGTGTAGTGTCACTATCTAACCAAACACATAAACATATCGCATTTTTAAATAAATATACCCCTATATAGAAGAATAAAAAGGTGTGTTTCATTAGGTGGTCTGCATCACCTTACTAACTTGATTTCTCCACTTCCACGCGTGGTGTTGGTGAGGCATTATGGTTTTTCACATGTGGTGGTGCCTCATCGCGGGTGGTGAAGGGCATCATAAATTCATAATGCAACCAATTATATATTATTTTCACCCACTAAAATCTTTTTTGATTGGTTGATATAGAAAGTGAACATATTTTGAAACAGCCCGGAACAAAAATTTGTAGCATGTTGCGCTTTTATTGATTGATTAGTAATGATTTTTCACAATCAAAAAGAAAATTGAGTCCTTCTGTAAGCACCGTTATTATGTTTGTGCTAGATTCCCATAAAGCAAACACATAAATAATGTTTGTTAGAACCAAGGTTGTAAAAATCGTGAATTAGTAGTCGGGCGGTCGACCGCTTTGTAGGGATTAATCGGTGTAGGAGGGATTAATCGGTGATTAATCGGATTGGCATTTCGTGCAAGTTTTGGGTGTTTCTAGAGACTAAACTAAAGATCTTAACTGATTCCAAGCCTACTATATTCCCAAATCTCAATAAAAGGTTCCAGTTCTGATTATGAGGTCTATTATGCGTTATAAATGAATTAAATGATCCCCAAATTAAGTAGAATACTTAAATTAATATTTTTTTTTTATATAAAAGTTGACCGATTTTTAAAACGATTTGGCCGATTAGTCCTTTTTTTTTTACCGATGTCCGATTTTTGACTGATTAGGCCGATTTTTGATCGATTAGGCCGATTTTATTACCAGACCGATTTTCAAAAATCAACAAGGTAGAAGGCTGATTACCTAGTAATCGTCGATTAATCGCCGAGTTGGCCAATTTTTGCAACACTACTTAGAACATACAAAATGATTACGAAGGTATAAGCAGGTGATGTGCCCGATTGGTGCAAGTTTTAAATTTATAAAAGGTGAATTACCAATATTACCAATAACACATACGAGCAAGTATACTCGTCCGTTATAGCAAGATTATGAAGGTAAGTCGGGATCGTTCGAGAGGATTTGAGTGAATCTAAGCACAAGTTTGAATTAAAGTCTATCAAAACATATAACAAAGCAAATAGATATAATGAAATTCGGATGATTAAAACTACACTTGCTTAAACTAGTATCATAACATAGATTAATGTGATTGTGTTAACTACTTAACATGTTGGTTGTGATAATTAGTTGAAAACTAATCTATTGTTCTTACAAGTTAAACCTTCGTCAAGATTTTAGTTCATAAAAACAAGCTTTAAGTTTAACCAATCAATTCAATATCAATTCAAGTTTCATAAGTCTATATCAATAAACTTAAACACAAAAACATCCGCTTGCTCATCAAATTGCTTAAGAAATGGTCAATACAAAGGTAACCGATCATAGACAAAGGCTACAATTGATTCTCAACAACTAATCTTACGACCATTTAGATGTTTCCAACCAATCCAATTTGATAATCAAAAAGCGTTTCTATTACAACCACACCTTAATTCCTTTGTATAATCAAGAATAATGGGTAAAAACAATCATCCATAGACAAAATGATTATGACTAGTTGAATAACACGAAGTTCTTTCGACCCCAACGATTACTACCAATTAGCCAAACTTGATTAACAAATGTCACTATGAAACTTTAGCACAATTGGATCTTAAAATTAACTTGAAATTGAATTAAAACATGTTAACACAATCACTAACTAATCATATGATAATCAACATCATTTAAGCAAGTGTATAAAGAAACTAGCCACTCAAATGATAAGTGATGAACATCAATAAAGATATGTTATTGTACGTGTCACTACTTTCTAGAATAATGCGTAAAATGTGCAAGTTTTAAGTTTTAATTCTCACATGGGATATATCAGAAAGTTTGTGCTTATTAGACTAATAGTAATAAACCAAAACCACCCCCACACCGCCACATAGCTTTTTCTCTCTTCAGATCATACCAAAACCAAATCTAGATCAAACACTCGTAGTGAGGAGACCAAACACTTTATTTTTATTATTATTAAAATCACATATAATTTACTATTAGAAAACAAAAAAGCAAACCTTATACACACACTAGGGATGTGTTTGGCACGGGGATTTCCGGGGCTTCAGGGCTTGAGCTTTTAAAATAAGTTGACTTATAAAATAAGTCTCGTTTGTCACACAGTCTTATGAAGGTTTATGGCTTATAAAATAAGTCATAAGTCTCCATAAGCCCAAGCCCATAGAAAGGGCTTATAATGGCTTAATGCTAGTTAAATTACTTAAATACCATTAAAAATATAATGAATTATCATGTAAAAACTGGAAATATATGTGAATTTAATTTGATCTATTTTTATGTGATTTTACATTAATAAGTTTGAGCTCCAACTAATTCGCCAAATAGATTTATAAAAAGATAAGCTCCAGCTCTCGACTTATAATATAAGCCCCAACCCCAGTCTCGGCTCCAGCTCCAGCCCATTGCGCCAAACAACCTTAGATACACACTCAAACCCAACACACCACCGTCTTTGTCTTCACTTCCCCTCACAATCTTTCTGTACACCTCACCATCTTTCTGCACACATAGCTGCACAAAACCCAATACACCACCGTCAAAAGACACACAGTAGATACATACTAAAAAACACACACACAATTGCACTCCTCATCTTCATCTTTGATTCAGGGGAGTATGCAAAGCTGGCACCATTGCATTGTCTCCTCTATATAAATAAAACCAAAAAAAAAAGGAATGCACTCCTCATTCGTTGGTGGTTTTTGTTTTTTTTTGATTTCAATTCATTCGATCCAAGCTCAGACCAAACGAATTGGGGGTGCGTGGGCGGGGGACACCATTATTACGTTTAGTCTTATATACCATGTCGTATATCATGCATACACATTGAGATTAATGTGATGGTATTGGGGCAATCCTACCATGATCTTGTTTAACAACAAAATTACTATTAACATCCTTTTCAGAAGGTTAGCGTAGCCACTTAAGGTTGTTTGCACATAACAGAGATTGAACTTGAGACCTCACACAGTTTAAAGTGATAACAACAAACCATTTTGCCACTAGTTTAAGTGGTAAAGTTGATGGGTTGTACAAAATAGCTTATACAAGCTCTTAACTTTTTGTTATTTGGGTTCTAAAATGTTAAAAATAACTTTTGTCATTTAAAATATTGAAGAGTATGTCTTCAAACTCTCAAAGTTTTTATCATTTGGGTTTTAAAATATTAAAAATAACTTTTTTCATTTGAAATATTGAAGAGTATGTCCTCTAACGCGATTAGGGATGTTTGTTTAAGCGTATTGAGAAGACGTGTTAGCTCATATTGCAAGGATAAGCTCATTCAAGTGTAAATTTAGCTTCTTTAGAGAGCTTATATAAATTAGCTCATTGAAGTGTTTTAGGGCTTATTATAAGGCGTGTTAGCTTATATAGCAAAAATACGTTTTAAAGTAACATATAATTACCTTGTCTATGAACTCAGTAAAAGGTTTCCATAGTCTTTTTTTTTTGCCTAGCTTATTCAAAAATGCTTGGACTTATTTAACTTATTAGTTATTTTACAAGCATATACCGATTGAAATACATATTAACATATAATCACCGTCTTATATCATGGGACTTTATGGGGCTTTTGGGATTGCTTATCTTATTATTGAGAATAGAATAAGTCTTTTTTTGTTAAGCATTTCAAATAAGCAAACTCATATAACCACGTAGATTGAAATGCATATTAACGAAAGTTTTTCTAAATGTAATTGCGTGAAGAAAACATTTATAAAATGAAAAACTTATCTTTTGGGCATTAGATTACCCGATGTTCATTTGCTCTACATAATGTTAATTTGGTTTAATCAAGTTGTTCATATAACATGAATCAATGGCAAGATTGTCTTCCAGAGTCGTTTTGTTTTAACTCTATCCAAATATAAGTCGGAATTGACATATCTAGTTAATCAATTTGTCCCAACATTAACCTTATATGCTGACTACAATTGTACGAGGTTCAGGTAAAAGTGTATAACGATGAAGATTAATACTTCCCATTAAATGTCAACTTTGACCTTTTTAAAGTCAAATAGTTACCATACGTTCTTGTTATATGTTAAAAACTGTTGTTCACACCACTTTATAAGCTGACGTTATGAGAGCAAAGATGCTCCGAAAAAAAACACCATTTATGTGCCATATCACCTTTTACAAAGTGAAACTACAAAAGTACAAAATAATTGCAAATTTTGGTCAACTTTAGAAAGAGAGTAAAAATTTTGAGAGTTACAATTTCGGTAAACAAGAATTTCTGATCATCACAACTTCAATTCATACGAAAGACACACGTCTAAACACTACCTCCGACAGTCGATGAATCAAATGTTAGTGCACCTTCTATTGGTCAAGTTAAAAATGGTGCGACAAAACGAAATTCGATGAATCCTCCAATGATGGTTCCATGGAGTTCAAGAGCCCTTACATCGGGTTTAAGACTTCTAATGCTACTGCCCAATCTCCAACAATTAGTCTTCTTGAAAGCATTTCCCTAGAGAAACTTAAAGTATGAGCTCTATTTTGTTATATCTACAATCATGCTTGTAAGAAACAAACATGAAGACTTTTAATGAGTCTTACAAAGCGTATCATTGGCATTTAATTAGTGGGACGAGTAAGTACATCGATATGTTATGGTAGTGGTTAATTTTGTGAAAACTTGGCTTTAAGTTTTCAATCCCACATCGAACAAAGAAAAGGCTTTCTGCTTGTTTATATACCGTGGTGTAGATGACTTAGGCATGATTGGATGACTACTATGTTATTTGGTGGTGACAACGTGTTTTGTTAAGAGTATAAATATAACAAATTTATTCTTCTAAAACACCCGGTTACCATCTAGTAACTTGTATAACATCTGATTTTTTTTCTTTTTTGGGTCATTTAAATAACCTTTTCATTTAGAGTATCGGTTTAAATAGCAAAGAAAAAAAAACTAAAAATCATTTAGAGAGTTTTTAGTTTAAATAGCAAAAATAACCACATTTAAGGTGTTTATGTTAGCTCATTTAAAGAGCTTATATAGCAAAAATAAGCTCATTTAAGTGTTTTGGTAAGCTTATAAGCTTATTTAGGGGTTTAATAAGCACCTTTCTTAAGCTTATTATAAAGCCATTAATCATATTTAACATTTTGGTTATTTTACACACATAAGCACATTCAAACAACTTAGATTATTTACTTATATCCATGGAGTTCAAGAGCCCCTACATCGGGTTTAAGACTTCTAATGCTACTGCCCAATCTCCAACAATTAGTCTTCTTGAAAGCATTTCCCTAGAGAAACTTAAAGTATGAGCTCTATTTTGTTATATCTACAATCATGCTTGTAAGAAACAAACACGAAGACTTTCAATGAGTCTTACAAACGTATCATTGGCATTTAATTAGTGGGACGAGTAAGTACATCGATATGTTATGATAGTGGTTAATTTTGTGAAAACTTGGCTTTAAGTTTTCAATCCCACATCGAACAAAGAAAAGGCTTTCTGCTTGTTTATATACCGTGGTGTAGATGGATGACAACTATGTTATTCGGTGGTGACAACGTGTTTTGTTAGTGTATAAACATAACAAAATTATTCTTCTAAAACACCCGGTTACCATCTAGTAACTTGTATAAAATCTAATTTTTTTTCTTTTTTTTGGGTCATTTAAATAACCTTTTTCATTTAGAGAGTATCATTTTAAATAGCAAAGAAAAAAAATCATTTAGAGAGTTTTTAGTTTAAATAGCAAAATAACCTCATTTAAGGTGTTTATGTTAGCTCATTTAAAGAGCTTATATAGAAAAATAAGCTCATTTAAGTGTTTTGGTAAGCTTATAAGCTTGAAATTATGAGCTTATTTAGGGTTTAATAAGCACCTTTCTTAAGCTTACTATAAAGCCATTAAGCATATTTAACATTTTGGTTATTTTACACACATAAGCACATTCAAACAACTTAGCTTATTTACTTATATCCATGGAGTTCAAGAGCCCTACATCGGGTTTAAGACTTCTAATGCTCTTGCCCAATCTCCAACAATTAGTCTTCTTGAAAGAATTTCGAGAGAAACTTAAAGTATGAGCTCTATTTTGTTATATTCACAATCATGCTTGTAAGAAACAAACACGAAGACTTTTAATGAGCCTTACAAACGTATCATTGGCATTTAATTAGTGGGACGAGTAAGTACATCGATATGTTATGGTAGTGGTTAATTTTGTGAAAACTTGGCTTTAAGTTTTCAATCCCACATCGAACAAAGAAAAGGCTTTCTGCTTGTTTATATACCGTGGTGTAGATGACTTAGGCATGATTGAATGACTACTATGTTATTCGATGGTGACAACGTGTTTTGTTAGAGTATAAATATAACAAAAATATTCTTCTAAAACACCGGTTACCATCTAGTAACTTGTATAAAATCTAATTTTTTTATTTTTGTTTGGGTCATTTAAATAACCTTTTCATTTAGAGTATCGGTTTAAATAGCAAAATAAAAAAAAAAAAAAAATCATTTAGAGAGTTTTTAGTTTAAATACCAAAATAACCTCATTTAAGGTGTTTATGTTAGCTCATTTAAAGAGCTTATATAGCAAAAATAAGCTCATTTAAGTGTTTTGGTAGCTTATAAGCTTGAAATTATGAGCTTATTTAGGGTTTAATAAGCACCTTTCTTAAGCTTATTATAAAGCCATTAAGCATATTTAACATTTTGGTTATTTTACACACATAAGCACATTCAAACAACTTAGCTTATTTACTTATATCCATGGAGTTCAAGAGCCCCTACATCGGGTTTAAGACTTCTAATGCTACTGCCCAATCTCCAAAAATTAGTCTTCTTGAAAGCATTTCCCTAGAGAAACTTAAAGTATGAGCTCTATTTTGTTATATTTACAATCATGCTTGTAAGAAACAAACACGAAGATTTTAATGAGTCTTACAAACGTATCATTGGCATTTAATTAGTGGGACGAGTAAGTACATCGATATGTTATGGTAGTGGTTAATTTTGTGAAAACTTGGCTTTAAGTTTTCAATCCCACATCGAACAAAGAAAAGGCTTTCTGCTTGTTTATATACCGTGGTGTAGATGACTTAGGCATGATTGGATGACTACTATGTTATTCGGTGGTGACAACGTGTTTTGTTAGAGTATAAATATAAAAATTATTCTTCTAAAACACCTAGTTACCATCTAGTAACTTGTATAAAATCTAATTTTTTTTTCTTTTTTGTGTCATTTAAATAACCATTTTCATTTAGAAAGCATCGGTTTAAATAGCAAAAGAATAAAAAATAAAAATCAATTAGAGAGTTTTTTAGTTTAAATAGCAAAAATAACCTCATTTAAGGTGTTTATGTTAGCTCATTTAAAGAGCTTATATAGCAAAAATAAGCTCATTTAAGTGTTTTGGCAAGCTTATAAGCTTGAAATTATGAGCTTATTTAGGTGTTTAATAGGCACCTTTCTTAAGCTTATTATAAAGCCATTAAGCATATTTAACATTTTGGTTATTTTACACACATAAGCACATTGAAACAACTTAGCTTATTTACTTATATCCATGGAGTTCAAGAGCCCCTACATCGGGTTTAAGACTTCTAATGCTACTGCCCAATCTCCAACAATTAGTCTTCTTGAAAGCATTTCCCTAGAGAAACTTAAAGTATGAGCTCTATTTTGTTATATCTACAATCATGCTTGTAAGAAACAAACACGAAGATTTTCAATGAGTCTTACAAACGTATCATTGGCATTTAATTAGTGGGACGAGTAAGTACATCGATATGTTATGGTAGTGGTTAATTTTGTGAAAACTTGGCTTTAAGTTTTCAATCCCACATCGAACAAAGAAAAGGCTTTACGCTTGTTTATATACCGTGGTATAGATGACTTAGGCATGATTGGATGACTACTATGATATTCGGTGGCGACAACGTGTTTTGTTAGAGTATAAATATAAAAAATTATTCTTCTAAAACACCCGGTTACCATCTAGTAACATGTATAAAATCTACTTTTTTTTTTCTTTTTTTTGGGTCATTTAAATAACCTCTTTCATTTAGAGAGTATCAGTTTAAATAGCAAAAGAAAAAAAAAAATCATTTAGAGAGTTTTTTTTAGTTTAAATAGCAAAAATAACCTAATTTAAGGTGTTTATGTTAGCTCATTTAAAGAGCTTATATAGCAAAAATAAGCTCATTTAAGTGTTTTGGTAAGCTTATAAGCTTGAAATTATGAGCTTATTTACGGGTTTAATAAGCACCTTTCTTAAGCTTATTATAAAGCCATTAAGCATATTTAACATTTTGGTTATTTTACACACATAAGCAGATTCAAACAACTTAGCTTATTTACTTATATCCATGGAGTTCAAGAGCCCCTACATCGGGTTTAAGACTTCTAATGCTAGTGCCCAATCTCCAACAATTAGTCTTCTTGAAAGCATTTCCCAAGAGAAACTTAAAGTATGAGCTATATTTTGTTATATCTACAATCATGCTTGTAAGAAACAAACACGAAGATTTCAATGAGTCTTACAAACGTATCATTGGCATTTAATTAATGGGACGAGTAAGTACATCGATATGTTATGATAGTGGTTAATTTTGTGAAAACTTGGCTTTAAGTTTTCAATCCCACATCGAACAAAGAAAAGGCTTTCGCTTGTTTATATACCGTGGTGTATGATGGATGACAACTATGTTATTCGGTGGTGACAACGTGTTTTGTTAGTGTATAAACATAACAAAATTATTCTTCTAAAACACCCGGTTACCATCTAGTAACTTGTATAAAATCTAATTTTTTTTCTTTTTTTTGGGTCATTTAAATAACCTTTTTCATTTAGAGAGTATCATTTTAAATAGCAAAAGAAAAAAAATCATTTAGAGAGTTTTTTTAGTTTAAATAGCAAAAATAACCTCATTTAAGGTGTTTATGTTAGCTCATTTAAAGAGCTTATATAGCAAAAATAAGCTCATTTAAGTGTTTTGGTAAGCTTATAAGCTTGAAATTATGAGCTTATTTAGGGGTTTAATAAGCACCTTTCTTAAGCTTATTATAAAGCCATTAAGCATATTTAACATTTTGGTTATTTTACACACATAAGCACATTCAAACAACTTAGCTTATTTACTTATATCCATGGAGTTCAAGAGCCCCTACATCGGGTTTAAGACTTCTAATGCTACTGCCTAATCTCCAACAATTAGTCTTCTTGAAAGAATTTCCAGAGAGAAACTTAAAGTATGAGCTCTATTTTGTTATATTCACAATCATGCTTGTAAGAAACAAACACGAACACTTTTAATGAGCCTTACAAACGTATCATTGGCATTTAATTAGTGGGACGAGTAAGTACATCGATATGTTAATGTAGTGGTTAATTTTGTGAAAACTTGGCTTTAAGTTTTCAATCCCACATCGAACAAAGAAAAGGCTTTCTGCTTGTTTATATACCGTGGTGTAGATGACTTAGGCATGATTGAATGACTACTATGTTATTCGATGGTGACAACGTGTTTTGTTAGAGTATAAATATAAAAAAAAATATTCTTCTAAAACACCCGGTTACCATCTAGTAACTTGTATAAAATCTATTTTTTTTTCTTTTGTTTGGGTCATTTAAATAACCTTTTTCATTTAGAGAGTATCAGTTTAAATAGCAAAAGAAAAAAAAAAATCATTTAGAGAGTTTTTTTAGTTTAAATAGCAAAATGAACCTCATTTAAGGTGTTTATGTTAGCTCATTTAAAGAGCTTATATAGCAAAAATAAGCTCATTTAAGTGTTTTGGTAAGCTTATAAGCTTGAAATTATGAGCTTATTTAGGGGTTTAATAAGCACCTTTCTTAAGCTTATTATAAAGCCATTAAGCATATTTAACATTTTGGTTATTTTACACACATAAGCACATTCAAACAACTTAGCTTATTTACTTATATCCATGGAGTTCAAGAGCCCTACATCGGGTTTAAGACTTCTAATGCTACGCCCAATCTCCAACAATTAGTCTTCTTGAAAGCATTTCCAGAGAAACTTAAAGTATGAGCTCTATTTTGTTATATTTACAATCATGCTTGTAAGAAACAAACACGAAGACTTTTAATGAGTCTTACAAACGTATCATTGGCATTTAATTAGTGGGACGAGTAAGTACATCGATATGTTATGGTAGTGGTTAATTTTGTGAAAACTTGGCTTTAAGTTTTCAATCCCTTCGAACAAAGAAAAGGCTTTATGCTTGTTTATATACCGTGGTGTAGATGACTTAGGCATGATTGGATGACTACTATGTTATTCGGTGGTGACAACGTGTTTTGTTAGAGTATAAATATAAAAAAATTATTCTTCTAAAACACCTAGTTACCATCTAGTAACTTGTATAAAATCTAATTTTTTTTCTCTTTTTTTGTGTCATTTAAATAACCATTTTCATTTAGAAAGCATCAGTTTAAATAGCAAAAGAATAAAAAAATAAAAATCAATTAGAGAGTTTTTTTAGTTTAAATAGCAAAAATAAGCTTATTTAAGGTGTTTATGTTAGCTCATTTAAAGAGCTTATATAGCAAAAATAAGCTCATTTAAGTGTTTTGGCAAGCTTATAAGCTTGAAATTATGAGCTTATTTAGGTGTTTAATAGGCACCTTTCTTAAGCTTATTATAAAGCCATTAAGCATATTTAACATTTTGGTTATTTTACACACATAAGCACATTGAAACAACTTAGCTTATTTACTTATATCCATGGAGTTCAAGAGCCCTACATCGGGTTTAAGACTTCTAATGCTCGCCCAATCTCCAACAATTAGTCTTCTTGAAAGCATTTCCCTAGAGAAACTTAAAGTATGAGCTCTATTTTGTTATATCTACAATCATGCTTGTAAGAAACAAACACGAAGATTTTCAATGAGTCTTACAAACGTATCATTGGCATTTAATTAGTGGGACGAGTAAGTACATCGATATGTTATGGTAGTGGTTAATTTTGTGAAAACTTGGCTTTAAGTTTTCAATCCCACATCGAACAAAGAAAAGGCTTTCTGCTTATTTATATACCGTGGTATAGATGACTTAGGCATGATTGGATGACTACTATGATATTCGGTGGCGACAACGTGTTTTGTTAGACTATAAACATAAAAAAATTATTTTTCTAAAACACCCGGTTACCATCTAGTAACATGTATAAAATCTACTTTTTTTTTTTTTTTTTTTTTGGGTCATTTAAATAACCTCTTTCATTTAGAGAGTATCAGTTTAAATAGCAAAAGAAAAAAAAATCATTTAGAGAGTTTTTTTTAGTTTAAATAGCAAAAATAACCTAATTTAAGGTGTTTATGTTAGCTCATTTAAAGAGCTTATATAGAAAAAATAAGCTCATTTAAGTGTTTTGGTAAGCTTATAAGCTTGAAATTATGAGCTTATTTAGGGGTTTAATAAGCACCTTTCTTAAGCTTATTATAAAGCCATTAAGCATATTTAACATTTTGATTATTTTACACATAAGCACATTCAAACAACTTAGCTTATTTACTTATATCCATGGAGTTCAAGAGCCCTACATCGGGTTTAAGACTTCTAATGCTAGTGCCCAATCTCCAACAATTAGTCTTCTTGAAAGCATTTCCCAGAGAAACTTAAAGTATGAGCTATATTTTGTTATATCTACAATCATGCTTGTAAGAAACAAACACGAAGACTTTCAATGAGTCTTACAAACGTATCATTGGCATTTAATTAGTGGGACGAGTAAGTACATCGATATGTTATGGTAGTGGTTAATTTTGTGAAAACTTGGCTTTAAGTTTTCAATCCCACATCGAACAAAGAAAAGGCTTTCGCTTGTTTATATACCGTGGTGTAGATGACATAGGCATGATTGGATGACTACTATGTTATTCGATTGGTGACAACGTGTTTTGTTAGAGTATAAATATAACAAAATTATTCTTCTAAAACACCGGTTACCATCTAGTAACTTGTATAAAATCTAATTTCTTTTTTTCTTTTTTTTGGATCATTTAAATAACCTTTTTCATTTAGAGAGTATCAGTTTAAATAGCAAAATAAAAAAAACTAAAAATCATTTAGAGAGTTTTTTAGTTTAAATAGCAAAAATAACCTCATTTAAGGTGTTTATGTTAGCTCATTTAAAGAGCTTATATAGCAAAAATAAGCTCATTTAAGTGTTTTGGTAAGTTTATAAGCTTGAAATTATGAGGGGTTTAATAAGCACCTTTCTTAAGCTTATTATAAAGCCATTAATCATATTTAACATTTTGGTTATTTTACACACATAAGCACATTCAAACAACTTAGCTTATTTACTTATATCCATGGAGTTCAAGAGCCCCACATCGGGTTTAAGACTTCTAATGCTCTTGCCCAATCTCCAACAATTAGTCTTCTTGAAAGCATTTCCAGAGAAACTTAAAGTATGAGCTCTATTTTGTTATATCTACAATCATGCTTGTAAGAAACAAACACGAAGACTTTCAATGAGTCTTACAAACGTATCATTGGCATTTAATTAGTGGGACGAGTAAGTACATCGATATGTTATGGTAGTGGTTAATTTTGTGAAAACTTGGCTTTAAGTTTTCAATCCCACATCGAACAAAGAAAAGGCTTTCTGCTTGTTTATATACCGTGGTGTAGATGACTTAGGCATGATTGGATGACTACTATGTTATTCGGTGGTGACAACGTGTTTTGTTAGAGTATAAATATAACAAAATTATTCTTCTAAAACACCCGGTTACCATCTAGTAACTTGTATAAAATCTATTTTTTTTTTCTTTTTTTTGGGTCATTTAAATAACCTTTTTCATTTAGAGAGTATTAGTTTAAATAGCAAAAGAAAAAAAATCATTTAGAGAGTTTTTTTAGTTTAAATAGAAAAAATAACCTCATTTAAGGTGTTTATGTTAGCTCATTTAAAGAGCTTATATAGCAAAATAAGCTCATTTAAGTGTTTTGGTAAGCTTATAAGCTTGAAATTATTAGCTTATTTAGGGGTTTAATAAGCACCTTTCTTAAGCTTATCATAAAGTCATTAAGCATATTTAACATTTTGGTTATTTTACACACATAAGCACATTCAAACAACTTAGCTTACTTACTTATATCCATGGAGTTCAAGAGCCCCTACATCGGGTTTAAGACTTCTAATGCTACTGCCCAATCTCTAAAAATTAGTCTTCTTGAAAGCATTTACCTAGAGAAACTTAAAGTATGAGCTCTATTTTGTTATGTTTACAATCATGCTTGTAAGAAACAAACACGAAGACTTTTAATGAGTCTTACAAACGTATCATTGGCATTTAATTAGTGGGACGAGTAAGTACATCGATATGTTATGGTAGTGGTTAATTTTGTGAAAACTTGGCTTTAAGTTTTCAATCCCACATCGAACAAAGAAAAGGCTTTCTGCTTGTTTATATACCGTGGTGTAGATGACTTAGGCATGATTGGATGACTACTATGTTATTCGGTGGTGACAACGTGTCTTGTTAGAGTATAAATATAACAAAATTATTCTTCTAAAACATTGGTTACCATCTAGTAACTTGTATAAAATCTAATTTCTTTATTTCTTTTTTTTTTAGATCATTTAAATAACCTTTTTCATTTAGAGAGTATCAGTTTAAATAGCAAAATAAAAAAACTAAAAATCATTTAGAGAGTTTTTAGTTTAAATAGCAAAAATAACCTCATTTAAGGTGTTTATGTTAGCTCATTTAAAGAGCTTTATAGCAAAAATAAGCTCATTTAAGTGTTTTGGTAAGCTTATAAGCTTGAAATTATGAGCTTATTTAGGGGTTTAATAAGCACCTTTCTTAAGCTTATTATAAAGCCATTAATCATATTTAACATTTTGGTTATTTTACACATAAGCACATTCAAACAACTTAGATTATTTACTTATATCCATGGAGTTCAAGAGCCCTACATCGGGTTTAAGACTTAATGCTACTGTCCAATCTCCAAAAATTAGTCTTCTTGAAAGCATTTCCCTAGAGAAACTTAAAGTATGAGCTCTATTTTGTTATATTTACAATCATGCTTGTAAGAAACAAACACGAAGATTTTAATGAGTCTTACAAACGTATCATTGGCATTTAATTAGTGGGACGAGTAAGTACATCGATATGTTATGGTAGTGGTTAATTTTGTGAAAACTCGGCTTTAAGTTTTCAATCCCACATCGAACAAAGAAAAGGCTCTCTGCTTGTTTATATACCGTGGTGTAGATGACTTAGGCATGATTGGATGACTACTATGTTATTCGGTGGTGACAATGTGTTTTGTTAGAGTATAAATATAACAAAATTATTCTTCTAAAACACCCGGTTACCATCTAGTAACTTGTATAAAATCTTTCTTTTCTTTTTTTTGGGTCATTTAAATAACCTTTTTCATTTAGAGAGTATCAGTTTAAATAGCAAAAGAAAAAAAAGAAAAATCATTTAGAGAGTTTTTAGTTTAAATAGAAAAATAACCTAATTTAAGGTGTTTATGTTAGCTCATTTAAAGAGCTTATATAGAAAAAATAAGCTCATTTAAGTGTTTTGGTAAGCTTATAAGCTTGAAATTATGAGCTTATTTGGGGTTTAATAAGCACCTTTCTTAAGCTTATTATAAAGCCATTAAGCATATTTAACATTTTGGTTATTTTACACATAAGCATATTCAAACAACTTAGCTTATTTACTTATATCCATGGAGTTCAAGAGCCCTACATCGGGTTTAAGACTTCTAATGCTCCGCCCAATCTCCAACAATTAGTCTTCTTGAAAGCATTTCCCAAAGAAACTTAAAGTATGAGCTCTATTTTGTTATATCTACAATTGTGCTTGTAAGAAACAAACACAAAGATTTTCAATGAGTCTTACAAAGCGTATCATTGGCATTTAATTAGTGGGACGAGTAAGTACATCGATATGTTATGGTAGTGGTTAATTTTGTGAAAACTTGGCTTTAAGTTTTCAATCCCACATCGAACAAAGAAAAGGCTTATGCTTGTTTATATACCGTGGTGTAGATGACTTAGGCATGATTGGATGACTACTATGTTATTCGGTGGTGACAACGTGTTTTGTTAGAGTATAAATATAACAAAATTATTCTTCTAAAACACCGGTTACCATCTAGTAACTTGTATAAAATCTAATTTATTTATTTCTTTTTTTGGATCATTTAAATAACCTTTTCATTTAGAGAGTATCGGTTTAAATAGCAAAAGAAAAAAAAAAAAAATCATTTAGAGAGTTTTTAGTTTAAATACCAAAAATAACCTCATTTAAGGTGTTTATGTTAGCTCATTTAAAGAGCTTATATAGCAAAAAAAAAGCTCATTTAAGTGTTTTGGTAAGCTTATAAGTTTGAAATTATGAGCTTATTTAGGGGTTAAATAAGCACCTTTCTTAAGCTTATTGTAAAGCCATTAAGCATATTTAACATTTTGGTTATTTTACACACATAAGCACATTCAAACAACTTAGCTTATTTACTTATATCCATGGAGTTCAAGAGCCCCTACATCCGGTTTAAGACTTCTAATGCTACTGCCCAATCTCCAACAATTAGTCTTCTTGAAAGCATTTCCCTAGAGAAACTTAAAGTATGAGCTCTATTTTGTTATATCTACAATCATGCTTGTAAGAAACAAACACGAAGATTTTCAATGAGTCTTACAAACGTATCATTGGCATTTAATTAGTGGGACGAGTAAGTACATCGATATGTTATGGTAGTGGTTAATTTTGTGAAAACTTGGCTTTAAGTTTTCAATCCCACATCGAACAAAGAAAAGGCTTTCGCTTGTTTATATACCGTGGTATAGATGACTTAGGCATGATTGGATGACTACTATGATATTCGGTGGTGACAACGTGTTTTGTTAGAGTATAAATATAAAAAAATTATTCTTCTAAAACACCGGTTACCATCTAGTAACTTGTATAAAATATTTTTTTTTTTTTTTGGGTCATTTAAATAACCTTTTTCATTTAGAGAGTATCAGTTTAAATAGCAAAAGAAAAAAAAAAAATCATTTAGAGAGTTTTTTAGTTTAAATAGCAAAAATAACCTCATTTAAGGTGTTTATGTTAGCTCATTTAAAGAGCTTATATAGCAAAAATAAGCTCATTTAAGTGTTTTGGTAAGTTTATAAGCTTGAAATTATGAGCTTATTTTGGGGTTTGGTTAGCACCTTTCTTAAGCTTATTATAAAGCCATTAAGCATATTTAACATTTTGGTTATTTTACACACATAAGCACATTCAAACAACTTAGCTTATTTACTTATATCCATGGAGTTCAAGAGCCCCTACATCGGGTTTAAGACTTCTAATGCTAGTGCCCAATCTCCAACAATTAGTCTTCTTGAAAGCATTTCCCAAGAGAAACTTAAAGTATGAGCTATATTTTGTTATATCTACAATCATGCTTGTAAGAAACAAACACGAAGACTTTCAATGAGTCTTACAAACGTATCATTGGCATTTAATTAGTGGGACGAGTAAGTACATCGATATGTTATGGTAGTGGTTAATTTTGTGAAAACTTGGCTTTAAGTTTTCAATCCCACATCGAACAAAGAAAAGGCTTTCTGCTTATTTATATACCGTGGTATAGATGACATAGGCATGATTGGATGACTACTATGTTATTCGGTGTAGACAACGTGTTTTGTTAGTGTATAAATATGACAAAATTATTCTTCTAAAACACCCGGTTACCATCTATTAACTTGTATAATATCTATTTTTTTTTCTTTTTTTTGGGTCATTTAAATAACCTTTTTCATTTAGAGAGTATCAGTTTAAATAGCAAAAGAAAAAAAAAATAAAAATCATTTAGAGAGTTTTTTTAGTTTAAATAGCAAAATAACCTCATTTAAGGTGTTTATGTTAGCTCATTTAAAGAGCTTATATAGCAAAAATAAGCTCATTTAAGTGTTTTGGTAAGATTATAAGCTTGAAATTATGAGCTTATTTTGGGGTTAAATAAGCACCTTTCTTAAGCTTATTATAAAGCCATTAAGCATATTTAACATTTTGGTTATTTTACACACATAAGCACATTCAAACAACTTAGCTTATTTACTTATATCCATGGAGTTCAAGAGCCCCTACATCGGGTTTAAGACTTCTAATGCTACTGCCCAATCTCCAACAATTAGTCTTCTTGAAAGCATTTCCCTAGAGAAACTTAAAGTATGAGCTTTATTTTGTTATATCTACAATCATGCTTGTAAGAAACAAACACGAAGACTTTCAATGAATCTTACAAACGTATCATTGGCATTTAATTAGTGGGACGAGTAAGTACATCGATATGTTATGGTAGTGGTTAATTTTGTGAAAACTTGGCTTTAAGTTTTCAATCCCACATCGAACAAAGAAAAGGCTTTCTGCTTGTTTATATACCGTGGTGTAGATGACTTAGGCATGATTGGATGACTACTATGTTATTCGGTGGTGATAACGTGTTTTGTTAGAGTATAAATATAACAAAATTATTCTTCTAAACACCTGGTTACAATCTAGTAACTTGTACCATCTAATTTCTTTTTTCTTTTTTTGGGGTCATTTAAATAACCTTTTCATTTTAAATAGCAAAATAAAACAAAAAAAATCATTTGGTTGTTTAGTTTAAATACCAAAATAACCTCATTTAAGGTGTTTATGTTAGCTCATTTAAATAGCTTATAAGCAAAAATAAGCTCATTTAAGTGTTTTGGTAGCTTATAAGCTTGAAATTATGAGCTTATTTTGGGGTTTAATAAGCACCTTTCTTAAGCTTATTATAAAGTCATTAAGCATATTTAACATTTTGGTTATTTTACACATAAGCACATTCAAACAACTTAGCTTATTTACTTATATCCATGGAGTTCAAGAGCCCCTACATCGGGTTTAAGACTTCTAATGCTACTGCCCAATCTCCAAAAATTAGTCTTCTTGAAAGCATTTCCCTAGAGAAACTTAAAGTATGAGCTCTATTTTGTTATATCTACAATCATGCTTGTAAGAAACAAACACGAAGACTTTCAATGAGTCTTACAAACATATCATTGGCATTTAATTAGTGGGACGAGTAAGTACATCGATATGTTATGGTAGTGGTTAATTTTGTGAAAACTTGGCTTTAAGTTTTCAATCCCACATCGAACAAAGAAAAGCTTTTTGCTTGTTTATATACCGTGGTGTAGATGACTTAGGCATGATTGGATGACTACTATGTTATTCGGTGGTGACAACGTGTTTTGTTAGAATATAAATATAACAAAATTATTCTTCTAAAACACCCGTTACCATCTAGTAACTTGTATAATATCTAATTTTTTTTCTTTTTTGGGTCATTTAAATAACCTTTTTCATTTAGAGAGTATCGTTTAAATAGCAAAAGAAAAAAAGAAATCATTTAGAGGGTTTTTAGTTTAAATAGCAAAATAACCTCATTTAAGGTTTACAATGGTTATAAAAAACTTTTTTGATACTGTAATGTCTATATACTTCGCAAGTTTAATGATAACAAAATTCACATATGTTTATGTGTAATCTAGATTATAAAATCTTAACTATTGAAGCATGCAAATACTTGTTTGTTTAGATTATGATTTAATTCATCGTTTATAACGTTTAAAACAAAATACTTTTGAATGTAAGTAGTTCAATACTTATTTTGTTTTTGGTTTTCAAAATGTTAATAACTTTTGTATATTCAAGATATACTTAATTAAAGTTATGTATAATACCATTAATTTTGGTTTTGATTGATGTTTAGCTATATGAAGTCTTTTAAGCTATTTCAAGGTATAGCTCATAAAGTTATCATAATTAGTTTTGAAGCTTATTGAATAATGTTATTAAATGTTAAAGCTTATAATACCATTTAATCTATAATTAACTTTTAGATTGTTGATCATACTTATAAGTTTATAGTCTTTTTTTTTTCTAACGCTTATAATAACATTGATATTCAATTTTTAAATTATTTTAAAACATATGTACATATATACATTTAATATAATTTAATGGTTTTAATGCATATTTCTATTATGAAGATATTGTAGTTGTTTTTAATTCAAATGCAATTAGAGTTATAAGTTATGTATTAAACTTGCATTCACTTCAAATATATAAGTGAAAATTATATGAAAATTTTTAATTATTGAAGTGTAAATTTGCTTAAATGTAAATAGTATTGTTCATTTACATTATTATACAAATGTCTAACTTTTACAACTAAAGATTGCATCAATTTCATATAATTGTTCATCTTCTTAATTCCACAATTATAGCAATGGTATTAAGATTATTAACTTCCACATTTAAAAATTTGACTAATCAAATTGTATATCGTAAGTTAAAACACTACGACTTTAATATGCTTAACAAATTTATGACCATTTAAGATTAATTCATTTATGTAGTAAGTAAAATTGCTATTTTTCAACCGGTTATTTTTTTGTTAGAGTATAAATATAACAAAATTATTCTTCTAAAACACCGTTACTATCTAGTAACTTGTATAAAATCTATTTTTTTTCTTTTTTTTTGGGTCATTTAAATAACCTTTTTCATTTAGAGAGTATTAGTTTAAATAGCAAAAGAAAGAAAAAAATCATTTAGAGAGTTTTTTAGTTTAAATAGCAAAAATAACCTCATTTAAGGTGTTTATGTTAGCTCATTTAAAGAGCTTATATAGCAAAAATAAGTTCATTTAAGTGTTTTGGTAAGCTTATAAGCTTGAAATTATGAGCTTATTTAGGGGTTTAATAAGCACCTTTCTTAAGCTTATTATAAAGCCATTATGCATATTTAACATTTTGGTTATTTTACACACATAAGCACATTTAAACAACTTAGCTTATTTACTTATATTCATAAGCTAATTCTAGAATTATAGTGCATGGAATGAGGCCACCAAATTTTTTTTTGCCACAACCTACGCCTGGTATGTTATATCTTCTTTGTAAAGGCCAATATCAAAGGGTGCTTAAAGTTTTATGAGACTGGGTCCTTTTGATGTTTTGCATAGCATTTCTTTTCTTTCGATTGGAGAACAAAAATAGAGGGTTTAATATTCTTTTTCCTTTTTATATGTTTCTTTTGGTTATTCAAATATTTAGCTCTTTTAATAAAAAAGAGGCCCTTTCAAGTCTTAAGAAAAAAATAATACAATATTGTATACATCAACAAAAGGCGTTTCTGTATAGGGCAGTTTAATGCGAAAACTTGGTTTTAAGTTTTCAATCCCGCATGGAGTAATGAAAAATAGTAGTGCTAACTTATATATTGGGTTGTTATGATGAATTCTGTTCGAATACTTTCACTGAATTGACATGTATAGCCAGTGATTCATTTTTATAAAACATTTTAACAATTTCTCATTAAAAATAGTTGATTTCTTATAAAAAAAACTTGACCACTGTTCCTGAACCGTAAACACCATTTATGTCCCAGTTCTTACCCTAGCGAAACTACATAAGTACAAAATCATTGCAAAATTTGGTCAACTTTTTAAGAAGAGTCAAAATGATGCAGCATTGGATTAGCTTATCACAATTCACAACTTATTTCAGAAAAGCCGATGCTTTTCGAATAAGCTGGTCCATACCTACTTATTATAGCAACTTGAAAAGCTGGTAGCTATCCAAACACAGTTCCAATTTTTGCATCTGTTTCATTTCAGCTGTATTACAACTGTTGGTTCGAGAGACTGGAAATCCCATTTCACAACTTTTTGTTCATGTTATTTGCTAAACACTCGGAACTCTGAACATCACAACCTCAATTCAAACAGTAGATGCACGTCTAAACACTACCTCCGACAGTCGATGAATCAAATGTTAGCACCACCAAGTGCACCTTCTATTGGTCAAATAAATAATGATGTGCCGAAACGAAAGTCGAAGGATCCTCCAATGATGGTTCCATGGAGTTCAAGAGCCCCTGCATTGGGTTTAAGACTTCAAATGCTAACGCCCGATCACTCAATGCTGGCCTACTATTAGTCTTCTTGAAAGTAGCTTCCTAGACTGACTATGAGTCTTACAAACATATAGACTTTTAATGAGAAGCAAGTACTTTTGTGAGAACTTAGCTTTAAGTTTTCAATCCCACATCGAACAAAGAGAAAACTTTCCGCTTGCTTATATACCGTTGTGCATATGACTTAGGCCTGATTGGATTAGTATTATGTTATCCATGGTAACATTGGGTTTTGTTAGAGTACAAATCTATCAAAACACTGTGTTGCCCGGCTAACTTATGTAAAATCTACCCCCCCTTTTTTTTTGGTTGTGTGTGATTTAAATAACTTTTTATTTTATTTTATTTAAAGTATCAAAGTATGTCATCTAGTGTGACCAAAGTGTTTGTTTAAGCTTAATTAGAGAGTTTATTAGTTTAAATAGCAAAAATAACCTCATTTAAGGTGTTTATTTTAAGCTTATTTAAAGAGCTTAAATTATATAGCAAAAATGAGCTCATTTAAGTGTTTTGGTAAGCTTAAAAGCTTCATTTTTGTTTTTGGAAAGGCTAATCTATATATATAATAAAAGAAGCTTTATTTGAAATTCTTGACAGCTCATAAATGCCACATGGACACTTTGCCATGTCATAAAAGCCAGCTCATCTAGTCCACGTGTAAAGTAGCTCCTATTTTTATTCCTTACCATTCACCTAAACTAAAAACACACACAAACACATCTGCAACAACCCAACTCCTATTTGTTTCACATAAACCGGACGGAAAACCACCCACCGCAACTCCACTGCCGGTCACCTCACCTCACCGCCTACACTAAAACAACCATCTCCATCTCCTCTACCCGATCTACTACGACACGCGCCCCAACACACCTTTTCACCTGTTTCTTTTACCCCATTTAACATCCACGAAGTTAATGGCTACCAAGGTAGAAATTTTTTATTTAATTATTTTCCATCTTAGCTATTATGAGATGTTATGTTTACATCTGTAATTTGGGCTACCTGTTATTATGGATGATAGGGTTTTGTGGTGGATAACAGCGAGGAAAACATGGGTTTTGCCGCTAGGCGTACGAGAGGCTGGAGCAGTCACAATTTTTTGGTCGGCAGAAATTCATATCCTTAAAGTTTGTTTAAGATGCCAAATATAAAGCTGCTAAAATTAATTAGAAGAAAAGGAAGGAAGACGAAATGATTTGTAAATGATGTGGTTAATCCGATCATTATACCCAGGTATTTAATACCATGATCTCAGGAAGAAGAGTATTTGTTTACGATATTTTGTTTCAACAAGTTAACGTTTTGTTATAGTTTTGTCATATACTCATATTCCATCTTTTAAATATGAGTTGTTTTTGCTATTTTATAAATTTGGTGCTTGTTAATACAAATAAGCCGTAAAAACGTTTATTTATATTTTACGATCTTCTAATGTTTTGTCGATAACAAAGTAAGATCATTTAAGGAAACAAATAAAACACGAAATGGTTTGAACTAATAGTTTTATAACACACTTACGCTTTCACATAAAACACTAAAACTAGTATAAGTGATTTTATGACTTAGATACATATGTACAACTAGTGTTTACATATTGGGTTAAACATATACTTAAACTAAGTATACCAAAATGGGTAAAACTAAGTGTATGCTAAATTGGGTAAATACAAGTATATACAAAAGGTTAAATACTAGCAAATGGTTTTGACCCATAACCCATGGTTTTATATATACCACTTAACCAAGTACATTGTATCTAGAAAGAAAACCATGGATCAACCCATAACCCATGACCCATGACCCATAACCAAAAATACCCATGGGCAAAGAGGAGCGGACCACGGATCCCTAGCTGTGCTAGCCGGATCCCAGTGGAAGGATCCGTGGGATCCGGGAAGCGATGGGTTTTCCTCTATAAATAGTGAGCCATTTCTTCATTATATCTCACCCATCTCTAACATACTTTCTCCCCTAAGTTAAATCTCACTAACCTTAGATCCAAGAGATCTATGTTTGTAGTTTTGTTTTTTGTGTGATCTTTTAGGTTCCTCTTAAAGGGAAGATCACCACCTTTGAAGTCAAGCAAGCTCAAGTCCATGAGTTGCCAAGCTTTCTCATCATCAAGGCTATTGAAGTCCTCTTGTTGATGATCCCTTTCTTCTTCAAAGAAGCGTAGTGTTAAAGACATTAGTGAAAGATGTCTCAAGTGTCAAGACGAAGATATTAGTGAAGGGTATCTATCGTCTATAGGATAAGCACTTGTGGTAGGCGCTTGAAGTCAAGACAAGAAGCATTAGTGAAAGGTGCTTAGAAGTGAAGACACAAGACATTAATGAAAGGTGTCTTGTAGATCTAATCAAAGACATTAGTGAAAGGTGTCTTGTAGATCTAATCAAAGGCATTAGTGAAAGGTGCCTTAGATGTACATTCGATATGGTGTGTTTCGAGGTACCAGATAGACTAGCATTAGATCCAAGGATATTGATGTCCTTGATGATGTTGTAAAGGAGTAGATCTCCTTTGGGATTAGTCGTTGGTGTAGTGTGGTAGTAGTTCCTCCATTGCAATGGAACTAGGTACTTAGCCTAGTACCTAATAAAGGGTAGGCGGCGCCAGAAGGTGTAGTTCAC
Source organism: Chrysanthemum lavandulifolium (assembly GCA_022545495.1). Taxonomy (NCBI): domain Eukaryota; kingdom Viridiplantae; phylum Streptophyta; class Magnoliopsida; order Asterales; family Asteraceae; genus Chrysanthemum; species Chrysanthemum lavandulifolium. The sequence goes on along the minus strand of CM040241.1, from coordinate 72,796,832 downwards.
CTAAGGTGTGAAAGAACTCGGTGGTTAGCCTAGCACCCGTATAAAGGGTAGGCGACGTTGTGTTAGGTGTGGTTCGCCTTGGTGTGAAAGAACTCGGTATTTAGATTTGTCGGAAAAAGATTAAGCGACGTTGTGAAGGCTTCTCCGCCATAAGGAGATTGGTGTAGTGATTACAAACTCTCGAGTAGGTGACTCGGGGAGTGGAGTAGGGCAAGGAAGGTGTCCTTGTAGCCGAACCACTATAAATACTCGTGTTGTGGTTTTGTGCATCTTACTCTTATCTCTTCATTACATATCTTTATATGCTTGTTTATCAACATCCAACACACACAACCAAATAGATTGACATAAGTCGATCTAAATAGTTTAAAAGGAAGTTTAATTGGTAAAACTATTCAACCCCCCTTCTAGTTTCCACAATTGGTATCGAGCTTCATTACAAGTTTTTGAAGTATATTGTACTTTAAAAACTTGATACGATCCATAGTTAATTGAAAACTACAAAGAAGGTTTTTCATAAAACAAACACCATGTTTTTCAAAACTATATGTTTGGATGTTGAGTTGATAACAACATTTTTTTATATATATATTTTTTATTTAATTGCACTAATCTTCTTTGTGATATTGATTAGTCAAAGCTCATACCCACCAAGCTTTAGAGACGCTTGGTAACAAGAATACCTTCCTTAAGAAGGTATCTTAAACGCAGGAGCGGGGAATTGTCTAATCGACATTTGTCATTTGTAAAGACATTCTAAGTGCACTCGGTATGACTTTCCACTTATATCTAAATGATATTAGTTTAGTAAATAAGTGTTATTTGTTAGGAATTTATTTGAGTAGATTTTTGTGTTTACACATGATTTACATGTAGCTTCATTAGGAAGCCTTTTTCTCACATACGTGTTTTATTTCTCGTATATATAACTTTTGTTTTATTTCTTCTTAAATCCAATAATAAAACAAAACACGAATTTCAAAAATTCCTCCTTCCCTATTAATAAACCCACTCGACGCCCACTTTTTTCAATCCTCATTTTTTCAAATTTTCCAATTTCAAAATTCCCTCTCATTCAAAACTTCATCTTCCTCCTCATTCCATCTCTTCCTAAACCAAAAGATCCGTCATCAACATGGTTTACATCGCTCGTGCTCATCACCCTAACACTCATCGCACTTGTGTTCCCTATGATGAAGTTCACATACGGAGACATTTACTTTGTCTTGTTAATCTATATTGGGGTCATTTACCCAATCCTTTGTATCATCCTTAGCATTGAAATGCAATATTATTGATAATCTATTTTATCTAGGATGTTTGTGTTATTATGTGTGTTTCATTTCTTTTGATCTTTATGTGTTATATTCTTTCGTGATACATTAGATGTCATGTATGCATGCAAAAAGAAAATGTAGGATAAAACATACTTAGTGGTACAATAACCAGTAAAACCTATGTTTTTATTAAAAGCTATTTACATTACTACGAGATCCACGGATCCGGAAGTTACACTAGCCGGATCCCTTCCGAAAAAGGCTGTGGGATCCGTCTTCGGAAAAGCAGTTTTCTTGCAAGATTAAAACCACTATCCTTCTAAAAGTAATAATCCACTATATTTTCAAAACCATGAGTTAGTTAAGTGTTAAATACCATTGTTAATAAATCTAGTAAAACGTTAGATTTTTATAGGTTGATCATAAACATCACCTCCTATTAACCCTTCACCTCTATAGGTTCAACTATGACGCATGAATACGAGTTTGATTTTTCACTCACTAGCGTCACACACCCTAACATCTCCCTTGAGCCCAACACACCGGCAATCATGTCCGTGGGTTCAATAATCTGAAAACCTGTTAATACAAATAAGCCGTAAAAGCGTTTATTTATATTTTGCGATCTTCTAATGTTTTGTCGATAACAAAAGTAAGATCATTTTAAGGAAACAAATAAAACACGTAAATGGTTTGAACTAATAGTTTTATAACACACTTACGCTTTCACATAAAACACTAAAACTAGTATAAGTGATTTTATGACTTAGATACATATGTACAACAACTAGTGTTTACATATTGGGTTAAACATATACTTAAACTAAGTATACCAAAATGGGTAAAAACTAAGTGTATGCTAAATTGGGTAAATACAAGTATATACAAAAAGGTTAAATACTAGCAAATGGTTTTGACTCATAACCCATGGTTTTATATATACCACTTAACCAAGTACATTGTATCTAGAAAGAAAACCATGGATCAACCCATAACCCATGACCCATGACCCATAACCAAAAATACCCATGGGCAAAGAGGCGGACCACGGATCCCTAGCTTTGTGCTAGCGGATCCCAGTGGAAGGATCCGTGGGATCCGGGAAGCGATGAGTTTTCCTCTATAAATAGTGAGCCATTTCTTCATTATATCTCACCCCTATCTAACATACTTTCTCCCACGAGTTAAATCTCACTAACCATAGATCCAAGAGATCTATGTTTGTAGTTTGTTTTGTGTGATCTTTTAGGTTCCTCTTAAGGGAAGATCACCACCTTTGAAGTCGAGCAAGCTCAAGTCCATGAGTTGCCAAGCTTCCTCATCATCAAGGCTATTGAAGTCCTCTTGTTGATGATCCTTTCTTTCTTCAAAGAAGCGTAGTGTTAAAGACATTAGTGAAAGATGTCTCAAGTATCAAAGCGAAGATATTAGTGAAGGGTATCTATCGTCTATAGGATAAGCACTTGTGGTAGGTGTTTAGAAGTCAAGACAAGAAGCATTAGTGAAAGGTGCTTAGAAGTGAAGACACAAGACATTAGTGAAAGGTGTCTTGTAGATCTAATCAAAGACATTAGTGAAAGGTGTCTTGTAGATCTAATCAAAGGCATTAGTGAAAGGTGCCTTAGATGTACATTCGATATGGTGTGTTTCGATGTACTAGATAGACTAGCATTAGATCCAAGGACATTGATGTCCTTGATGATGTTGTAAAGGTAGATCTCCTTTGGGATTAGTCGTTGGTGTAGTGTGGTAGTAGTTCCTCCATTGCAATGGAACTAGGTACTTAGCCTAGTACCTAATAAAGGGTAGGCGACGTTGTGAAGGTGTAGTTCACCTAAGGTGTGAAAGAACTCGGTGGTTAGCCTAGCACCGTATAAAGGGTAGGCGACGTTGTGTTAGGTGTGGTTCGCCTTGGTGTGAAAGAACTCGGTATCTAGCTTTGTCTGGAAAAAGTGTAGCGGACGTTGTGAAGGCTTCTCCGCCATAAGGAGATTGGTGTAGTGATTACAAACTCTCGAGTAGGTGACTCGGGGAGTGGAGTAGGGCAAGGAAGGTGTCCTTGTGGCGAACCACTATAAATACTCGCGTTGTGGTTTTGTGCTTCTTACTCTTCTCTTTTCATTACATATCTTTATATGCTTGTTTATCAACATCCAACACACACAACCAAATAGATTGACATAAGTCGATCTAAATAGTTTAAAAGGAAGTTTTAATTGGTAAAACTATTCAACCCCCTTCTAGTTTTCCACAATTGGTATCGAGCTTCGTTACCAAGTTTCTTGAAGTATCTTGTACTTTAAAAACTTGATACGATCCATAGTTAATTGAAAACTACAAAGAAGGTTTTCATAAAACAAACACCATGTTTTCAAAAACTATATGTTTGGATGTTGAGTTGATAACAACATTTTTTATATATATATTTTTTAATTGCACTAATCTTCCTTGTGATATTGATTAGTCAAAGCTCATACCCACCAAGCTTTAGGAGTTGCTTGGTAACAAGAATACCTTCCTTAAGAAGGTATCTTAGAGCAAAGGAGGCGGGGAATCGTCTAAGTGACATTTGTCATTTGTAAAAGACATTCCTAAGTGCATTCGGTATGACTTTCTACTTATATCTAAATGATACTTGTTTAGTATATAAGTGTTATTTGCTAGGCTTTTATTTGAGTAGATTTTTGTGTACACATGATTTACATGTAACCGTTAGGAAGCTTGTTTCTTATCGTGTTATTTTTCTCGACTATAGTCATAGTATGTAGAGCTTATGCTTTATTTCTTCTAATAAAACAAAACACAATTTCAAAATTCCTCCTTCCCTATTAATAAACCCACTCGACGCCCACTTCTTCAATCCTCACCTTTTCAAATTTTCCAATTTCAAAATTTCCTCTCATTCAAAACTTCATCTTCCCCTCATTCCATCTCTTCCTAAACCAAGAAGATCCGTCATCAACATGGTTTACATCGCTTTTCGTGCTCATCGCCCTAACACTCATCGCACTTGTGTTCCCTATGATGAAGTTCACATACGGAGACATTTACTTTGTGTTGTTAATCTATATTGGGGTCATTTACCCAATCCTTTGTATCATCCTTAGCATTGAAATGCAATATTATTGATTATCTATTTTATCTAGGATGTTTGTGTTATTATGTGTGTTTCATTTCTTTTGATCTATATGTGTTATATTCTTTCGTGATACATTAGATGTCAAGTATGCATGCTAAAAGAAAATGTAGGATAAAACATACTTCATGGTACAATAACCATAAAACCTATGTTTTTATTAAAAGCGGTTACATTACTACGAGATCCACGGATCCGGAAGTTACACTAGCGGATCCCTTTTGAAAAGGAACCGTGGGATCCGTCCTCTTTGGAAAAGCAGTTTTCATGCAAGATTAAAACCACTATCTTTCTAAAAATAATAATCCACTAGAGCTTCAAAACCATGAGTTAGCTAAATACTAATTGTTAATAGATTATCTAGTAAAAGCGTTAGATTATTATAGGTTGACCATAAACGTCTTCCTTATTAACCCATCACTTCTATAGGTTCAACTATGACGCATGAATACGAGTTTGATTTTTCACTCACTAGCGTCTACACCCCGAACATTTCCTTGAGCCCAACACACTGGCAATCATGTCAGTGGGTTCAATAATCTCGAAAACCGTCACTTCCATGAAGGGCGTATTGTGAACACCTCTCTACAATTCGAAGAAGGTATCAATACCTCCTTCCGAGCCATAGGACTAGAATGTCTTCTTGAAATCAACGAGAAGATATGTCCAAGGTTCATAATGGAATTCTTAGTCAAGTGGAACTCGTTCGTAACGAGGATCGCTCTCTATCTCTTTGGTTTTATATCAAAACCAAAAATTCACTCTAAGCCTTGGGCATTTTGCTCACATCCTCCGAATTCCAAACCATGGACAATGTGCCTTCACGAAGATTGGTCTCTTGATTCTCTCTTCAATTTTCGTGAAGAAAATAGTCCATATTGTTCACACATACCCTCTCGGAAGAATTAACACGCATGATATGCAAACCTCGACCATATTACTCCAATCCAAACATTATCCATACACGGGATATCCGAGAAGAGTATAAGCTGCTGCTCTTATTCTACGTGAAAATGTTTGGAGTCTTAGAAATCGAGATATTCTTCACCTTGTTGTGCTCACATGTTGTCTTGTTTGCTAACACAACAACCATACAATCTCGCCTACTTCTTCCATGAGGGAATTGCAAATCTTCAAGGCTCCAGAATAAACTCATCCCTTATGGAATGTTCTTGACACGCCTATATCACAATGTTATGCACTTCCATCCTCAATTTCAAAGTCCGTTATGCGTGCTTGTGAACAAGATGATGGAACCGCTAAACATATCTCTCATGAAGACTTTCTTCATTCATGATTCCACCAATACCCATCAATCACATAATGATCCTCTGGTGAAGACACTCAAGGAACCTAGAATAGTCAAATAGGATCAATTCTACTCTACTCATTAGTTATCAATGTAATCCTATCTCTTTCATGAAATAACACATCTTACATTTGATATCCTAGTTTTAGAACTCCTTTAAACAAAGCTTGGAATATAATGCCTTTGTCATGATCATTGCATACCTTTAGTAAAGGTTACATCTAGCGAGATAGCGGATCCCAAATGTTGTACTAAGCGGATCCCTACATCTAGGGAACCGTGGGATCGACAAAGCAGAAAATGCAATTGCAAGCATTATATGTCAAACACATCCCTTAGAACACCTCACACTAAGCTAAACATAGTGTCTTAAGATTGATTAAGACTTTATCAAGATAGGTTGACCTTTCCTACTCTTTCCAACCCACATAGATCACATTCTAAGGCTTTGTTAGATCTACCATTTCAATCCATCACTCTTCCGCTCCCAAAACTCACACTTTATGATCTCTCACAACTAGGATTGGAAGTTCTTGATTGTAACAATTTTGATCATGAATCAATCACACTTGATCAATGTTGATCAAATCCTAGTTTTCTCATCTCATAACCATTAGGATATTTTCCAAAACATAATCCTAAGACACAACTTGATCTCTAGGATCATTTAGTCTCATTTAACTTCAATTGACATCTTTAATGTCATCCTTGCTCATCCATTGGTACTTGTTGAAAGTTCCAAATCCTTCCATTAATAACAATCATTAGCTACACCACTCATTGCCTTCAAACACTTAAGCACCCTTCATTTAAAACACTTGGGAGGCTGAAACACTCAAGATGATGCGGTCTAGGATCTTAGAAACATCATTTCCACTCTTTCATAAAGCTGCGAGCGCGGATCCCTAGAACTAGCCTAGGCGGATCCCTACGAGAAGGAACCGTGGGATCCGGATGACGATCTATGACAAATCTTGGTAAAACAATCATTTCAACTCATCTTCCTAACTCAAACACTCCATCTCATCTTAAATGAGTTCCTTGAGCAACACAACCTCTGTAGTTGACTCTTGTGCATGCTAATCATCACATTCAATGAATCTTAGTGGCTTAAGGCTTAAATGCACTTTCCAAATCTCTTGATTTATAAACCACCTTGTTAGGATCTCCATAGTCATCACTCTCATCCTAACTTTCAGCTTTTGCAATCCCTTCAAAACATCTCATCATGAGAAAAACCCGAGTAACAACCTATCCACCAAAGAACCACCCATCAAAGGGCTCGTGTTGTACGAAATCTCTTCAACCGAATCATCTCGGTCAAACCAACAAACCTTTATCATCCAATCAAACCAATTCCTAGAAGGTTAGTACCCACAAAATTACCTATGCCAAACACCACCATACCTCTAGGCCAAACAATATCATCTCCACTAAACCATCACCATTGGTTCCTAGAGCTATCTCTTTTACATCCCCACAATCATCACCTCACCTCTACAATTTAGAGGACTTGCCACCTAGGCCGTCTCATCCGCTTCACGACAACATTCTCCTCATTAGGAGGAACAATGATTCAAAATCAAGGTGTTGAGTCAACACTTGCTCCGGCTTCCTTTTCGCGTTTCCATCATATAATCCCATTTGGATTATAAGAAATCATCAAAGTCAACCACCCGACCTTATGGAAGTTGACACATCTTTACCACCATCATCATTCTTGATCGAACCATTCCTAAATGGACCTCCACCAATCCTCCATCATTCGAGGCTCCTCAAACCACTTCAATTGATCCTTTGAATCTAGCCACTTCATTTCATCCACCACCACTACCTAGCCATGACAAAGATTGCTATCATTGTCAACATGTTGAAAGTTTGATACATGAAGTACGAGAAGACCAACGTTTCATGTTTTATCATCTCCTCGAGCGTTTCGACGAGATTAAACCTAAACATAACTTGAGCTAGAGGATTATAGTGGTGTCTAAGCTTCAGCGTTAGTTGGTCTAAGAAATTCCTAGTTATGTATTGTCTATTTTCTTATTTTTGAGTCATGTATATCATAACTCTTGTTTTATTAAATGGAATTACATGCTACTTGCTATTTCGTTGAGCATATGACTACTTTGTATTCATATCTCGGTTGTGTGATAACATTACTTGTTATATCACCTTTGCGATTTTAGTCATCGGCCAGACGGATCCTCGATATTGCCTAGCGGATCCCTACTAGAAGGGCAGTGGGATCCGTGAAGTCGAATGTTTTTCTTTATCACATTTGCGGAAATTGTGAATTATACTTGTTTTCTAACCCTTGTTTTGCAGTTTTCAATTAACACATAAAGTATTTGACATCCTAAAGCTAGGGAGCTTGGTGTCAAAACAATACGTTAAAATTACTTGCAACATTTGATTTATATTTCATAACTTCCGTTGCAAATATTGCAATCATCTAGGGGAGCACACCGTCACATAGGCGTAATCCTTTGCATAAGTTAGTTGCAAATGAACTAGATTAGAATTAGTTTCTTGGCCCTTACCTAGGGGTGGACTCGTCAAGGGGAGTGACGAGATCCTTTCCGTTACTTGCTCTCTATTTTTTCCTTTCATTTTTTTTATTAAAAGCGATGTGTTGCTTTCTTTCAAACACTTTTGTTTCGACAAAAGGGAGAAAAAGTAAAACTAAATTCAAACTTTTACAATTTTAGCTTTTCCTTAAAATAATCTTATGTTTTGTCATCAACAAAAGGGAGATTGTTAATACAAATAAGCCGTAAAAGCGTTTATTTATATTTTACGATCTTCTAATGTTTTGTCGATAACAAAAGTAAGATCATTTAAGAAACAAATAAAACACGTAAATGGTTTGAACTAATAGTTTTATAACACACTTACGCTTTCATAAAACACTAAAACTAGTATAAGTGATTTTATGACTTAGATACATATGTACAACAACTAGTGTTTACATATTGGGTTAAACATATACTTAAACTAAGTATACCAAAATGGGTAAAAACTAAGTGTATGCTAAATTGGGTAAATACAAGTATATACAAAAGGTTAAATACTAGCAAATGGTTTTGACTCATAACCCATGGTTTTATATATACCACTTAACCAAGTACATTGTATCTAGAAAAAACCATGGATCAACCCATAACCCATGACCCATGACCCATAACCAAAAATACCCATGGGCAGAGGAGGCGGACCACGGATCCCTAGCTTTGTGCTAGCGGATCCCAGTGGAAGGATCCGTGGGATCCGGGAAGCAGATGAGGTTTTCCTCTATAAATAGTGAGCCATTTCTTCATTATATCTCACCCTATCTAACATACTTTCTCCCACAGTTAAATCTCACTAACCATAGATCCAAGAGATCTATGTTTGTAGTTTGTTTTTGTGTGATCTTTTAGGTTCCTCTTAAGGGAAGATCACCACCTTTGAAGTCGAGCAAGCTCAAGTCCATGAGTTGCCAAGCTTCCTCATCATCAAGGCTATTGAAGTCCTCTTGTTGATGATCCCTTTCTTTCTTCAAAGAAGCGTAGTGTTAAAGACATTAGTGAAAGATGTCTCAAGTATCAAAACGAAGATATTAGTGAAGGGTATCTATCGTCTATAGGATAAGCACTTGTGGTAGGTGTTTAGAAGTCAAGACAAGAAGCATTAGTGAAAGGTGCTTAGAAGTGAAGACACAAGACATTAGTGAAAGGTGTCTTGTAGATCTAATCAAAGACATTAGTGAAAGGTGTCTTGTAGATCTAATCAAAGGCATTAGTGAAAGGTGCCTTAGATGTACATTCGATATGGTGTGTTTCGATGTACTAGATAGACTAGCATTAGATCCAAGGACATTGATGTCCTTGATGATGTTGTAAAGGTAGATCTCCTTTGGGATTAGTCGTTGGTGTAGTGTGGTAGTAGTTCCTCCATTGCAATGGAACTAGGTACTTAGCCTAGTACCTAATAAAGGGTAGGCGACGTTGTGAAGGTGTAGTTCACCTAAGGTGTGAAAGAACTCGGTGGTTAGCCTAGCACCGTATAAAGGGTAGGCGACGTTGTGTTAGGTGTGGTTCGCCTTGGTGTGAAAGAACTCGGTATCTAGCTTTGTACCGGAAAAAGTGTAAGCGACGTTGTGAAGGCTTCTCCGCCATAAGGAGATTGGTGTAGTGATTACAAACTCTCGAGTAGGTGACTCGGGGAGTGGAGTAGGGCAAGGAAGGTGTCCTTGTAGACGAACCACTATAAATACTCGCGTTGTGGTTTTGTGCTTCTTACTCTTCTCTTGTCATTACATATCTTTATATGCTTGTTTATCAACATCCAACACACACAACCAAATAGATTGACATAAGTCGATCTAAATAGTTTAAAAGGAAGTTTTAATTGGTAAAACTATTCAACCCCCTTCTAGTTTTCCACACCCATCAAACACATAATGATCCTCTAGCGAAGACACTCAAGGAACCTAGAATAGTCAAATAGGATCAATTCTACTCTACTCATTAGTTATCAATGTAATCCTATCTCTTTCATGAAATAAAACATCTTACATTTGATATCCTAGTTTTAGAACTCCTTTAAACAAAACTTGGAATATAATGCACTGTCATGATCATTGCATACCTTTAGTAAAGGTTACATCTAGCGAGATGACGGATCCCAAATGTTGTACTAAACGGATCCCTACATCTAGGGAACCGCGGGATCCGGCAAAACAGAAAATGCAATTGCAAGCATTACATGTCAAACACACCCTTTTGAACACCTTACACTAAGCTAAACATAGTGTCTTAAGATTGATTAAAGACTTTATCAAAGATAGGTTGACCTTTCCCACTCATTCCAACTCACATAGATCACCCTCTAAGACTTTGTTAGATCTACCATTTCAATCCATCACTCTTCCGCTCTCAAAACTCACATTTCATTTTTTACTTGATCCCTCACAACTAGGTTAGAAATCCTTCGATTATGACAATATTAATCATTAATCAACCTCACCTCAAAATTGATCAAAGTTGATCAAATCCTAGTTTTTCCCATCTCAAAACCATTAGGATATTTTCCAAAACACAATCCTAAGTCACCACCTGATCTCTAGGATCATTTAGCTTCAATTAACACTCTCATCTTTAGTGTCATCCTTGCTCACTCATTGGTGCTCATGAAAGTTCCAAATTCTTCCATAAAGACCATCATTAGCTACATCACTCACCACCTTCAAGTATTTAAGTACCCTTCTTTTAAGACACTTAGGAAGACCGAAACACTCAAGATATTACGGGTCTTAGATCGTAGAAACATTATTTTCACTTTTTCATAGCTACGATGGCGGATCCTAGGATTAGCCTATCACGGATCCCTCTCGAGAAAGGAACCGTGGGATCCGGATGACAATATAGGTCATGTCTTGCTAAAACAATCATTTCAACTCATCTTCCTAACTCAAACACCCCATCTCATCTTAAATGAGTTCCTAGATCATCCATCCTCACGAAGTTGACTATTGTGCATATCAATCATCACATTCCAATGAATCCTAGTGGCTTAAGGCTTAAATGAACCTTCCAAAACTCTTGGTTTATAAACCACCTTGTTAGGACCTCCATTATCATCACTCTCATCCTAACTTTCACTTTTACAACCTCTTGAAATCATCCCATCATGAGGAAAACCCCAAGTAGCAACTTTTCCACCAAAGAACCACCCCGAAAAAGGCTCGTGTTATACGAAATCTCTTCAACGAATCATCTCGGTCAAGCCAACAAATGATAGGATCCTCCTCTTCCAATCAAACCAATTCCTAAAAGGATAGTACCCACAAAACTACCAATGCCAAACACCACCATACCTCCTAGGCCAAACAATATCATCTCCACTAAACCATCACCATTAGTTCCTAGAGCTATCTCTTTTACATCCCACAATCATCACCTCACCTCTACAATTTAGAGGACTTGCCACCTAGGCGTCTCATCCGCTCACGACAACATTCTCCTCATTAGGAGGAACGATGATTCAAAATCAAGGTGTTGAGTCAACACTTGCTCCGGCTTCCTTTTCATGTTTCCATCATATAATCCCATTTGGATTATAAGAAATCATCAAAGTCAACCACCGACCTTATGGAAGTTGACACATCTTTACCACCATCATCATTCTTGATCGAACCATTCGTAAATGGACCTCCACCAATCCCTCCATCATTCGAGGCTCCTCAAACCACTTCAATTGATCCTTTGAATCAAGCCACTTCATTTCATCCACCACCACTACCTAGCCATGACAAAGATTGCTATCATTGTCAACATGTTGAAAGTTTGATACATGAAGTACGAGAAGACCAACGTTTCATGTTCTATCATCTCCTCGAACGCTTCGACGAGATTAAACCTAAACATAACTTGAGCTAGAAGATTATAGTGGTGTCTAAGCTTCAGCGTTAGTTGGTCTAAGAAATTCCTAGTTATGTATTGTCTATTTTCTTATTTTTGAGTCATGTTTATCATAACTCTTGTTTTATTAAATGGAATTACATGCTACGTGTTATTTTTCCGAGAATATGTATTCATATCTCATTTATGTGATAACATTACTTGTTATATCACCTTTGTCGATTTTAGTCATCACCAGACGGATCCTCAAGTATTGCTAGACGGATCCCTACTAGAAGAACCGTGGGATCCGTGAAGTCGAATGTTTTCTTTATCACATTTGCTTGAAATTGTGAATTATACTTGTTTTCTAACCCTTGTTTTGCGGTTATTCAATTAACACATAAAGTATTTGACATCCTAAAGCTGGGGAGCTTGGTGTCAAAACAATACGTTGCAAAATTACTTGCAACATTTGATATAAATTTCATGACTTCCCATTGCAAATATTGCAATCATCTAGGGGAGCACACCGTCACATAGACGTAATCCTTTGCATAAGTTAGTCGCAAATGAACTAGATTAGAATTAGTTTCTTGGCTACTTAGGGGTGGACTCGTCAAGGGAAGTAACGACGAGATCCTTCCCGTTACTTGCTCTCTATTTTTTCCTTTCACATGTTTTTCTTAAAAACGATGTGTTGATTTCTTTCAAACACTTTTGTTTCGACAAAAGGGGAAAAGTAAAACTACAAATTCAAACTTTTACAATTTTAGCTTTTCCTTAAAATAATCTTATGTTTTGTCATCAACAAAAGGGAGATTGTTAATACAAATAAGCCGTAAAAGCGTTTATTTATATTTTACGATCTTCTAATGTTTTGTCGATAACAAAAGTAAGATCATTTTAAGGAAATAAATAAAACACGTAAATGGTTTGAACTAATAGTTTTATAACACACTTACGCTTTCACATAAAACACTAAAACTAGTATACGTGATTTTATGACTTAGATACATATGTACAACAACTAGTGTTTACATATTGGGTTAAACATATCTTGAAACTAAGTATACCAAAATGGGTAAAACTAAGTGTATGCTAAATTGGGTAAATACAAGTATATACAAAAGGTTAAATACTAGCAAATGGTTTTGACTCATAACCCATGGTTTTATATATACCACTTAACCAAGTACATTGTATCTAGAAAGAAAACCATGGATCAACCCATAACCCATGACCCATGACCCATAACCAAAAATACCCATGGGCAAAGAGGAGCGGACCACGGATCCCTAGCTTTGTGCTAGCGGATCCCAGTGGAAGGGATCCGTGGATCCGGGGAAGCGATGAGGTTTTTCCTCTATAAATAGTGAGCCATTTCTTCATTATATCTCACCCATCTCAACATACTTTCTCCCTGAGTTAAATCTCACTAACCTTAGATCCAAGAGATCTATGTTTGTAGTTTTGTTTTTTGTGTGATCTTTTAGGTTCCTCTTAAAGGGAAGATCACCACCTTTGAAGTCAAGCAAGCTCAAGTCCATGAGTTGCCAAGCTTTCTCATCATCAAGGCTATTGAAGTCCTCTTGTTGATGATCCATTTCTTTCTTCAAAGAAGCGTAGTGTTAAAGACATTAGTGAAAGATGTCTCAAGTGTCAAGACGAAGATATTAGTGAAGGGTATCTATCGTCTATAGGATAAGCACTTGTGGTAGGTGCTTAGAAGTCAAGACAAGAAGCATTAGTGAAAGGCGCTTAGAAGTGAAGACACAAGACATTAATGAAAGGTGTCTTGTAGATCTAATCAAAGACAATAGTGAAAGGTGTCTTGTAGATCTAATCAAAGGCATTAGTGAAAGGTGCCTTAGATGTACATTCGATATGGTGTGTTTCGATGTACTAGATAGACTAGCATTAGATCCAAGGATATTGATGTCCTTGATGATGTTGTAAAGGAGTAGATCTCCTTTGGGATTAGTCGTTGGTGTAGTGTGGTAGTAGTTCCTCCATTGCAATGGAACTAGGTACTTAGCCTAGTACCTAATAAAGGGTAGGCGACGTTGTGAAGGTGTAGTTCACCTAAGGTGTGAAAGAACTCGGTGGTTAGCCTAGCACCGTATAAAGGGTAAGCGACGTTGTGTTAGGTGTGGTTCGCGTTGGTGTGAAAGAACTCGGTATTTAGCTTTGTCTTGGAAAAGATTAAGCGGCGTTGTGAAGGCTTCTCCGCCATAAGGAGATTGGTGTAGTGATTACAAACTCTAGTAGGTGACTCGGGAGTGGAGTAGGGCAAGGAAGGTGTCCTTGTAGCGAACCACTATAAATACTGCGTTGTGGTTTTGTGCTTCTTACTCTTATCTCTTCATTACATATCTTTATATGCTTGTTTATCAACATCCAACACACACAACCAAATAGATTGACATAAGTCGATCTAAATAGTTTAAAAGGAAGTTTTAATTGGTAAAACTATTCAACCCCCCTTCTAGTTTTCCACAGTGCTGATTGTGCTGATTGTGTTTTTTATGTTGTTTGTGGTTTTGGTGACTGGCAAGATCAAAGAAGTCGAGTAGGCATGTCACAAGCGGTGCACGGCAAGTGAGAAAGTATAGTTTCGGACAAAATGGTAACGCTAATGACGTAAAGGCGACCGGCTATAGGAGCCAATGACAACTAACAAATCGCAATGGAAAACAACCACTACAAGGTAATAGGAAATTTAAATTTGCGATTAACTTTCGATAATTCCATTTGTTAATGCACGCGGTGCGTAAAAACCAACATGTGCGTTTAATAGTCTATTTTGTTCATTCGGATATACCATCGGGATTCACCCTTCCATGAATATTTCCAACTCGCTCACGCTTCTTCAATAATGATGGGTCAACATGATGGCGCGATGTTGATTAAAGGAGAACTCGTCCGGCTTAGCATAATGGTAAATCTCTTAGTGAATTACACCGATGTATTTATTGGTTTTACATTTTCTTTATGTGGCGTTCTGTGAAAGTGCTTAGATTCACGAAGGAAATAACTTAAAATTTGGAACGCAATTGTTGCTATTCAAAAATCCATCGTCACATTTAACTGATTTCAGGTTTCTATTGTTTCAGGAAGCTTACCGACAAAGTATTCATGTAGGTGAAAGATGAAAACTGATTTGCTGAATTGAAAACGTTATTGGTTAGTAAGAAATTATTATTTTATTTTTTTCCCAATATTATATGTTTAGCTTTTTGGGTGGAAACATTCTTTTTAACTTTTTAGGTGGAAACATTCTTTTCATATTATATACCTAACTTTTTTTTTGTGGAAACCTGCACTACCGTGTTTTCTGGCCTTTTTAACTTTTTAGGTGGAAACATTCTTTTCATATTATATACCTAGCTATGCTCTTGATTAGTATGTTAAATAATAAGTGTGGGTGCTGTTACATAACATGTTGCACATGCGGTATCTGAGATTCGGCAGTTCCGAATCTATGGGTCATGGGTTTACGTTGTCACTCGAGTGTGGATCTTGGTACGGCCGGTAGCACACCTTCGGTATTCATACATCTTTATTATTTCGGTCCATTGTACACACTTAGATTGTTGTTTTCCATACTCATACACCGTCCGGTTTAATATTGACAATTCGGTGTAAATCTTTGAAAATGTGGGCGTCTTGCCGAGATCGGGACAAATACCTATGTTCTTGTGACTGTGAGTCGATATAATATGTTTATCCTTTTCTTATGATTTAGAATTACTGCTAATGTACTGAAGTTTATATCAATGTATATAAGTAATAGAAAGGATGCCATTAGAATAATGTGAAGTTATTATGTGTATAGTTGAGGACTGCTACTCTGTAGGGTCGCTATTGTAGTTTCTAAACTGATTATTGCACCTTAGCTCTAATATTCAGTTATAAGAGTGTTTGGGAAAAAATAGAGTATTTATTTTTGTTATAATAGTCTGATTATATATAATCAAAATGATAGATTTTGGAGAAACATGTAAGAAAGAACTTTGCAAGAACTTATTTACTGAGATAGATAAAAACTTAGTAAAAGACACAAAGAAACCTCCTTAGACTCCCAAATCATTTTAAATTAAAAAAAAAAGAAAAAAAGAAAAAAAAAAGAACGTGTTATTATTTTTGATAGTATAGCTTTTGCACTCATTATATGACTGTGCCTAGGTGTTGTCGGTAATAGCTTATAATCCGCGGGTGTTTAGCATCACGTTTAAAAATCGGTTATGTGATTGGAAATAATTGGAGCCATATAATTAGAGTTAGTTTCTTACAGCTACCTGGATTTTGTTCTCCTGCGTTTGTTTATTGATTTGATGTTAGTTGTTTGTATTAGAAGAAACTCAAAAAGAAAATGACAGCAAATATGTCTTATTTAGAATAGATTTTCACAATTATGTAGTTAAGTAGTCGATAACTAGCAACTGATATGTGTTTGACCAAAGCCAGGTGTCCCTTTTACACTTCAGGTAGAATATAAGTGTTTAGCTGCAACATGATGTCATGTAACACAGACATTTTATTCTTATGTGGATATAAAGTTCTATTTCTATATTATCATGACATTTTTATAATTATATCTGAATATGATCAACTGAAAAGCGCATATTGAATCATACTATAACCTTTACATCTTTAAAACATATTGTGTACAATTATAACGAGACTAATATTTTCTTTCCTGCTCTCATTTTTTTCACGCATGGTACCATGTGTTTCCAAACTTATCATACTGGAAAGATGTTTTTGGATTAAAAAAATTATAATGATAATATAAACACATAAGAAATATGTTATTTTTTGAAGTGAAGATCATTTTCTAGGGTCTTATATATATATGTAATCGTTTTAATAGTTTAATGTTTGGATGTATCCATAATCTTAACTAATGTATGCAGGAACGTAGCACTATGGAGATTAGCCCAAAACACTTATAATAGTTGGCAGTCTGCGTTTGTTGAAGACTTCTAAGAGTTTGTGGTATCGGTATCTGCTAACATCAACCAAAGGTCATTAGAAGGCTCTCGAGACACTAAAATTGCAATTGGTGCATATCATCCTTATCATACACAGACTAACAAAGGTTCTAGCCCACACACACACACGTACTATTTATTTCATGCCAAAATAAATGTTCAAGAAAAAAGATGCTACTTTTTGTGTGACTTACAAAATGACTTTGTGCAGGTATTGAGGTACAAAATTTCCTTTTGGGTTGAGCATATTGGTGGACTTGAGAGCACTTTCGAAAGACCAGAAAGCATCGAGTGTGTGAGAAGGGTCAGAGAGTGAATCGAACGGGAATCATTACGCAGCCGTTGAAGTGACTGGTATGAAGGCTCACCTTCTCAAGTATCCCGTAGAAGTTGATCGCGTCGGTCAGGTGATGCCTCTTCCTGGTTGTCCAAAATTTCCAGATATGGGTGGCAGTGTATAATGGCACTTTTGTGGACATTAAAAAAGACCTCACCATTTGATATTAGATGTATCTTATATGAATTTTTGGCTGATTTAATCAGGCCAGGTATCAAGTTAGCATCATTTATTATTCACAATTGTATCTATATGTTTTGTTTTTACAATCATGTTTTTGAAGAAACACGGTGCAATTTGTTACAAATTTGGTTAAAAGCACATCGTTTTATAAAATAGAAAATTAACACTTACTATTTCGGGTGATAGCTTTGATGGTTTTCATGGAGCTACTGTTATTGTTTATCATTGTATTCTCTCAATAGATAGTGTAAGAGTATAGGAAATCGATTTCATCTAAACTTTTAGTGACTAACCGGTGTGGTGCCTAGCGTGTACTAATTTTTTAACTTTTTATAAGCTGCCCGTGATTTATCACGGGTTTATAGGCGAGTTTATTATAAAGAAGGCTCTAAGAAAGAGCTAAGACAAGAATGTACAAAGGAAAAACAGGCCACATGGGGCACGAACAAATAGAGGGGTAGAAAACAAAAGCCCCAAACCAAAACCAAAATTCAAAAAACAGCTACAGCTAGGAATGATCAAAACTACTCCTATCAACAATGGACCAAGGCCTGGAAATCCAGCAATTCCAATGATGATTCCATGCAGTTCAAGAGTCCCGACATCGGGTTTAAGACTTCAAATGCTAATGCCCGATCGATCTCCGGATGCCGGCCAACAATTAGTATTCTTGAAAGCAGTTTCCACATAATTTGCTTTGTAAACATAAAGTATCAGTTTTATTTTGTTATATTTACAATATAATCCTGCTTGTATGAAACACAAATGAAGACTTCTAATGAGAAGTAAATGATTATGTATGTGTGTGGTTACTTTTGTGGAAACTTGGCTTTAAGTACTCAATCCCACATTGAAAAAAGAAAAGACTTTCTGATTGTATATATACCGTGATGAATATGGCTTGGGAATATTTGGATGAGTACTATGTTATTGCGTGGTGACATTGGTTTTGTTAGAATTTAATCTACCAAAACACAGTGATGCCATGTTATAACTTATATAAAATCTTAGCTTTTCTTATTTGTCATTTAAATAACTTTTTCATTCAAAACAAATAAAAAAGTATGTCTTCTAGTGTGACTAAGGTGTTTGTTTAACCTTATTTAGAGAGTTTATTAGTTTAAATAGCAAAAATAACCTCATTTAAGCTGTTTATCAAAGCTTATTAAAAGAGCTTATATAGCAAAAATAAGCCCATTTAAGTGTTTTCGTAAGCTTATAAGCTTGAAATTATGAGCTTATTTAGGAGTTTAATAAGCACCTTTCTTAAGCTTATTATAAAGCCATTAAGCATGTTTAACATTTTTGGTTATTTTACGGACGTAAGCCCGTTCAAACAACTTGGCTTATTTACTTATATTCATTAGCTAATTCTAGAATGATACTGCTGGAAATGAGGCCACCATTTATTTTTTATTTTTTATTTTTTTGCCAAGATCTACGCCTGGTATGTTATATCTTCTTTGTAAAGGCCTATATCGAGGGGGTGCTTGGATGTTCGGTATGGAAGTTATTACAATTAGTTTAAGGCCTATATCGAGGGGGTGCTTGGATGTTAAAGAAAGGCTATTTGGGTAGTTTGCATTTATTTCAGTAATTCGGTTTTTAAATACATGCTTTTCCGAAACCACTTTGGCTAATCTTAGTCAACATTAGATTATTGCAATATAACGTAGCTTGAGTTTACAATTAGGGTATGTTTGGCACGGAGTGGTGTGAAGCTTTTTGGAGCGACGAGCGGTGAGCAATGAGCATTTTGATTTTTAGTAGTTGTTTGGCAAAGGGGCGGTGAGCTTTCCTATTTTTTAGGAATGCTCAATTTTCCAATGCTTTTTAAGAAGTCGTGAGCGTGAGCGAAGTCGCACAACTATTGCTCACACTCACACCATCGCTCACTACTACTCGCTCGCCTATTTTGCCAAACACACCCTTAGGGTGTAGGATTTCTTTTGAATTGATTCTTTGATCGATTACTTGGAATTACATGGCCGCCATTGATTTTCATGTTGTCATCATAAAATTGGCAAGTTTGATCAGAACCCTAAATTTTTTTGGGAGAATTCATCTTGATATATTTCTATTTATTATGTTATAATCTATTTTTGTAGGTAGAATTTTATTGGGCAAGATTAACCAGGTTTGACAAGTTTTATCTTTTTTCATTCTTCAATTTAACTGTTAGTAGATGATATGGATTGATGAAAAAGATTATTTGTAGTTTATGTTCTATGTGTGTTTTTTATGCACACCAACTGTTTGATAAATTGTTTTGTGTAATTGTCATTTGTAGGGCAAAACGAAGCACATGATGATTCCTTATAACCAAGAGATGATGTTATATATGATGATTCATTCGTTGTATTACAGGTTTGTATTTATTCACTTTTGTTTCAAGCATTTGTGTTTCAAGTTGGTTATAAGTGGTGCTTTTGTTTGTGTAATTGTGAGTTGTGGTGATGTACAAACTAAATTAAAAGTGATGTTTCGAATTTGATCCAAAGAGGTAAACATCTATAATGTTTAAGCATCTTATATGAATATGCGTGCTCATTTTAAGACCTTATTTTATGTAAAAGATGATAAGTTTGAGACTGTGTTTGTGTCTAGTTAAGTTTATTATTTTTTTTGGGAAAAAATTAAGTTTATTATTATGTACATGTTACAGATAAAAAATTTGCCCAAGGGTGCAACGGTCATTGACTATGCTTATATGATTTCCACTGATGTTCGAAACAGAATTGTGGCTGCAAAGGCGAGTCTTTTTATAGTTTTATGTTAGATATGTATTTTTTTTCTAAAGGAGTTGAACTCTAATGATGTGATCTTTTATCTTCAGGTTAATGGAAATATTGTTCCTCCTTTGCATGTGCTTGCAAATGTTGAAGTTGTCGAGATAGTGACTTACAATGTTAGTTGATCTCTCCTATCATCGTTATTTCTGGCATGTTCTCATTTTTTGGGGCATGCCGAATAATAGGATTTGATCATAGATTTAGTGGTCTGGATCCAAGTGTTCAATGATGATTTATATTTTAAGACATTGGTTGCTATATCAATGTAACCTTAGTCGACCCATCCATAAGCAAGTCGGTCATACCGCTACCTTGTGTGCCGATATATTGGCGGAGTTGCAAGGTATTATGATCATACATTCCTATGAGATTACTCCTCCTGTCCCAAGGATAAGTACCACTTATCACTTTGAGACGAAGGAGTATCTATTTAGAATATGAAGATGAGATCGACTTTGATTAATACGTAAATTTAACGCTTCTATTGAAGTACTAAACTTAGCTTTCCCTTTTTTGTTAGACTCTTATTGTGTCACTTTTAATAAAAGAACACTTAATTATTTGCTTTAGAGAATCTTGAAATATATTGTTTTACGCAATATAACTATTACCACAAGTTGATGGTATTGATTTGGGTATGCTGATTATGAAATTCAAGTATATATCGCTTCGTCTATCAGGAATCAGAATATATGTTTTCACGTCGAGTAGGATTAAGGTCATTTATGTCACTTGGCAGATATGTGCTGCTATTTCTATGATACCAATGCTTTCTTATAAGATAAAATACAATTTATGCTTTCGGTTTTAGGCATATAAAGTTATACTGGTGTATGTCTTTTGGCATTGCATACTAAATGGTGTTCGACTGTTGTGACACAGGTGGAACGAACAAAGTCAAGACCAATTGCAAACGGTGCCTATAGGTCCGTATTCAACTTGGCTATTCTTGGATTCACTGTTTTAACCTATATTATCATTATTCTTACCTAAAAGCTTCTTACATTTACAACAATAGACTGTGCTAGAGGTGGAAAAATGAACGGGTCAAGTTTATTGGTCAAGTATACATCTGTACATGTCTCTGTTTACCTTTTGTTTTTGTACCTTTATGCCATGTTTGCTGACGTCTTTCTTAATATAGTGGTTGTATATGGTATCAAAACTGGTCAACCCCAGGCATACATGGACAATAACTACTTAAGAGCCTTTCACTATGTTTAGTTGTGAAGTGATACAATATTTAACCGTGTGACATTTCTTTGGTCAAGTATATTCTGATTATCTATTTTCTGGTTGTTAAGATTTGATCTTCTAATGACCATTATCCATGGACATGATTTACCTAAATTAGTGCTTCAAGCAATCAATAATGAGACTGAATATAATGTTTACTTGAACTTTTACAGGTACTGTTATGCGAGTGGCAAAAATCAGACCCTAATCCGAGTGGGAAAAATCACCCACGAGAAGACCTATAAAAATGACATTCAAAATGAGGCATTCTAATTATCAGCCTACTTCAAGAACATGTAAGATCATATCTTTTGTATGTTTTAGAAACTTTAGTTTATAAGGAACTATTAGTTATGTGAGTTTATGGCACTACTTGATGAAAAGCTAATAGTCCTAAGTTTAAAGTTGATATTGTTCTTTTAGCCACTGTGGTTTTATTAGGGTTAGTCTATAGGTTGATTTCAAAATGGGTGGGATAACTGATGTGTATAAACAGACCTTAAGTGTTTCATGGTTAGAGTTTACTTAGAAGTTCTTCCGTAGACGATATATAGTTAGAGGTGTCATTTCAACCCATTTATCTATGACCGGGTTGATCCAAGACTCTATCGGGTGAATTAAAAATAGCATTAGATTAATAAAAGTTGTGTTGGATGGTCAAAGTCAATTAGAAATACTTTTTTTACATCTCATTTGATCCAAAGTAATTATACTGTTTAGAATACAATAACTATGGTGAACATAACGTGCTTTACAAAATCGTTGCGACAATGGTGTGAGTGGAGGAATTACAAGACAGTTGTAAAAAAGCATGACAGTGATATTAGATTAACTGATCAAGAATATTTACCATGGTTAGCAACCAAAAAAAGTAGTTTCTCAAGAATATTTACCATGGTTAGCAACCAAAAAAAGTATCTAACTACTTAGAATGAAGCGAAACCGAAGGCACTTTGTTTCAAACTTTGTTTAAACATTGATTAAAGCTAACATCCTGTTATCATAATTAGAACAAACCACTCATCGTTCATTTTTTTTTTCTGCGTGTGAGTATGTTAGGATGTTATCATCATGTGCTTAATTCCATACGGGTTTTGTAAATGTTCGATAACCCATTTGAACGGTTTTGACTTGTGGTATACATGTTCCAATTTTTAAGCGATTTAAAACCCGCCCAAACCATTGATATGTCTACATCTATCTTATCGATCGTGGTGCCTAAATGGTTTAAGGATACTGGTTTTGAATAATTTTTGGGTTAGTAATCAAATACCACGTATGATGTAAAGGTGTCAACGACTAATGGCCTTAGCCTTTCTCAAGTCGAATATAATTGAATTATAGTGCTACGCCTAAATGCAAGACCATAATTTAAGTAGTGTTTGCTGAATATGAATTTTCTTATACTAATGTCATTTGCAAGTTTATTTAGTATATCAAATCATTTATGAAGCTTAGCCACTTTTGTACTTTGATTAAACAGGAAAGGCAGATGATGAAGACAATAGTGTACTTGGAACTGCCGGGACGTGGTCGTGAAATGGCAATAGCTATTGTAAAGAATGTTATACTTCAACATCTCCCATCATTCATACTGTAATACTCGAGAATATGCTGCCAAGGGAAAATTTGCTAATCACTTCAAAGTTTCTACACATTAAGAATCTGGAAGAGATATTCTACCAGTACAATGTATGGTATTGAACTTTTAATCATTCTTTTATAATCTCTAAAATTGAGCACGTGGTTCATTTAAATGGTTCCATTTCAAATTAATAGAACGCTTGAAAACAAAGTTTGGGTAGAAAATTTCAAAAACTTATAGTTACTCTTCTTGCGATGGCAGCCTGCTCGAGATGGGATTCCAAAGTGAACATGCTATAAGGTCAAGACCTGTCTTTTCAAGAGAAGACATTTAAAGTAGAGATCAATTCTCGGCTAAAATACCGTTAAAATCGGTTTCTCTTGCTCTTGAAGGGCTGAAACCTTATGTAAGAACGTGCCATGGAAGCCTTTCACTGGAATCAATAAAATGGGAGGTATTGCTATTTGCCATGAAGGTTATAGATAGACTAGAGAAAAAGCTTTTGGTTTGTAGTGTAAAAACTTTATATAATTGCAGTAACAGGTCTTGGTTTTGATATTCATTATATCCTCGGTCTTGGTTTGGATTAGTTATCGTACCATGATGTCATGTTATCGTTGTTGACGATTCGTACACAATAATCTAATTGATAAGTTAGTCTTCTGTCTTATTATTCACAGGTTCCTCACTCGAGATCGACTGAATACAAAAGGTCCAGCCTATCAAGGAAAAAAGGACGACTAAATATTATGGGTATAAGTTTCTCAATTTGCATATTCTTAGTTATCTAATGATGAGATATACTTTCAGATTACAGTAACAGGTCGCAGGATATTTGGGTTGGACGGGTTGGGAACATGTAAAATACGGTTCAAACATAAACATGTTAGTGCTTAGTACGGTTCATTTGGGCTGTAGCAAAAGTTGTCCTTTTTAGAATCAATTGATTATCATAATTGATGGGTTTTCTCCAAAATTACACGTAAGTATTTTTGGTACGTCAAACACTTTATTAACTTAGTGTATTTCGGTGTTTGAAATCAGTCACTTAGTAGAATTCCATAGCCATGTTAACCTGTTCGCTTAATATTGGATTTAGGATGGTCTCTCATTTTTAAGTATACCATCCCTGCACCATCTCAAATATGGGTTGGGTTCTCAATATATATCTCATTTTTATTTTATTTTTTATAAAGATTGGTGTTTAACAAGTAAAGTGGTAAATATATGAATAGTTGTAAAAAGCTCCTTTAGAAAAGGAAAGATTATGGCGTTTGAATTAGTTAATAAGTGTGCCCAATGTTTTTGTTGGTATCTATACCGGTAAGAATATAAATCTTTATAATTGACAACATATGAATATTAATTACATAGTATTATGTTTGACCTTAGAAGTCAAACAAGCATTCTCTTAGGATTTTTCTTAACCGTGATTTCCGACCTTTTTCCGACCTTTGTCGTGAAACAATATCCGATATCGATATCTTTGCCATGACAATCAACAAAAGCCAAGGGCAATCGCTTAAAGTTGGTTTGTACTTGCCCGCCCTGTGTTCACATGCACAACCAGACGCTGCCGTATCAAGAGTAAAAAGCAAGCGGGGTTTGAAGGTTGTCGTTTGTGATCGGGATGGTAATCTCTCCAAAACCACAACAAATGTCGTGTATAAAGAAGTACTTGAAGGTCTTTGAACAAGGTTCATGTTGTATCATGTATGTATCATTGGTGTAATCACGTTATATTATACTATGGTTCATTATTTTAATGTTACAAGGTTTGTTAGCAACTCAATTGATCATTAAAATCACACATCATTTTATGTTTGAGTCAATCTATTTTAGATTGGCAACGCGATGGTTGTAAATCGATTGTGACTCACACATATTTTAAATTTAACAAATTTACGTTATTACTTTTATTATCATCTCATTTATCTATTTCTTTAAAAAATAACCTAAGCTAGTTGCCTTATATAAGTGTCAACGGGTCTCTAAGCTAGTAAAAGGAAAGATGGTCCAAACATCTTAAATAAGGTGATGATCCTAAGCTGTTTGGGTCTATTCAGACACTCATAAGTTCTTATTGGCTGTATGGAAACGCAATATGATGTTTAAATAAGCTTAGCCAAGTACCTCCCGAGTTGTAGTAGCCGTACTGAAGTATGTTAATAGTTGCATACAGATTTATGAGAATTATGTGAGACACACTATAATTTTAAGTTGATTGTTTACCTTCTTTATATCATGAGATTTTATACACTTCTTGGAATTTCTTACTGTACTATTGCATTTCGATGCATCAGATATTCAATTGAGGTGTTTGGGATTGCCTATCGAAACTGCTCTAACTCACGAAATATAAGTAAAACAGTCTCACCACTTTGAGACGCTGATGTTTGCTTCTTTGGAAGTACTATTTTATCTGTTATCTTCAAAGAGATATATGGTATCTTACCCGATAAGAACTATCTACTGACTTGATTATTTATCATTTAACTCGGCCTTTTGACCTGTTTTTTCCAGTCTTCAGTAAGGAAGCCGCATAAAGTCGGTTATGAGCACAAGCTTCTCGTCCCATATAATTCAATACAAAACAACCTTTTCTATTCATGGTTGCAACATGTATAAATCCATCATAGGTAACGGTAATACAAGGGTTATGTCTCTAGAACAACTTTTTGTAGGGGGTAAACTTATTTCAAGTTTTATGTCCCACATGGGATGAAAAGAAGAATTTGTGCTTATTTATATAGTGTCATGTATAGGATCTAAATAAATTGAGATTAGTATTATGTTGTTATTGTTGACGTATGCGAGGTTGTTTGAATCGAAAATTACAAGCTCGCATTATCTGGCAATTTATATAAGTTCTTAATTTTTTTCACTTGCTTAAAAGTTTTCGTATTAAAAAACGATTTTGGACAGGTAAAATATTGAAGAGTATGCGAGGTTGTTTGAATCGAAAATTACAAGCTCACATTATCTGGCAATTTATATAAGTTCTTAATTTTTTTCACTTGCTTAAAAGTTTTCGTATTAAAAAACGATTTTGGACAGGTAAAATATTGAAGAGTGTCTTTTAATGTGATCAGGGGTGTTTGTGTAAGCTTATTTACAAAGTTTATTAGCTTGTGTAAAAAAAATAAAAAATAAGCTCGCTTAAGGTGAGCGATTAAACTTATTTAGAAAGCTTATTAGCTTAAAACAAGAATAAGCTCGTTAAGCTCGTGTTAAGCTTATTTAAGGTGAGCGATTAAGCTTATTTAGAGAGCTTATTAGCTTAAAACAAGAATAAGCTCATTAAACGCGTGTTTTAGTGTTATAAGCTTGAGTTAATGAGCTTATATTGGGTTTAATAAACTAGGCCATTCCAGACTAGTCCAAGCCTGTTATTATGAAGGTAGGTGAGCATGAAGCCACGACTACATCCTCATAGTAGGCTGTAGGCATCTTAAATGTAATTATGAAGTCACGTGAGAAACGTTATATTACATTAAGATTAAAGAAAGTTATAGCGGTAAGTTTTCAAAATTTTTAGCTTAAGTCAACAAAACTCAGAACGAAGTTTTCCAAACGTTAGATCGTTGTCTTTTGTTAAATTGTTTGTAACATTATTTAGACATAAAATAGCCTTAACTTTACTCACTAATAAGAATTAGTAAGTGTTGTATAAAGCTCTATCAACAACTAGTTTCAGGGACGTCCAAGATCAACTAATTTTATTGTACTTTTTAGTAAAGGGTGTTTTAATTTGGTAGATATGCTTTTAATTGGTTATATAATGTGAATAAATTATTGTATTTTTACGTAATTGGGTGTTTTAATAACAGTATTAATTATAGTATACATTTCTCTCACCTTTGACTTTTAATATTTCACTTTTCAAGATTTGACCGTTTTTCTTTTATATGTAGTATAGATGCATTTTTAAACAAGTTAACCAAATGACTTTCAATATATGAGTAAGCCTCAATCAAAAAGGTTTTGCTTTGAGTCTCAGTTGATGCATACGTTTTTTGGATTTAAATAATGTTTTAAAACCGGTTTTCTAACTGATCCGGTTGAGCTATCGGTTCACTGTTTAACTGGATTTTTCTCAAAACCGGCTCTTTTCACTATAATGTATGTGGCCCGTTTGTCTTGAATAAAGTTAGACATACCGTTTAAAACCAAACTCTTAAAGACCCATGATTTGGTGAAACAATGTTTGCTAACCGAATATTATCAATCACAATTACAAAAAAGAGCAATGTAACGGTTTTTCCTTGAATAGGACCTCTTCTGAACATGATATCGAAGAGTTAATTGATCAAACATTTGAAGCTGATGTTGCACACCGAGCTCATGAGCCTTTTACCAATAATACTGAGAGCAACGACGACCACATGGATATTAGAAAGATTAGGAGGTAAGATTTTTTGTTTCTTGATGTTATGAAACAAACGTTGG
The DNA here is from genome assembly GCA_022545495.1 of Chrysanthemum lavandulifolium. NCBI lineage: Eukaryota > Viridiplantae > Streptophyta > Magnoliopsida > Asterales > Asteraceae > Chrysanthemum > Chrysanthemum lavandulifolium. Next base: position 72,769,148 of record CM040241.1, on the reverse strand, counting down.
TCATTTCTACTACTAATATGGCCGGCTATGTTTCATGATGGTTTCAAATAGAGAATTTCATGGGCGCGCGAGAATGACAAAGCAAGCACAATTAACAGCTCTTAGACAACAAGTATTTTTTATTTTATTATTTATTTTATTTTATTTTTGTTTACCAACAATGATGATTTACTTATCCTCAAGTAAAAAACTGGTGGAAACATGTTAAGTCAGATTAGGCCAACTAGAACACATCTCTTTATCAACGTTTCAATGATTTAAAACGAACGATGTGATAAAAATGTTAATAAGTTACATTAAGAACTATCTAACATCATGATTAAAGCGATTTAAGAGATTTTTAGGCATGGGAATACACTTCAGTCGTTTGAGCCATTCAAATCACCTGAGGTACGGTGTTTCCTTATAGATTAATCATTTAGCTTATATCATTTGACCTCAGATGAACAACAATAGTTATAATCCGAGCCCGTCAATGTAAATGTGTCAAACAAAGTTAATATATGTAGCTTTTGTAAAGCCCCCCATATTCAATCCCACATAGAAAAATTAAAGAATAAACGCATAGATAAAAGCTTAATGAGTTATATCACAAATTGTCAAGTGATAGAATTACTTGTCTGTTAATAACCAAATTCATTTTTGCTTCCAACACATATCGCTAATCGTGGTCCGTACTACACAGTTGGCATTTATTAAAAAAACAAATGTCACATGTAAAATCTCCTTCGAATAATCAACCAAATAAAAATAACACACGCGATGTTACAAAACAAACATTGAAAAGAAAAGGTAAACAATTATAAAATTGTTGTAGATATTCATAATTTTTATATCATATAAAGCTTAAATTTAAGAAGTTTGAAAAATTCCTATTAATTTTAGTACTACTCTTTGAATGCATAGAAGATAATTTGTCACCTTTATTTAAGAATTGGCTAAACTAAAGCATGCTTCTCTCAGGAGGAACAATTGTGACGAGAGACATTGTCGACTTTGGAAACTCTAAGAGCTAAGGTACGGTATCTTTTTTTTAACCCTCGATATAAATTTACTCCATTATTTATAGAATAATGTGTTCACATATTTTTGATGGGTCTCGCCAAAAAATCAAAAAGAATTTTGAAAAACGGAAAATTTTGAATTTTTTTCAAAAGAAACCGAGTTGTTTTTATTGCACCTTATGAATTGGTCGAATTGGGTTGCGTTTGATCTTTACTGGTTGAGATGACATGCTAACATAAAAGAAATTTCCATTTCTATCTGTTTATTTTGCTACCTCAACCTTTTATAGTTTGTTTGATCTCAAATAAAGTATAAGATAGTTCTATCAAACCCTTAAATCCATCGTTTGCTGGTATGCCAACGTTGTCTTTTGTTACATCGGAATATCCAACCCTTTACATCATTCCCATTGAATCTTGGAAACTCCAATTTAGACAATCTTCCATATTGTGTTACCAGTTGACCACCATTTCTACCATTGTTACCATGATTCTCAGAACCCGTGCCCTCACCATTCTTCATTCTTTGCATTTCAGCCATCAAATCTGCCATAGTTCTTTGCAAATCACTAACAGTTTGTTGTAGTGATTCCATTAAAGAATCTTGATTAATTGACTAATTTCTTTGCCGGAAAATCTTGTTTCTTGCCGGAATTTCGCCGGAGAAGATAACCGGAAATCAAGAATGTCGGTTTACCAATCTTGAATATTATCTGGTGCCAAGAAAGTAGCTTTGATACCACTTGATACGTACCAGATTGTAACAACCAGAAATCAGTTATGAAATGTAGTTGTTGATGAAAACAAACAGGGAATCACATAAGAAGAAATGAAACCGTATTTGAAATCAAATGATTCACTTAGTTTGTAATGGAATTAGAGAGAGAAATATTACAAGTCTTTTCGTGAATGAATTACAAATGAAATGGGAAAGAGTATTTATACAGTTGGGAGGAAGGAGAAATAGGAGGAAGGAGTAAACAGATTTTCCCGCCAAAAGTTATAACTAACTTTTGGCCTTCAGTAGAATCCATCAGGGGTCTTCAGTGGAATCCATCAGTAGAATCCAAATTGGCGCGTATCAAACCCTTCCCCTTAACATTTGACTTTCCACAGTCAAATAGCATCTCCAGTTGCTTGTCATCCAAACATTTTAAACAAGTCAATTTCCTTTTTCCTCTTCAACCATTTCCATGTATCAAACATCGAGTTGATCAAAGTTGGTTCCTTCTTTGTCGCTTTGAAGGAGTGTTTGTGCGAGTTTCACGACCCACATTAGCAGAAGTTTTAGTATTCATTTCTGAAGTATTAACTCCATTGAATGCATGAACCAAAACATAAACATTGCCGCTCTCCTTGTTAGCTTTAAGCATGTTTCTTCCAGATCCATTAGCTAGAAACTTGAAATTGCTACTCAAAACAAGACTTCCTTCACTTCCATTTGCACCATCCACAAATTCATTACCACCCATACCACTTGATATGAGCCAAGCACCAATAACCGAGTGATCAAGAATTGAGTAATCAAGATCAGGCACTCCTCTAACACCTCTATTTTCAATTCTTGGATCGGGCTCGAGTCCATAATCGAACCGATTATTGTGTGGTAAAGATGATCGATCTTTGGGGTGATGTTGTTAACTTTCATGGTCTCGATCCTCTTGAACTATGTTACCCACCGATTGAGATCTTTGAATTGCATCTTCTCTTCTAGCTTGCTTCTTATTCTCTTTAGTGTTCAACCCTTGATTTCATCAACCATTTGATGTCTTCCCAACTCCTTTATCGCCTCTAGTTGAGCTATCTCGTTTCTTTCATCCCCAAAACCTCCTTAATCTTTTCAATGGATCTCTTGGCTAGAACATCAACAACCACAATCAACTCCATATCTCGAATATCTATACCCCTCGATTCTAACATATGATTGTTGGATCGCCTCGATTTCCTTCCTTGCAACACCATCCAAAACCACCACATTCTCGCTATTAACCTTGATATCTTTTGAGAATGCTTCCTCCATATCGACAAATAACATTTCATCAAGCTTTGAAGTCTCATATTTCTTATTCTCACCATCATTACACTCCATGGCCACACCCTCATTTCCACTCTCCTTGACACTATGCTCCTCGAACTTTTCCTTATCTCCAACATCACATTAGTTGAGTATCATAACCACCCATATCAAGATCTTCAAAACTATCAAGACTCTTTGTACCCTCGCTTTTGTCATCCAATTCAATCAACTCCTTTGATTTCACTCCCATATCCTCAACATTATTTTCACCAGGTTCAACACTAACACCCCTAGTCATCGTCCACCTACAATCCACTCCATATGGTCTTATCTCAGTCCTGGTTTCAATCTCCATTGGTGACTGTGTTATTCCCATGTTTCCACTCATTACATACTGACTATCCATTTTCAACTTATCTTTAAGTGTTGATATTTGGTTCTCAAAACAGCCATCAAACTTCTTTTCACAAACTAACTCCTTTCCATCAGTCCAGTTAACATCATATTCTTCTTCTTCTTCTTGAATCTTTTTAACACAAGCCGTAGTCTTCTCCCAGAATGGTGTCTTTAACACTAAACTAGCACCATCACTATCATCTTCAGCTTCTGGTCTTAAACCATTACTGAATGTTACCTCTGATCTTGGGTTTAAGGACTTGTGTATACCAACACTTGATTGACACAATGAAGAAATACTTGAACCATTACATGTTATCTCTTCTTGTTCTTTACCCCCACCCAACAAGCTAACGTTGTTATCAATCACTCCATTTGTACCATCTAATTTTATTGCCTTACCAGTATCATTTTCTTCCCAAGGTTCATCAAGAACAATCAACTCCACACGGTCAGTTGCTTCACCATTTACATTTTCTGGTGGCGTTTTATCGAACACTTTGTATGCATCAGTTATACCATTACCAATTCCACTATTTCGTTCTCTAATTTCCCCAGAAGTCACACCATACGTATGAGTATTAACTACTGGATTGCCCAACTTACTCCCAATAGTGGTTGACATGGTCAACGAACTTTCTTGATTGTTCCCGCCATTTGCAACTAACTCTTCTTTTTTTGAAACACCATAACCCAAATCTTCAAACAAATCTTGATATTGTTGCACACTACGAGTTTGTTTCAAATTCTTCAAATCCATCATTGGATCTTCAAAGCATGAACCAAATCTTTGCAAGGCTTGTTTCTCATACACCTCCCAAGAAGTGTTTTCACCAAATCTCTTAATGAACTGATGATGCCACACCAATGCCTTGTCATGCACATGCATTGCAGCAATTCCCACTTTCAATTCATCATCTACATTATCAAGACAAAAGAACTGCCTACATCGGAATATCCAACCCTTCACATCATCCCCATTGAATCTTGGAAACTCAAATTTAGACAATCTACCATATTGTGCAGTTATCTGTCTACAATTTCTACCATTGTTACCATGATTCCCAGAACTGGTACCCTCACCATTCTTCATTCTTTGCATTTCAGACATCAAATCTGCCATAGTTCTTTGCAAATCACTAACAGTTTGTTGGAGTGATTCCATTGAAGAATCAATTTCGCCGGAGAAGATAACCGGAAATCAAGAATGTCGGTTTAACAATCTTGAATATTATCTGGTGCCAAGAAAGTAGCTTTGATACCACTTGATACGTACCAGATTGTAACAACTAGAAATCAGTTATGAAATGTAGTTGTTGATGAAAACAAACAGGGAATCACATAAGAAGAAATGAAACCGTATTTGAAATCAAATGATTCACTTAGTTTGTAATGGAATTAGAGAGAGAAATATTACAAGTCTTTTCGTGAATGAATTACAAATGAAATGGGAAAGAGTATTTATACAGTTTGGAGGAAGGAGAAATAGGAGGAAGGAGTAAACAGATTTTCCCGCCAAAAGTTATAACTAACTTTTGGCCTTCAGTAGAATCCATCAGGGGTCTTCAGTAGAATTGTCAAGAAGAGTGGAAATGAGGGTGTGGCCATGGAGTGTAATGATGGTGAGAATAAGAAATATGAGACTTCAAAGCTTGATGAAATGTTATTTGCTGATATGGAGGAAGCATTCTCAAAAGATATCAAGGTTAATAGCGAGAATGTGGTGGTTTTGGATGGTGTTGCAAGGAAGGAAATCAGGGCAGTCAACAATCATATGTTAGAATCAGATGGGTATAGATATTCAGATATGGAGTTGATTGTGGTTGTTGATGTTCTAGCCAAGAGATCTGTTGAAAAGATTAAGGAGGTTTTGGTGATGAAAGAAACTGAGATAGCTCAACTAGAGACTGATAAAGGAGTTGGGGAAGACACCGAAATGGTTGATGAAATCAAGGGGTTGAACACTAAAGAGAATAAGAAGCAAGCTAGAAGAGAAGATGCAATTCAAAGATCTCAATCAGCGGTGGGTAACATAGTTCAAGAGGATCAGACCATGAAAGTTAACAACAGCACCCCAACATCTGATCATCTTTACCACACAATAACTGGTTCAGTTATGGACTCAGAGCCTGATCCAGTAATTGAAAATAGAGGTGTTAGAGGAGTGCCTGATCTTGATTACTCAATTCTTGATCACTCGGTTATTGGTGCTTAGCTCATATCAAGTGGTATGGGTGGTAATGAATTTGTGGATGGTGCAAATGGAAGTGAAGGAAGTCTTGTTTTGAGTAGCAATTTCAAGTTTCTAGCTAATGGATCTGGAAGAAACATGCTTAAAGCTAACAAGGAGAGCGGCAATGTTTATGTTTTGGTTCATGCATTCAATGGAGTTAATACTTCAGAAATGAATACTAAAACTTCTGCTAATGTGGGTCGTGAAACTCAGTGCCAAACACTCCTTCAGGCGACAAAGAAGGAACCAACTTTTGATCAACTGATGTTTGATACATGGAAATGGTTGAAGAGGAAAAAGGAAATTGACTTGTTTAAAATGTTTGGATAACAAGCAACTGGAGATGCTATTTGACTGTGGAAAGTCAAATGTTAAGGGGAAGGGTTTGATACGCGCCAATTTGGATTCTAATGATGGATTCCACTGAAGACCCCTGATGGAATCTACTGAAGGCCAAAAGTTAGTTATAACTTTTGGCGGGAAAAATCTGTTTACTCCTTCCTCCTATTTCTCCTTCCTCCCAACTGTATAAATACTCTTTCCCATTTCATTTGTAATTCATTCACGAAAAGACTTGTAATATTTCTCTTTCAAATTCCATTACAAACTAAGTGAATCATTTGATTTCAAATACGGTTTCATTTCTTCTTATGTGATTCCCTGTTTGTTTTCATCAACAACTACATTTCATAATTGGTTTCTGGTTGTTACAATCTGGTACGTATCAAGTGGTATCAAAGCTACTTTCTTGGCACCAGATAATATTCAAGATTGTTAAACCGACATTCTTGATTTCCGGTTATCTTCTCCGACGAAATTCCGGCAAGAAACAAGATTTCCGGCAAAGAAATTAGTCAATTAATCAAGATTCTTTAATGGAATCACTACAACAAACTGTTAGTGATTTGCAAAGAACTATGGCAGATTTGATGGCTGAAATGCAAAGAATGAAGAATGGTGAGGGCACGGGTTCTGAGAATCATGGTAACAATGGTAGAAATGGTGGTCAACTGGTAACACAATATCGAAGATTGTCTAAATTGGAGTTTCCAAGATTCAATGGGAATGATGTAAAGGGTTGGATATTCCGATGTAGGCAGTTCTTTTGTCTTGATAATGTAGATGATGAATTGAAAGTGGGAATTGCTGCAATGCATGTGTATGACAAGGCCTTAGTGTGGCATCATCAGTTCATTAAGCGATTTGGTGAAAACAGTTCTTGGGAGGTGTATGAGAAACAAGCCTTTCAAAGATTTGGTTCATGCTTTGAAGATCCAATGATGGATTTGAAGAATTTGAAACAAACTGGTAGTGTGCAACACTATCAAGAAAGTTCGTTGACCATGTCAACCACTATTGGGAGTAAGTTGGGCAATCCACTGGTTAATACTCATACGTATGGTTTGACTTCTGGGGAAATTAGAGAACGAAATAGTGGAATTGATAATGGTATAACTGTTGCATACAAAGTGTTCGATAAAACGCCACCAGAAAAACTTCCCAAACAAGAAGGCTCGATTAGTGGTAAAGTAACTGATCGTGTGGAGTTGGTTGTTCTTGATGAACTTTGTGAAAAGAATGTTGAGGATTTGGGAATGAAATCAAAGAAGTTGATTGAATTGGATGACAAAAACAATGGTACAGTGAGTCTTGATAGTTTTGAAGATGTTGATAGGGGTGGTTATAATGGGTATGGTAGCTACAGTGGTAGAAGTCTCGGATACGAGACTTTAAATGGTGCGCCGTATGGAAACCCATGGGGTGTTTTTGGTTCTGGTGATCCACAAGCAGCGGCGCCTATGGGTCAGTCTCCAAGTGGAGCTGATGACTACGAGAATCAGAGTTACGGTTATAATTCAAAAGAAGTGGAGAAAGAAAATAGCGAGTTAGTCGATTATGTTGAATGTGGTATAGAAAGTGTTATAGATGAAGAGATTGAAAAGAGGAACGAAAGAATGGGTTTGAGCAATTTGATACCTAATGGTCTTTGAGATTTTGATGGTGCTAGTGGATGTGAAATGAATAAAAGCAATGTGAGGTCTTTGGTTGATGAACATGAAACACACATTATCGAAGTTGACAAGAAGAGTGGTAGTGTTTCTGATTATGTTGGCGATTCTGATCATACTAGCATTTCGGTTGACGAGACAGAAAAACCATCGGAAGAGTCAGGTTAGAGTAGCAACTGAGGGGTTTACAACAACTGATGAGGTACGCACGAGTCCTAATCCAGTTAAAGTTACAGAAACATGTGAAAACCCGATAAAGAAAGAGAAAGTGAAGTTTTAGTTGATGTATCGAATCTATTGTTGGTGTAATCTCAGTTGATGAGTTAGAACCTAGTGATAGACATACAGAGGAAGTAGATTCAGCTACAATTGTTATGGAGCCAAAAGAGATTATTGATGAGCCAATGCTTCCTAAGGAAGGTGATAAAGTGAGCATAATTACACCTTTGAGATTTGACAGGATGTTTGCTGGTTTTGATGTTAAAAAGGATGAAATGTTTGTTGAAGATTGTGACATTGAATTGTCATATTTGGTTGGTCGTATGACACATAATATACGTGGAAACAACTATGTGTCATACCACCAAAGGAGAGTTCAAGGAGATATGGGAAGGTCTGAAGAGAAAAGTGTTAAGAAGAATGGAAATGATGGTGTGGCTATGGAGTTTATTATCGGTGATATAATAAAAGTAGGATTTGAGGATGGAAGTGAGGATGGCTATATAACTAGAAGTAATAGCTTTAGCACTCAATGTATAGAAGGAGACATAGAAGATGTCCAGTTTGATACACGTAAATGGCCGAAAAGGAAAAAGAAGTGTGTGACTGTTGATTGTTGGAAATGGCCTACTAGGAAGAAAATGAGTGACACACGATGCAACGTTAAGCTAAGAAAATTGGAATTTGACATGTGGAAATGGCCAAGGAGGAAAAAGGGAAGAAGATTGAAGATTGAAGTGTTAAGCTCACAGTAAGCTAGCTACTGAATCGTCGTTTCTAAACAAAGTGAAGCTACTGAAGCATGTGAGATTAAAAGAAATGTTGGAAAGAAGTCACAGAAACAAAAGCTCTTCCAAACAGTAGGGTAAAGCAATTTGATTCTGAAGTGAGGGAAGTAGTGATACGGAATTCTGGATGCAGATGGTTCAATAAGATGCTTGAGGGCAAGCATCATTTCAAGCGGAGTGGTTTGATACGCGCCAATTTGGATTCCACTGATAAGTTGGAAACCACTGATGGATTCCACTGAAGCCATGGTTTCTACTGAAAGCCAAAAGTTAGTTATAACTTTTGGCGGGAAAATCTGTTTACTCCTTCCTCCTATTTCTCCTTCCTCCCAATCAGAGTAAATACTCTTTCCCATTTCATTTGTAATTCATTCACGAAAAGACTTGTAATATTCTCTCTAATTCCATTACAAACTAAGTGAATCATTTGATTTCAAATACGGTTTCATTTCTTCTTATGTGATTCCTGCTTGTTTTCATCAACAACTACATTTCATAACGATTGACGGTTGTTATAACTGCACGTATCAAGTGGTATCAAAGCTACTTTCTTGGCACGAGATAATATTCAAGATTGTTAAACCGACATTCTTGATTTCTGTTATCTTCTCCTACGAAATTGATTCTTCAATGGAATCACCCAACAAACCGTTAGTGATTTGCAAAGAACTATGGCATATTTGATGGTGAAATGCAAAGAATGAAGAATGGTGAGGTACCAGCCTGGGAATCATGGTAACAATGGTAGAAATGGTAGCAGATGACTACACAATATGGTAGATTGTCTAAATTTGAGTTTCCAAGATTCAATGGGGATGATGTAAAGGGTTGGATATTTTTGTAGGCGGTTCTTTGTCTTGATAATGTAGATGATGAATTGAAAGTGTGAATTGTCGCAATGCATGTGCATGACAAGGCATTGGTGTGGCATCATCGATTCATAAGAGATTTTGTGAAAACACTTTGGGAGGTGTATGAGAAACAAGCCTTGCAAAGATTTGGTTCATGCTTTGAAGATCCAATGATGGATTGAAGAATTTGAAACAAACTCGTAGTGTGCAACAATATCAAGATTTGTTTGAAGATTTGGGTTATGGTTTTTCCAAAAAAGAAGAGTTAGTTGCAAATGGCGGGAACAATCAAGAAAGTTCGTTGACCATGTCAACCACTATTGGGAGTAAGTTGGGCAATCCAGTAGTTAATACTCATACGTATGGTGTGACTTCCGGGAAATTAGAGAACGAAATAGTGGAATTGGTAATGGTATAACCGATGCATACAAAGTGTTCGAGCAAAACGCCACCGAAAAATGTAAATGGTGAAGCAACCGACCGTGTGGAGTTGATTGTTCTTGATGAACCTTGGGAAGAAAATGATACCGTAAGGCAATAAAATTAGATGGTACAAATGGAGTGATTGATAACAACGTTAGCTTGTGGGTGCGGGTAAAGAACAAGAAGAGATAACATGTAATGGTTCAAGTATTTCTTCATTGTGTCAATCAAGTGTTGGTATACACAAGTCCTTAAACCCAAGATCGAGGTAACATTCAAGAATGGTTTAAGACCGTAGTGAAGATGATGTTGATGGTGCTAGTTTAGTGTTAAAGACACCATTCGGGAGAAGACTACGACTGTGTTAAAAGATTCAAGAAGAAGAAGAATATGATGTTAATCGGGTGATGGAAAGGAGTTAGTTTGTGAAAAGAAGTTTGATGGTCGTTTGAGAACCAAATATCAAGACTTAAAGATAAGTTGAAAATGGATAGTCTGTATGTAATGAGTGGAAACACGGAATAACACATCACCAATGGAGATTGAAACCGGATCGAGATAAGACCATATGGAGTGGATTGTAGGTGGACGATGACTAGGGGTGTTAGTGTTGAACCTCGTGAAAATAATGTTGAGGATATGGGATTGAAATCAAAGGAGTTAATTGAATTGGATGACAAAAACAGTGGTACAGTGAGTCTTGATAGTTTTGAAGATGCTGATATGGGTGGTTATGATACTCAACTAACAGATGTTGGAGATAAGGAAAAGTTTGAGGAGCATAGTGTCAAGGAGAGTGGAAATGAGGGTGTGGCCATGGAGTGTAATGATGGTGAGAATAAGAAATATGAGACTTCAAAGCTTGATGAAATGTTATTTGCTGATATGGAGGAAGCATTCTCAAAAGATATCAAGGTTAATAGCGAGAATGTGGTGGTTTTGGATGGTGTTGCAAGGAAGGAAATCAGGGCAGTCAACAATCATATGTTAGAATCGAGAGGGTATAGATATTCAGATATGGAGTTGATTGTGGTTGTTGATGTTCTAGCCAGAGATCATTGAAAAGATTAAGGAGGTTTTGGTGATGAAAGAAACTGAGATAGCTCAACTAGAGACTGATAAAGGAGTTGGGGAAGACACCGAAATGGTTGATGAAATCAAGGGGTTGAACACTAAAGAGAATAAGAAGCAAGCTAGAAGAGAAGATGCAATTCAAAGATCTCAATGGGTAACATAGTTCAAGAGGATCGGACCATGAAAGTTAACAACAAGACCCCAAAGATCTCGATCATCTTTACCACACAATAACTGGTTCGATTATGGACTCGAGCCCGATCCAGAATTGAAAATAGAGGTGTTAGAGGAGTGCTCGATCTTGATTACTCAATTCTTGATCACCGGTTATTGGTGCTTGGCTCATATCAAGTGGTATGGGTGGTAATGAATTTGTGGATGGTGCAAATGAAGTGAAGGAAGTCTTGTTTGAGTAGCAATTTCAAGTTTCTAGCTAATGGATCTGGAAGAAACATGCTTAAAGCTAACAAGGAGAGCGGCAATGTTTATGTTTTGGTTCATGAATTCAATGGAGTTAATACTCGTAAATGGATACTAAAACTTCACGCTAATGTGGGTCGTGAAACTCGAGCCAAACACTCCTTCAAAGCGACAAAGAAGGAACCAACTTTTGATCAACTCGATGTTTGATACATGGAAATGGTTGAAGAGGAAAGGAAATTGACTTGTTTAAAATTTTGGATGACAAGCAATCGGAGATGCTGTATCTTTTCTCGTTATTTCATTTACTGCTTTTCTTCAGATAAAAACATCTTGTATCTTTCATTTTTGAGTAATAAGGAGAATCATTTTCACCGTGTGAAATGTGTGTTTCTCTCACTCATTATCACAACATGGTATCGAGCTCAAGAATGAGTTCTTGATCGCCACAACCTACAACCACCGTAACTAACTTTTCCGATCACCATAAACCACCGTAACTAACTTTTTCCGATCATTATCAAATCATCATTTCTCCATCATTTCTATCATTCTCATCACAATTCTTTCATCAATAACTATCAACTTTTCATCTACATTCTGGTAAAGTGATTCGTTCAAGTGTCTTATTCAAGACCGAATTTGTTGAATCATCCGGTTGTTATAACGGTTCTTTCAAGATTGTTGAAGCTTCCAACGTGTTAACAATGGCAAGATCATCTTCTTCAACTGATGCTACTAGCCAAAACAATCAATCTCTTTGTTCCAAAATCCATCAGATTTGCATCCTTCCGATGGCCCCGTACTCTTGTGGTGAATGAAAATTGTTAGAGCACAAAACTATCGTTCTTGGAGAAGATCGGTTGAAATTGCTCTTTCTACCAAAAGAAAGTTAGGTTTCATCGAGGAACAGCCCAAGATCACAAGATGATGGGAATTTACAAGAACAATGGGATACATGTAATAATCGGTGATTAGTTGGTTAATGAACTCATGTTCGAATCAATTGCAAAGTCCATTATGTTCATTGAACCGCTTATGCAATTTGGATTCAACTTGAGAAAAGATTTGCTCAAAGAATGGGTCACATAAGTATAAGTTGAACAGAGAAACTTATGAGACTATGCAATCGTGAAGATCCGTGAGTGAGTACTATACAAGTATGAAGTGTGTTTGGGAAGAATTGATTCAATGAATGAATTGCCAAGAATAGTCAATATTACTCCGTAAATTGTTGTTTTTCTAACCGCTTTGAGTACTCGTAAAGAAGAGCAAAGATTGTTTCAGTTCTTGAATGGTTTGGATGAAAAATTTTCTCATCAAAGGAGTCATTGTTGTTAAACTCTCCTTTGCCAAGTGTTGAACCGCTTGTGCTTTGCTTCAGAAGAAGAGTCTCAAAAGGGAGTATTTGGATCAGACAGGTCAATTGTTGAATCTACAGCCCTCTATAGCAAAGGTGAGGTCAAAGAGAAGTGTAACATATGTGGCTACAAGTGGCATCCACCAGATAAATGTTGGGAGAAAGTTGGTTACCCCACATGGCATTACAAGTATAAGCAATCACAGAAAGGTAAAGCTCCTCAGAAGGCTGGTCCAGGTTATGTGAAAAAGACAGCTGCAATGGTTGAAACTGGTGGTCATGTGGTCTTTACTTCAAAGCAATTTGAGCAACTAATGAAGAGTATTCCTCATTTCAATCAGACCACTGATGAGACCAATGCATTGGAACATCCTTTTGGAGAAGGTACACTTTACTATTTTTCTTGTGTGAATGGGGTTATAGAAGGATGGATAATTGATACATGGGCAAGTGATCATATGTCACCGATAGCATTGATTTGAATGATGTTGAGGCTCTTAAGTGTAAACAAGTTATTAATCGCCAAATGGACATACTTCACCATTTCTAAAGTAGGCAATGTTGCTTTACAAAATGGACTTAAGTCGAATAATGTTCTCATAGTACCTTCCTTCAAATTCGTGCTTTTGTCGGCCTCTAAACTAACAAAAGATTCTCGTGCTTTGTTACATTTTATGAAAAATTCGTGTTATTCAGATTTGAAAACCGTGAAGGTGTTGGGCTTGGGTAAAAGCAAGCTCGGCCTCTATCATCTACTCAATCTTCCTCTCGGATCAAATTCATGCTCAACTTTCTTCAATGGTTGTGTCGCTCTTGAAGATTGTAGCTTATTTTCATTTTTCTCAAACTGCTCTGCTCCTACAAACTATGCCTTTAGTGTTTTCAATAACTCTTACAGCTTGTGGCATCATAGACTTGGTCACATTTCGATTCTACTTTCAAACATATTACTCCTGCTTTCGAAAGTGTCTCTCATTCTATCGAAAATTCTTGTTTGACTTGTCCAATGGCAAAATTCACTAAACTTCCATATTTCGCTAGTACATCTCATTCCACAGTTCCATTTCAGCTTATTCATATAGACATTTGGGGACCCTATAAAGTTCCAACTATAGGGAATCATAAGTATTTTCTCACTATAGTTGATGATTGTAGTAGAGCAATTTGGACATATTTACTAGTCGAAAGTCGATGCCTTTGCTACTTTCAAGTCATTTGTTACTTTTGTGAAGAAGCGGTTTGAAAAGATATAAAAGTGGTGAGATTAGACAATGCTTTAGAATTTCTCAAAGGTTCTATAGGCCCTTTATGGACTCACTAGGTATAGTGCATCAAACTTCATGTGTTGATAGACCTCAAGAAATGGGAGGGTAGAAAGAAAACATAGAAACATATTGGAGATAGCTAGAGCCCTACGATTACATGCTCATTTGCTCGTACATTATTGGGGTGACTGTGTTATCACCGCAACATATCTCATTAATGATTTCCATCGCCGTGTTGAAATTTAAGACACCTTATGAAGTTTTAATGCAATCTAAACCTGAGTACAATCATCTAAGGGTGTTTGGTTGTTTAGCAATGGCTAGTAATCCTTCGAGAACTGCTGACAAATTTGATTCCAGAGGTGTACCTTGTTTGTTTCTGGGTTATCCACAACATCAAAAAGGGTACAAACTTCTGAATTTGATGAATCGTACAAGGTTTGTGTCAAGAGATGTTGTCTTCTATGAGCATATATTTCCCTATTCTAAAACAAGTATGATGCAAGTTCTTCAACATGTGCCTGCACCCATTTCTTCACCATTGTGGTATGAAGATTTTGTATCCACAACACAATCTGTTCATGATTCTGCCGATGTTGAGTTACCAAGTTCATGATTCTCATGATGCTACCGATGTTCTTCTTTGAAGTTCATGATTCTCCGATGCGAGAGAACAAAGATACACAAGTTGAAGAAACATCTTCTGAATCTCAAACTGCACCATCGTTTGTTCCAATCACTAGTGTTCAAGATACATGCATTAGAAGATCCACCAGAGTGTCAAGTGCTCCAAGTCGGCTAAAAGATTATGTAACACCAATTCATCAACCAAAGGCTAATCAAGTGTCGTCACTCCTTTACGCCTCAATTTCATGCTTTTCTATGTGCTTTAGTGGCTCAACAAGACCTACTTATTTTAAAGAAGCGGTTAAAGAAGAAGATTGGTGTAATGCAATGGATTTGGAGCTAAGAGCATTAGAGGAGAATGATACATGGAAGTGATCGTTCTACCTAAAGGAAAGAAAGCTATTGCTTGTCATTGGATCTACAAAATCAAACTCAAAGTCGATGGTACACTTGACAAGAAGAAAGCTAGACTTGTAGTGAATGGGAATAGACAAAGAAAAGGTGTTGACTATGAAGAAACTTTTGCTCCAAATGGCAAAATGGTGATCATTAGAGCCTTACTTGCGATGGCGACCATGAAAGGTTGGGACATTTGTCAAATGGATGTATCTAATGCTTTTCTACATGGTGATCTCTTTGAAGAAGTGTATATGCAAATGCCTCAAGGGTATATTGGAAAGGGAGAGTGTAAAGATGTTCCTTCCGATTCAAGTTTAGTATGCAAACTCAAGAAGTCCTTGTATGGCCTCAAACAAGCACCTAGACAGTGGTTTGCCAAACTCTTCAAAGATTGTTGTCTTTTGGTTATACTCAATCTAAAGTCGATTACTCATTGTTCATCAAGACAGATCTTCGAATCATTTACAAGCATCCTTGTTTATGTTGATGATCTTCTAATCACCGGTTCTAGCAATGCTCGATTCAAGTTCTCAAAACACAATTAAGTACTCATTTTCACATGAAGGATTTGGGATGATGAACTACTTAGGTCCGAGGTGTGCAAAAGTGACCAAGGCATTTTTATCTCTCAAAAGAAGTATACTACTCGATCTACTTCAAGAAGTTGGTTTGACTAATGCAAGACCATACAAGTTGCCTATGGATTCTCATATCAAGTTGCAAGCGCACATGGGAACTCCTTTACCCGATCCTCAAGTATACGAAGATACATAGGCAAACTCATATACCTCACAATAACAAGACGACATTTGCTACACTTGTGCGCTTGTTGAGTCAATTTATGCAAAATCCTACATCAAGACATATGCAAGCAAAGTGAAACACTTGATGAGATATTTGTTGAATTCACCGTGTCAAGGTATATTGTTAGCTAATGATTCGCCAGCTCATTTGACCGCCTATTGTGACATGATGATTGGGCCGCTTGTCCTATGACAAGGAGGTCCACCACTGGCTATTGTATTTTGTCGGGTCAATCACCTATTTCATGGAAATCTAAGAAGCAACAAGTGGTGTCTAGATCATCAGCTGAGGCTGAATACAGAGCCATGGCCCTAACATGTTGTGAAGTTACTTGGTTGGTGACATTGTTGAAAGATTTGGGGCTCAAAGATCTTGGTCCCAGAGATTTGAAATGTGATAATCAAGCCGCTATTTATATAGTCGCCAATCCGGTCTTCCATGCCAGAACAAAGCATATAGAAGTGGATTGCCATTATGTAAGAGATCAAGTCAAGAATGGTGAAGTCCTACCTTCTCATGTTTCTACTAAAGACCATTGGTCGATGTGTTTACTAAAGTTCTTCCGGTGATCAAGATTCTAAATTAATGTCCAAGTTGGGAGCTTGCGGTCCTTCCACCTCTCAACTTGAGGGGAGTGTAAAAGGAGTTGGTTAAAGTTGAAGGACTCGGATGAAACATTGAGATAGTGTAGGGTCTATTTTGTATCTTTTCTCGTTATTTCATTTACTGCTTTTCTTCTCAGATAAAACATCTTGTATCTTTCATTTTGGAGTAATAAGGAGAATCATTTTCACCGTGTGAAATGTGTGTTTCTCTCTACTCATTCATGTCAAACATGATTTGTAATCATGTTGTTTTGTGGTACATGCATATTCAATCCCACATAGAAAATGAATGAAATAAACGCAACATATAATCTTGATGAATTCTAGAAAACTCAAATTCGATGTTTAGCCTGTGTTATCTTCTGTGGGTTATAACATGGACTATAAACTTCGTTTTTTTTTTTTTTTTTTTTTTTTTTTTTTTAAATAACCAAATTCATTTTGCTTCCAACACATATCCCAAGTTCGAATCTAATATCAGTGATTCATGGTCCGTACTATAGTGGGCGTTCACTGAAACAAAAAAGATACTTGTATTTTTTTTTTGTGAGTTTAGTAGGTAACCCCTCTTGTGTGTTATAGGATGTGTTGAGGTTGCACACTTGAGATGAAGAACAATAGCAATAATCCAACCCAATCTATGCAAATGTGTCAAACAAGATTAACTAATTATGTGTATTCATGTTGTTTTTTTGGTAAATGCATGTTTTTTTTTTTTTTTTCTTTTTTCTTTTTTTTTTTTTAATAACCAAATTCATTTTTGCTTCCAACACATATCCCAAGTTCGAATCTAATATCAGTGATTCATGGTCCGTACTAAAGTGGGTGTTCACTGAAACAAAAAAGATACTTGTATTTTTTTTAGTGAGTTTAGTAGGTAACCCCTCTTGTGTGTTATAGGATGTGTTGAGGTTGCACACTTGAGATGAAGAACAATAGCAATAATCCAACCCAATCTATGCAAATGTGTCAAACAAGGTTAACTAATTATGTGTATTCATGTTGTTTTTTTGGTACATGCATATTCAATCCCACATAGGAAAATGAAAGAAATAAAGTGCCATTTAGTTTCATATGTATAGTGGCACCTAGATGGGCTTTTAAAATGACCTGAATAGTGTTTAAGATCATGTTAAATTGCCATTTAGTTTCGGGTTTTATGACGCTGAAGGTTCTAACTTCATGACTTTGTTCGCCAAGTTACCCAACTATTTTTTGTTCAATTGGGTTACTTGGAGTTTAGGTTTGACATTTAGGTTACTCAAACCGAACGTGTTCATTCAGTTACCCAAAAATAAGCAACCGGGAGTTGGAGTTATCATGGTGTCCACGTAAGCTTTTTGTGGCCCCATTGTCAACTCGGATATCCACTTACCATTACTAAACAGATAGGTTACTGTTTTGCGATTTTATTCGTCAAGTTCTTTGAAGTTCTTTTTTTGTTCAATTCGTTACTAATATATATTTATTTACATGGCTAGCACTCTCCTCTTTGCTTGATCACAAAACTCATAGAATAGTTTAAGTAGTTTAATTTATCATTTTAGTAGTTATAATTAAATCAAATCAAAACCCTTTGAAACTTGTAAAATCACAAATTGTTGTACGTTTTCATCCGCTTTTATACGTTTCATACATTTTAAAAGAATAAGCGAGTTTTTTAAAAAAATTAATTATAATAAAATTAAAATTACTTTTTTTAATTTTATTATAAATTTTGATTTTTATAAAATTTAAAAAAAAATAAAAAGTAGTTTTTAATTTATTACAATAAAATTAAAAATTTTATTTTATTAAAACTCAAACTCCCAAATACAAGAATATGATTATTCAAGATTCAAAGGGTTTTGTGTTTTGATTAGTTCTTCATGCTTAAAAAGAAAAAGTATTTCATAACATCACAAGATCTCGGGATTGTTTAACTCATGGGAAATTATTAAAATAAAGGATACATGACTTATGGTTTTAGCGGTGAATTCTCATTTTATTTAAATGAATGAATACGGTTTATAGTTTATGAATGTTTAGGTTTTAATTTCATACGTTACGCTTTTAATTATTTATGTAACATTTTTAATTTATGATGTAGGCGTCGATGTGTTTAATGAGTGAGGATGTTTTCAAGTGACCGATAAAGATAACCTAAATTAACAAAGTTGCATAGTTCAAGAACCTAATTGAACAAGAAAAACTTTAGTAACTTAGGTGAACAAATTAAAGTTTAGTAACTTATTTGTATAAAAACCTTTATATAAAGATTATTTTAAATTAATAAAAATAAAAGTCAACCGCCGTGGCTAAAGAACCAGGTATCAAAGGTTAAAAATAGATCGGTCCCTAATTTGTCCTAGTAACGATAGTCCAAGACTGCTTGCACAAAAATAAAGTTTGGTAACTTAGGCGAATAAAGTTGGAAAGTTGGGTAGAACCTGTCTGATATAAAACCCTTTAGTTTCATATGTAAATTCAATTCTTTTTTAATAACCAACATATCTGCTATTATTGGTCCGTACTACACATGGAGTAAATAAATAAGTTGTGCTTGCTATATATAATGTAACATATATGATGTGTTTAGATTGAGATTAATATTATGTTATTGGGTCGTTTTAATGAATTTTGTTGCCGAGCAGAATTACGTTAACAAAATCAGAACTTCTTAGTAACTCGTATAGCCTCTTAATTTTCCCTATAACTTTCTATCATTTCAAAAGTATTTTGAAGAACGTCTTTTAATGTGATTAGGGGTGTTATTGGGTCGTTCCAGTGAGTTATGTTGAAGGACAAAAATTACGGCAATAGACACACTCGGAACAATCTGATAACTTATATAAGCTCTTAATTTCTCTATAGCTTTCTATCATTTAAAATATTGAATAGCGTGTCTTTTAATGTGATTAGGGGTGTTTGTTTAAGCTTAGTATTAGCAAATATAAGCTCATTTAATTTTTTCTATATAGTTATATACACTCGTGCTCATAAGAAACAAACATGAACATTTTTATTGGGAAGTAAATATTTGTCTCACATTTTCTCAAAAGTACATAAAAAAAAGAATTTTTCATCTGAAAAACACATGTTTTGTACTGCAGTGGATTACATAATGCTCATTTGATTTAATCAAGTTATCTATATAACTTAAGTCAATGGCAAAATAGTCTTCGATAGACGTATCATTTAACTTTACCTAAACAAAAGCTAAAATCAACATTTCTAGTTAATTTAATGGTATTTTTTAACGTCTTCTATAGTCATTGTTGAAATATCTTGTGTTGGATGCAAGCTCATATTTGACTTTAAGTCAAAGGGCTTGTTCTGCGAAGTTGGTCTAATGTTTGTATGTTTGGCTCTTGTTAGCAGGTTCTATTTTCTTGAGGAGTTAAAGTGTATCTTGGCTGCTATATAAGCTGGAGCCTAACCCTTTGGCTGGATATCTCTTTCATAATATTCTCTCTCTAAAAGCTGTGTATTCTCTCAAGTCTGGTGACTGGTCTGATATTGTTAGTCTTGGTTAACTCTGATCATCTTGATCAGTTTTATAGATGTTTAGGTATTGTTTGAGTGTTGTAGTGAGGATCTTTGTATTCCAATCTTTGTAGTGGGATAGATAGAATCCTTCTGAAGAGGACTATCTTTGTCTTGTGTATTTGTTTGGTGAGCACACGCTTTGTGGACTCTTCTTATTGACTATTCAGTTAATAAAAGATTTCACCAAATGGTGGTTGGTTAGGTGACTTGATTGTGTTGTGGTTGATTCTGAGATTAGATCTGTTATTTTAACAGTCATGACTCAGTTTATTCCAACATTACCCATTTGACATGTTACGCAACTTAACCAGCCCAACTGAGCAACTTTTGAAGAGCCAAAAAGATCGGGTATCACTGGGTCTCACCCTTTGTAGAGTCCTTGCGGCCCCTCTGTGATTAGAACCTGAAATCAAACATATGCAGACATTACTTAAACAAATTACATGGGCAAGTACAAGAAGAACACTTATCAAAGGTGTTATTATAAACCTAGGAGTTGAGCTGTTAATCCCACATGGGGTAAAGAAATAAGTTGTGCTTGCTTTATGTAGTCTAGTGTATATAACTTGTATCGGTTGAGATTAATATTATGTTGTTATTGGGTCGTTTTTTAGACTGCAAAATACATCCCTGTGGTTACAGTTTTTGAGACCTTACATCCCTGTCATAAACTATTGGCTAGTTACATCCTTCGTTAGCCAACGTTAGCCATTATACATCCCCGGTCACTAACGTTAGTTTTCTTCGTTAAGTCTAACCGGAGGGCGCTTTTGGTCTTTTTAATCATCGAGGATGTATTTTCATTTACTCTTTTACATATAAGAGGATGTATTTTGCAAAATACTTTTATACTTTACTTTTTTTTTATTATTATTATTATTATTATTATTATTATTATTATTATTATTATTATTATTATTATTATTATTATTATTATTATTAGAGTTAACTATTTATATAAAAAACATTTTTTGAAAATATTATAAAAATTCCAAAAATTTTATAAAAATTCGGAAAATTTTATAAAAAAAATTTCAAAACTTTATAAAAATTCCGAAAATTTTATAAAAAATTTATAAAAATTCGAAAATTTTATAAAAAATTCCAAAAATTTTATAAAAATTCAAAATTTTATTAAAAATTCAAAATTTTATAAAAAATTTATTAATAATTCAAAATTTTATAAAATATTCCGATAAAATTTTATAAAAAACAAATTCAGTAAATAACTTTCTTTTAAAATTTTTGTTTTTAAATTCGTTAAAATTTGTTTTTTAACTTTTTCTTTTTACGAATTTTTATAAAAAATTTCGACAAAAAATTTCTTTTTCTTTTTGAATACTTTTGACGGTATTTTTTATAAAAATTTCGACAAAAAATTTCTTTTTCTGCTTTTGAATATTTTTGACGGAATTTTTATAAAATTTTTGCTAAAGTATTCCATAAAATATATTTTTTGAATACTTTTGCAAAATTTTTTATAATTTTGCTAAAAGTATTCAATAAAATATATTTTTTGTCGAAAATTTTTATAAAATAATTCCGTAAAAAGAAAAAGTTTAAAAACAAAGTTTTCGGATTTTTATAAAATTATTGGATTTTTTTTATAAAATTTTCGAATTTTTATAAAATTTTGAAAAATTTTTATAAAATTTTCGAATTTTATAAAATTTTGGAATTTTTATAATATTTCCGACAAAATGTTTTTTTATATAAATAGTTAACTCTAATAATAATAATACTAATAATAATAATGATAATAATAATAATAATAAGAATTAAAAAAAAAAAAAAAAGTAAAGTATAAAAGTATTTTGCAAAATACATCCTCTTATATGTAAAAGAAGAGTCAGCAAAATACATGACTCAGATGGAGTAAAAGACAAAAAACCTCCGCAAGACTTAATCAAGAAAACTAACGAAGTTAATGACTGTGGACGATAATGGCTAACGCTTATTAACGAAGGATGAATCACCAATAGCTTTATGACGATGAAGGTCTCAAAACTGAAACCATGTGATGATTGTAGCTTTACTCTAATTGATTTGATAAAGACAAGGGTAAATTGGACATTTGGTTTTTAAGATGGTTCATTTGGTATGAAAAAGAAACAGCGTATGTACAAATGATCCTTACTCCAAACAACACTATTAATCCAAACAGGATCTATGTCCAAATAGGGAGGAAAAAAAAAGGCCCTTAAACACACTCTTGGTTATGAACCAAAGTAGGAAGCTAAAACTGTCTGGTTTGACTAGATATGTGATCCAAGTACTACTTGTACCAATGTTTTGTAAAATCTTTCACTTATTTCTTGCTAGTTGTATCAGTGAAATGGATTGCCGTTTAAAAAAATATATTGAAAAGTATGTCTTCTAATGTGAAGATGGGTGCGTGTTTGCTTATTTAGAGAGGTTATTAGCTTATAAATAAATTACTAACTCATGTATGGGTTTAATAATCTCCATCTTGTAGCTTATTTGAAAGCCATTGCTTACATAACATTTTGGTTTTCTTACAAACATAGGCCAACTCGAACAACTTATCTTATAATCATAAGCTAATATAAACATTTAAAAAAGTGTAACAGATAAACTATATATACCTTCTAAATTTTTATATGAATCGTAATCGTATTATCAAAATACGATACATATCAATTTCAAATTAACGAAAAGTTAACGAGCATCTTCGACCATATGTTATATGATACATAATAAAGGGCAGTCAGAAGAACCCCCTCCCCTTATAATGGGGTTGCTACATTACACACGATCGGAGGTCAGACTGCGGCAAGCATCACGTGTTGTACTACGCGCATCACGGTTTGTCTGCGGTTGACTATAGGGGCGTCCTATAGTATATCTCCATAATAAATTGGTGTGAAAAACGATTGTTGCTTTACAAATCATAACTACAAATGATCTAATGATTTGATTGGTTGATTAGTGAAAATTTAGAGTGAGAAATTACATAATACAATCAGACAAGAATTTATATATTGCGATGTATTAAAAATGCATTTAGGCTTGTGTTGTAAGTCTACATCCAAAGTTATTGTGAAGCACACTATGATTACTTTGATGGTCTTAAAGAAAACATTTAAATAAGCTGTGTTAAAACATTAGATTACATAGGTACAAGATGAAGACATATAAAAGTTGTTATTATATCTCTATTGTCAATCCCACGTGGAATAAAGAAATAAGTTGTGCTTGCTTTATGTTATTGGGTTGTTCCAATAAGAAAAGAATTACTGTGAGAGATTCTTAGCTACAGCTTTATAACTTATGTATGCTCTTAAATTTTCCTACAACGCTTTATCATTAAAAGAGCGAATCAAATATACCCACTAAAACTCGTGTATATTCTTATATACTCGAAACATGTTTAAATCAGATCAGACATCAGTGAATAAAACTCAGTATTATGAAAAAATACGCAGTTTTTAAGTTTTAATGAGATATACGCACCCCTGTAAAAATTAGCGAGTCTGCCATGTGGCGGCATGACTATGTGATTAAATTTTTCAACAAGTGTTATTTTGCTTTGACCACTTGATTTCAGATTTATTATTTGAAAGTTTAATTAGATTGTATATTGTGGTTAAATAACAGATATTTCAATGAAGCGGTGTTTTTAATAGTGTATTAATCAGATGTGTTGAATAGTGTTTTTTAGTTTTATTTGGCTTTAAATACTTGTAAATTATGCTTATTTACTTGTATTTGCTTAAAAATCTATTTTTAGTTTATTCATGTGTGAAAGCCTAATTATATTGTACTTTGTGGTTAAAAAGTTATATTTTTGGATGAAGGGTGTTTTTAATAGTAGACAGTTATATTATATGAGTAGTGTGTTTTAGTTTTCCTACTCTTAAATACTTGTAAATAATGCATATAAGGTAATACTTGCTTAAAATTCATCTATAAGTAGTAAATAGGAGGAAGATCTTCTCCACTATAAGTAGATAGATAACGATAAATGAAGAGCATGTCTTGATGAAATAAAGGTGTTTGTTTAAACTTATTTAAAAAGTTTACCGGCTAAAATAGCAAACATAAGCTCATTTAATTGTTCTATTTGTTGGAAAATATAATGACAACATGATGACAATTGATGTTGTCATATGCGTATAAAACTAATTTATGGTTTTATTTATGAGAAATTAGTAAAATTTATGAGATATTACAAAATTACCCATTTAATTTGAAAAGACTTATCGTTACAATGTATCTTTTACATCCAAGGTTCGGTGTGCGCACTATGATTACTGATTTTGATGGTCATAAAGAAAACTATAAACAAGCTATGTTAAAACATTAGTTAAACAAAGTACATAGGTAAAAGATGAACACATATGAAAGGTATTTATGAGCAAATTCTTTAACTCTTCCGGTCGCTTAAATTATTCACTATTTCTAGACAAAAGAACATGACTTTCCAAAATAGTCATGACGATGATGACACGCCTGTATAAGTGATCGACAAGTCTTTCACATCACAGACTTTGTAATGACTTTTTACAGAAAGATTTGGGAGACTTTATTTCGCCTTTTAGCAAAAGAACTCAAACTAACAAAATAATTGAGTTAACTATATTTTGGTCTTTGTGGTTTTTAAGATTTCATATTTTGTCCAATTTTTCAAAAGTTTTGGATTCAGTCACCCCACGCCCACCACACCACACCACTACTACCACCACCGCTCACCAACGACACCACCGCTGCCACATACCACTGCCACCACCGCCCACCGCTACCGCCACTGCCCTCACCGCCACCCACCACCACCACACCACCCGCCACCACCACCGTCACCCAGACGCTCACCACCGCCGTTACCACCACCACCACTATTTACCACCGTCGTTCACCGCCACCGCACATTGCCACCACAATCGACCACCACCTCACTACAAACCGCCGCCGCCATTCACCACCGCCACCCACCATCACCACCGACCACTGCCACTACCCACCACCACCACCATTCACCATCGCCACCCACCATCACCACCGACCACTGCCACTACCCACCACCACCACCACCACCATTCACCATCGACACCCACCACCACCAACATCCACCACTGCCACCACCACCAACATCCACCACCCTCACCGTCATCCACCGCTACTCACCATCATCTTTACATGAGCAACTAGGCGATTAGGCGCCCAAGTCGCCTGGTCTATTTTGAGAAGTCATTTTTTTTTTGTCCGGATAATGTGAACAATTAGGCCGATTGGGGCATTTAGAGATTTTGTTCTATTATTAATTTATTATATCTCTATTGCAATGTGACAACAGAAGGGTTATGTCCTTGCTACAATATTTTTGTTTGGTTACTTTTGTGAAAACCTAGGAAATAAGTTGTAAATCCCACATGGAAAAAAAAAGTGAGTTGTGCTTGCTTTATATATTGTGATGTATGACTTATACATTTTGAAATCAGTAAATGTTATTGGGTTGTTGTTCTGAGAATTTTGCTAAAATACTTTAACAACATTTTCATAAACAACTAAATAACTTATATAATATCTGTATTTTTATAAAACATCTTGTCGACAACCCAATAACTAATGTCAGCTTAATTTTTTACTTTTTATTGTTAGGGGTGGTTGTTTAAGCTTATTTAGAGAGTTTATTAGCAAAAAATAAGCTCATTTAGTTCTTTCTGTTTAGATCTACACCCGTGTTTGTAAGAAACAAACATGAACACTTTTATTGGGAAGTAATTAGTAGTCTCACATTTTCTCAAAAGTGGATGAAAAAAAGAATTTTTCATATGTACTGCAATGGTTTACTTATATGTTCATATAACATATAAGTCAATTGCAAAACTGTCTTCCGTAGACGTATTGTTTTAACTTTACCTATGAATTAACATATCTAGGTAATTTGTGGTTATTTTGTTAAATGTCACCCATAGTCGTTTTATTCTAACATCAGCCTTTGATGCTAATTGTACGAGGCTCATGTATAACAGTGAACACTATTATATCCTATGAAGAGCCAAGATTGATCTTCTTAAAGTCAAATAGCCAGCATATGTTCCTTACGTTAGAAACCAATTGTACTCTTCATAACTGTAGTTCACACCACTTCTAAGCTGATGTTATTGTTTCTGAGAGCGACGATGCTTGAAACCGCCATTTTGTCCAATTTCTTACCTTGTTAAAAATACCACCAAAATAAAGGCCTTTGTTAACGCCAAATGTATAATACCAAACTTGTCAATTAAACATTTGTCGTCACCACTTCATTATTTGTTTTGATGGAAAATGAATGATCGGGATTTGACCATTTGATCTTAGATTATTTGTTGATCCTTATTGAACTCACCCGATAAATAAGCTGTGTTACAACCTAAACTAAACAAATTACGTAGGTACAAACTACAAAATGATGAATACTTACAAAAGACGTTATTATTTCTCTAAAGTAAAGAACAATTTTTTGTATGGGGTAATTTTCTGTGAAAATTTGGTTTTAAGTTTTCAATCCCACATGAAGTAAAGAAAAATAATCGTGCTTACTTATATATTGTGGTGTATATATGGCTTGTATAGTTTAAGATTAGTATAATGTTATTGGATTGTTATTATGAATTCTGTTTGAAATACTTTAACAGGGTTCACAGTTATAGCCTAATAATTTATATAATATCCTTATTTTTATAAAACATTTTGTCGCCTACCCGATAATCAATATTAGCTCTTAAATTATTACTTTTTATAAATTTTTTCATTTGATATATTGAAAAGTATATCTTCTAATGTGATTAGGGGTGTTTGTTTAAGCTTATTTAGAGGTTTTATTAGCTTACGTATCAAAATAAGCACACTTTAAGTGTTTATTTAAGCTTATTTAAATATACTGTTTTTTTCATTTGTCGAAAGAGGACCCCGAATGGATTATCTTCCAAGAGAGAGTTCTGCAGCTGTACGAGAAAATACGGGATCTGTGAATATAATTGTAAATACCAAATAGGTACACTGTCCATAGCTGTTTAAATACGCTTATTTCAGAAAAGCCGGCGCTTTTTCAAATAAGCTGTCTATAGCTGTTTAAAAAAGCTTACCCAAACTCCCCCATAGATGTGTTGTTGACTAAAGTATGCTAAGACTTGTAAATACCAAACGCATATACTGATCTGTGAGGCTTGCGACACACTAAAACTTATAAGTTGATTATTCGACTTCCTTATATTTGGACTTGTTTATATCATGAGATTTTACACGGGTTTTGGGATTTTGCTTATTGAAAGTGCTTATTGGACTAAACCTGTTGCCCTTTAATACGATAAATTAGCACTTTTGAGGGTGTTTGGGATTGTTTATTTGAGAATGATATAAGCTAGTTGTACGATCATTCTGCTAGTTGCTTATTCAAAAACCGCATATCTAATAATTTGGAAAAGCGTATGTATTATTAATAAGCCAACTCAATTAACCAGAAAGTATACAGGTTCAATGAAAGGTGTTATGAATGTGATAATGGTAACTCATGGACTGTCCTTATCAGAAGTAATAAGTAAACCAGTCTCTGTCTGCTTAAGACGTTTGCACCTACATTATGTTATCCGATAAGTTAGTCTAACCCCATATTCAATATTTATCTTGTAACTCACCCTTTTGTGCTCTCTTTTAATCCAGCCATTTGTAAGGAAGCAGCGTAATGCTGGTTACTAGCACAAGGTAGCCTCGTCCCATATAATTCAATAGTACACATCAACCTTTTTTGTCATGATTCTGACATGTATGAATCCATCATAGGCAAATGTTAATAAAAGGTGTTATTATGTCTCTGGAACAATGTGTTTCAAGTACACTAATAATATTTGATTACGTCAAATGTGTGGGGTTACTTTTGTGATAACTTGCTTTATGTTTTCAGTCCCACAAAGGGTAACGAAAAGAGTAATCATGTTGGACCTTAATGTTATAGAAGAAAAGAATAGGGTAGTTTAGTGTATTTATGTTATGTGTTATGTAAAATCCGACCCATTATATTGGGCTGGGTCATTAGGATAACGGTATAAACGGTTATAGAATAGGTTACAACGTTTAGAATAGGTTACAACGTTTCACTGAATCGGTATGACTCTTTGTTGCATTGATTCATGCAGTATAAATAGGATCAAAGTCTGTAAACAATTCATCAATTCAATATACAAATTCAATTACTATAAATTCTGATATTATAGCATATTTGTTTATGTATTTTTATCTCAAACACATCAAGAATAACACCGACACGAGGGATTAACAGTGGCATCGAGCGGTTTTTTCGATCTGTGGAAGTAGAAAATTCGATCGTAAGGAGGGCTTGATTATCATTAGCGAGGCGGATTGATTATCAACAATGAATTGATCAGATCAACAATGGAAGCGCTTTGTTTGTCGAAACGGAGAAGCGGATTGATTGTCATTAGCGTAGGCGGATTGACAATCATTGGCAAGACGAGTTTGACTTTCAACAATGAGGCGAGTTTGATCAAACACCCGTAAATCAAAGAAACCGTGCTTGTTTTTTCTAAGAACCTTTACAAATATAATCGATTTTTTTACTCTTATTATCGAATTTGAGGCATAAATAAGAGCATAATCGATTAGTATTTGTGAAAGAAAGAAAATTTTAATTAAAGATTGGTAGAAAGAAGAAAAGAAACATGACCGGGATTCTTCAAAGAAGAATGAAATGTAGCAGGAAGGAGGATTATCATTAAACTTCCAGGCCCAATCCTCAACTCTACAAATTATACTATTTGGGCATTAAAGATTAAGGCAATCTTTAACGTCCATGGAATTTGGGAAGCAAGTGGAACCTACAGCTGAACCGAAGTGGATCAAAAGAAGAACAACACAAAGAATTGCAATGTTATACCAAGCACTTCCGTAAAACATGATATTGCAAATTGCTAATCTTACTTGCGAAGGATATTTGGGATGCATCAAGGTGCGACATGTAGGAGTTGATAGGTTTAAGAAGCACGGTTACAAACACTAGAGTCGACTTTGAATCACTAAAGATGAATGTTAATGATTCACTCGATGTCTACGCGGAAAGATCATTGAGATTGCATCACAAGCAAGCGCCCTCGGACATACCTTGACGATAAAAGATTGGTTCGTAAACTTTGGGCTCGCACGTAAAAGTTTATTCAATTGTTGCCGCAAATCGAACAATTTGCCGATCTTAATACGATGCCATTCTAAGAAGCCATTGGGAGATTGAAGGCCTTTGAGGAACGCACAAGAAGCGTATCAAGGAGGAAGATTGTAAGCTCCGGAAAATTTCAATGTACTTAACGCTTTAATCCGTAATTAAACACGATCTATTTCATCATGAAATTTTCGAACATCACATTTGCATATCAATTGGCATATGCATGATCAACGCATGACTTGAGCGCTCATAAAAGATACCGTTGTGATCTAAATAAATTTCCCACTATCTTGATAATCCTAAAATACGTAATGAATACGTAAAATTTGTAAAAATTACGAATTTAAATATAACAAAAATATATAAAATTCGTATTGGGCCTCGGAACTCATTGGACTTTTCACCACTCGAACCCGACACGTAAACGAACCTTAAAACCGGATCAAACCCACACCCGTGATTTCTTTGGGCCTCGTTACCCAATTCAAGCCCAACTCATTTATTTCCTTGGGCCTTGTCTCACGTCCGATCCAACAAACAAACCCAACCTATTTTTCTTTTACTTGGGCCTCGCTGCCGAGCCCAACCCAACATGTTTTAGTTTGGGTCTTGATCCCCATATATGTACAAGTAGAGTTAAAGACTCAAAAATATTTTTGAGTGTGCTTCTTTCTGTTGGAACCGAGCAAGCAAACAAGAACCAATAACCAAACATGAAAGTCAAATACATTTTACATTGAGGTGGACTTCTTGCGTGTAGACATGAACAAAAGGAGACAAGCCACCCTAACCAATAAAATAACACCCTAAGTTACTATATAATACTACCATAACCCATTTTGACCAACTTGACTTCCTTAACCATTGGATATCATGTTCCCTAAGCAAGAATGTGAGTTGACTAGACATGAGCATGCCACGAATTTGGCTGCCACAATCCCACGCCAAGAAACATACACAAGCAATGGCCAAACAAAATATAACATGTGACTAATAAGCCTAGAATTAGGAAGACTACAAGTAAAATATTAGGAAAGCCATGCTCATCTTCTCTTTATAAACTCCTCAACACTTAGCAAAAATCTCAAAGGATATCTCACAACAAACTCTCAAAACACTCACATTTATTCCACCATTCGTCCACTGTGGGGTATCGAAGGAAAAACGAAAGGATTTCGGGGTAATAACGTTAGAAGAAAGGTTTAAGCTAGAAGAATACTCGAGTTCATTCGACACGTTCACTCATTTCACGTAACATCTCCACTCCAAGTGAGTGTGGTAAGTTTCGCTAGAACCATCTCGCATTCATTTTCGATATCATTTTCTGTCATCACGAGTATATGTCACACGTATAACTTAAACCCACTTCGAGTACAAGGAAGCCAAGAGCTTTTCTTTCGAGCTTATTTGTAATAAGCCGAACATATAAGCTCACCACCTTGTGGAAAACATAGACATAATAAAAACTAAAATACTTAACTACTTGAGAAGAAGAAGAAGAAATGGAAACAAGAAAAGGAATCATGCATGTATCTCGACATTCAGTAGCCATATACACAAAATATAGTACAGAAACCTCACAATATATAGCATGTAACGAAGGATTAAGACACATAAAGAGTCTAGCTCAGTTGGTTAGGAGCGTATGGTGTTAAACGGGAGGTCACGAGTTCGAAACCCACCCTATGGCGCTTTTTCTTCTTTTTATTTTACAACTTTCACAGTTTGGCAACATATACCCCTACACTATCAATAAATTTATAACTAAATAAGTAAATGTTTTAAAGTGTAACAAAAGTAAACTTTGTAAAAATCAGTTTTACCGAGGGACTAAAGGTGTCAAATCTGAAAACTTTAAGCCTATAATATTTTGGGTACAAAGTGTTATTTTCTAAAAGTATAGGGACTAAACTTGTACTTTTTGTAACTCGAGGGTAAAAAGTGTAAATTCGGGAAAAGTTTAGAAAAACTTATAAACCCATCATAATTTCGTAAAAACAAGTATTTTGATCTTACGAGTATTTTATTTCGGATAACGGTAAATGTATTACTTATATATATATATATATTATAAGATTATAATTTTATATATATATCAAACCGATAAAACACACGGGAATTTATTCAAACACGTTAAAATACTCAACAAATCTATTAAGATCACAACGGGGAACATTTCACTTATGCGTAAGTGAGGATCACTAATTAAGGCAATGTAGCATGAAAATTAACTTAAAACGTTAATCACGATCGCACACTATTGGATTGGACAATCCAATGATCTATTGAATAAGAATATTCAATGCTCTATTATTTTGGTCGCGAACCAAAATGCTCACATCGAGACTCGCCATCTCATCATTTTAGGTTTCGAGTTGGAACCTCCGCTACATTGTGCTTGATCTATTTTTGTGCGTGTGCATTATTATCAAGGTGAGTTCATAGCCTCGCTTTTACTTTATTTTTATAAACCCCATGAGGAGATACATGCTCTAAACTAGAACACAAGGTTTTTCATAAACGCTTGATCTTCTTGATTATTGGTACCGCCTAAGTTGTTAGCCACAAGTCCCCGATCATGAACCATTAGTCACCGCGAAGTGAACGAGATATCGTGAATAGTACTATGGGGAATAACGAACCCGCTTTGGTTATAGAGAAATAACGGGCGCACTATATCGAATATCTTTAGGTAATGGCTATTACCTCCTTTGGGGCATACTTACGCACACCGGTAATTCGTGTATGCATTGAGTCTTGGTTTCATGAGCTTAGCGATAATAACTGTGATATTTTCTTATGATATTGTTAGTTTACAATGATCATGATCTTATACTTGTGTTCAACTTATTTTAAACCTATGGACTTCACTCAACATTTTGTTGACCTTTTAAGCATGTTATCTCGTAATCGGTGAAGATTATGACCAAGGTGCGGAACGGGCATGGCAAGGCTTATCTAGTGGTGTAAAACATAAAAGTTATCGTTTCTTTCAAACTCATGATCTTTCTTTCGGGAAAACACTTGATCTATTTACAATATTTTGTATCAAACTATGAGTTTTCGATGAATGATAACTATTTTAATAAAACGTCTCTTTCGAGTCGTTTTCTATAATTATTGACTATGATCTCCATTCAAGTAACACCCGAATTAGTCTTCCGCTGTCATTAAGATTTTCGGGGGTGTTACAAAGATATGTCTAGTAGACTTCTATTCATGGAAGCAGACAAAAAGGAGAAGGATAAACACAAGAGATGTGAACATTGTGGTTGTGGAAACTCAAATCATGGAGACTTTGGACGAGGCCAGGGAAGAGGTCAGGGGTCCAGGAAAGGTCAAGGCGATAGTGGAGTGCAACGGGACAAGAGTCACATACGGTGTCATAAGTGTCATGAACTTGGGCATTACAGGAACGAATGTCCAAAATCATAGAAAAGGGATGAGGCAAACCGATC
Source organism: Chrysanthemum lavandulifolium (assembly GCA_022545495.1). Lineage (NCBI taxonomy): Eukaryota > Viridiplantae > Streptophyta > Magnoliopsida > Asterales > Asteraceae > Chrysanthemum > Chrysanthemum lavandulifolium. The sequence goes on along the minus strand of CM040241.1, from coordinate 72,736,493 downwards.
CGGGATGTAGACGATGAACCAACATTGTTGTAAAGACAAGTTATGAAGACTAGATTTGCGCCTATAACATTGGGGGTGAATGTTGGACCTTAATGTTATAGAAGAAAAGAATAGGGTAGTTTAGTGTATTTATGTTATGTGTTATGTAAATCCGACCCATTATATTGGGTCGGTCATTAGAATAACGGTATAAACGGTTATAGAATAGGTTACAACGTTTAGAATAGGTTACAACGTTTCACTAAATCGGTATGAATCTTTGTTGCATCGATTCATGCAAGATAAATAGGATCAAAGTCGTAAACAATTCATCAATTCAATATACAAATTCAATTAATATAAATTATGATATTATAGCATATTTGTTTCTCGATTTTTATCTCAAACACATCAAGAATAACACCGATACGAGGATTAACAATACCTAATCATATACACTATGATCTATGTGTCGCATACCGATTTATTTTAGTATTATGTTAGTATTAGTTTACTTATATGGCCTGTGAATTTCACAGACGGTTCACTTGGTGCAAACAAGTTGCGTATAACTCTATATAACAAAAAATAACAAAATCAACGGGAAAATTTTCTTTCATAAGCGTTTTGACCTGTTTACTAACATGGGTTAATATAAAGTAAAAAAATCAACCAACTGTGTTATCATCACTCTTAGGTTTCCACACTCCTTGACTCTTAGCCTCTTAGGTTTAGGAACTTGCTTAAAAGCCATATTAGTCTTTGGCTTCACCACAAAGTTTTTATTCATGGACTTTTTTCCTTGTTTCGCCTTTAACCACTTGGAACCCATCATCTTGAAACTCTGCATTCTTCTTGGGAACTTTTTATAGCTTTAGGACATTGATCATCGGAATGACTAAATATTTTATATATTGAGCACATGGGGTTTCCATTCAGATTCAATCGTAATCGTTTCACATGTATACCCATCACCTCCAAACTGCACACCATAGCGATTTTCTCTTTGAGTTCGAATTGGCTTCCACTTCGATCATGGCTCCTACCCCACGATTCATTACACATGTTACAAGTGTAAGAGTCTAACATAACAGATTCCCGCCTAGATGTGATAACGCTAAGACCATCTACCGTGAACGCGGCTAAAGGTAAATACCTTGTTTCAAGTTTTAAATCCCACATTGAATAGAGAACAAAATTTGTGCTTCATTATATACAACGGTATACATGGCCTATGCAAATTAAGATAACATTATAAACATAGCCTTGAAGTATTCAATTTGTAATAAGAAAACCATAAATTGAATACTCCAAGAATGTTAATTGGTATAACTTCTTATTTTATTTTTTGATTGAGTTGTGATATATTAACTCCTAATAAGTAGAAAAGTATAATAAAACAAATAAGTGATGATAAGAACATTATAGGTTGTAACCACACGTTAAAATATAATCAAACTAACTTAAAGCTTACATAAAATATCGGAATATCCTATCTAAACTACTTTATAATACATTTAAGACTTGCTAAGAGAGAAGTCTTAAAAATTAAGACAACAAACATTGCTATAAAAGAAGTTTTAAAAATTGAGTCAATATTGTTCAAGCATTATATTCGGTCAACTTGGAAACTATGTATTTAATTGTGTAGTAGTTTGTAACAAAAGGGTCTCATCCGGGAGAGTATGAGCCCATGCGCGGTTCCCGCATTACTCGTCCCAAAACCAAATGGCACTTTTCGGATGTGTATTGATAGTCGCTCAGTCAACAAAATCACCATCAAGTACCGGTTTCCTATCCCACGTTTTGATGATTTACGCGATCAGTTATATGGCGCTAAGGTCTTTTCAAAATTGATTTACGGCGGGTACCATCAACACGCACGCGTCCGGCGATGAGTGGAAAACCGCTTTAAAACAAGAGACGGGTTATATGAGTGGATGGTCATGCCGTTTTGATTATCCAACGACCGAGTACATTTATGCGGTTGATGAATCACATTTTAAACCGCTTATTGGTCGATGTGTTATCGCTATTTCGATGATATTTTGCTTTTTAGCGCCAATCTTGCCGCTCATTTACACCACCTGGGACGCCTTCATGATCCTCGTGACCAAAAGCTATATGCCAATGCAAACAAATGCCAATTTTGTACAACCAAATTATTTTCGGGTTATATGGTCTCGCAGATGGAATACGATGGATGAATCAAAGGTGTCAAGAATTACCACTGCCATCGCCAAAGTCCTTCACGAGGTTCAAAGTTTCCATGGTCTCGCTTCTTTTACCGACGTTTCATTCGCAATTTTAGCACTATAGTCGCTCCTATTACGGAATGTTTAAAGAGTAGTAAATTTTCGTGGCCCTCGCCACGAACATGCGTTTGATACATCGAAAATAGCCACCAACGCACCGGTTCTAGCCTTACCAAATTTTGAGCATGTTTTCCAAGTGAGTGCGACCTGGGGTGGGAATCGGTGTTTTAAGTCAACAACACCGCCTATTGCTTTCTTTAGTGAAAATTAAATGACACACGGCGAAGGCATACCACATATGATAAGGAATTTTATGCTATCATTCGAGCCTTGAGTATTGGCGACACTACCTTCTTCCCAGTGAGTTTATTCTATATTCAGACCATCAAGCACTCAAGTTTATCCAAGGGCAAGCAAAACTAAATCCAAGGCACGCTAAATGGGTAGAAACTCTTCAAGCTTTTACAATTGTCATTCGTCACAAAGCAGGTTCCGCTAACTCGGTTGCCGATGCTTTGAGTCGTCGACCAAACTTGCTCACATCCTTCACAATTGAAGTAACCGGGTTTGAGTCCTTTTCTTGTTTATACCAAGATGACCCGGACTTTCATGCTATTTGGAAAAAGAGTACCAGTGCGCCGTATCAATGTTTCGTGCAAAAAAATGGGCTTCTTTACAAAGGCCACCGATTATGTGTCCCGGTTTCATCCTATCGGGAGGCGATCATCCTTGAGTACCACCAAGGAGCTTTATCGGGACATTTTGGAAGAGCTAAGACCGTCTCGATGGTCCAAGATCGCTTTTATTGGCCAAAGATTGAACGAGACGTTTCCAAGGTATTGAAGCGATGTCGAGTTGACGCTATGGTTGGTGAGAGTGAAGATGCTCAGAAACACCACTTTTGTTTCGTTTCTTACTTTTTATAGACACAAAGGGACATGCAAGAATACAAAATCATTGAAAAACAAGGCTTTTATGATCTTTGGGCAACTTCATAAAAAGAGTCAAAGCAAAAAGGTATGGAAACCATGTCTAAAAATCGTCATTTTGAAATGTCAGCTAAAATATGTGTACCAATTTACAAGATTAAAATGTCCATGTTCCTAATCACCACGATTTGATTGTGGCTTCCATTTTACTTTCGACGTTGTAACATTTCACTTAACATGGTCATTGAAGAGTTGAATAAAGTAACTATATCTATTTTCTTCATAACACTATGACTCAAAACGTCATTGATGCAGTTTAAATGAACAAAATGAGGCATGTTTCACTCTTAAAAATTAAAATTAGGATGAACACTTAGTATAAAAGATGTTATCATCTAAACTAAAGGTTTATATCATCTAAACAATTTTTTAGTGTGGAGTTACTTTTGTGAAACTTAACTTTAAGTTTTGAATCCCACATCGAACCAAACAAAAGACTTTCTGATTGTTTATATACTTTTGTGTATATGACTTAGGCACGATTAGAAGAGTACTATGTTATTCAGTGGTGACCATGTGTTTTATTAGAGTATAAATATAAAAAATTATTCAAACAAATCACATGTGTCCCCTTGATAACTTGTATTTAATCTCAACTTTTTGTTTTTTTCTTTTGGGTCATTTTAAGTATCAGAGAGTATGTCTTCGACTTCTAGAGCGACCAATTATGTTGATCCTAAGTCAACATAGTTCAGAATGTTAACAAAGTTTTTCAAACATTAGATTGTTGCAATATATAGTAGCTTGAGTGTAGAATTAGAGGGTGTAGAATTTTTGTTTTCGAATTAATAATATGATTGACTATTAGGACTTGACCTTGTTAAAGTCAAATATTCAACATACGTTCTTTTATAGTTTCATGTCAAAAACAAGGTGTAGAAATGGACAGTTTACAACTGTTTTTGACACCCTTTTATAAGCCGACATTAAGGTTGTATGAGAGCGAGAAAAACGCAATATTGGTCACATTTCTTACCCTTTCAAAGATACAAACATTAAAAAAAGCAACATTGTGAAACAAGGCTATCCTTAACACCAAGATTGTAAGTTTAGAATCCCTGGTCAACTGTTTAATAAGAATCAGAATGGCATTTGGAGTTTGAAGCAAGAAAAGTATGATGAAAACCGCTATTTTGACTTGTCAGCTGAACTATGCGTACAAGAGATTGAAATGTTCGTGTTTCATATCAACTTTTTATAAACACTTGGGACTCTATTCATCAACTTTAATTCAAACAATAGACGCACGTCTAAACACTACCTTCGACAATCAATGAATCAAATGTTAGCACCACCAAGTGCACCTTCTATTGGTCAAGTTAAAAATGGTCTACCAAAACGAAAGTCGACGAATCCTCATGGTTCCATGGAGTTCAAGAGCCCCTACATAGGGTTTAAGACTTCAAATGCTAACGCCCAATCAATCTCCGGATGCCGGCCAACAATTACTCTTCTTGAAAGTTGTTTCCTAGAGAAACTTATAAGTATCACTTCTATTTTGTTATATTTACAATCCTGATTTGTAAGAAATAAAACTTGAAGACGTCAAAAGAGAGGTAATTGCTCCGTATGATTCTTACAAACATATCATTGGCATTTAATTAGTGGGACGAGCGACTACATCGATACGTTATGGTAGACCGTAGGGGCGGAGCCAGGAATTCAAGTTAAGGGGGGCGGAATTTTTTTTATTATTTTCGATTTTCCACGTCGCAAATCTTGTGTCTCACAATATAATATACCATGTTAAAAAGTTCAAGTTGTCATGTCATTTTTTTCATCTCCAACCATATAAAAATAAGTCATGTCGATATGGTCGCCTCGTGAATTTTGAGAGCCCGTGCTAGTTTGTAAATAAAAACCTTTAGCCAGATATCTCTGTTTCAAATTCCAATCACAGAAAACCAACATATGTTTCACGTAATATCACCATCTTAAGAAGACAAACGGTTGGGCGGTTGGGAGGCCCATCACCCTCCGCCAATTCTATTGGCTTCGCCTCCTGTAGACCGTTATGTAGTGTCACTATTGTGAAAACTTGGCTTTAAGTTTTCAATCCCACATCGAACAAAGAAAAGGCTTTCGCTTGTTTATATACCGTGGTGTAGAAAACTTGGTATGATTGGATAAGTATTGCCAACTTGTTTTGTTAGAGTATAAACATAACAAAATTATTTTACTAAAACACCGGTCACTATCGACTAACTTGTATAAAATCTTAACCTTTTTTTTTTTTTTTTTTTTTTTTTTTTGTCATTTAAGTATTTTTCCATTTAGAGCGTATTAGTATAAATAGCAAAAATAACCTCATTTAAGGTGTTTATGTTAGCTCATTTAAAGAGCTAATATAGCAAAAATAAGCTCATTTAAGTGTTTTGGTAAGCTTATAAGCTTGAAATCAGGCAAGTTATTTAGGGGTGTAATAAGCACGTTTGTTAAGCATTTATTTTACACACATAGCAAAAATAACCTCATTTAAGCTTATTATAAAGCCATTAAGCATTTATTTTACACACATAAGCACGTTCAAACAGCTTGGCTCATTTACTTATATTCATAAGCTAATTCTAGAACTATAATGCCTGGAATGAGGCCACCGACTTTTTTGCCAAAACCTACTTCTTTATATCGAGGGGGTGCTTAAAGTTTTATGAGACTAGGGCCTTTTGATGTTTTGCGTAATACTTCTTTTCTTTCGGTTGGAGAACGGAAATAGAGGGTTTTATATTCTTTTTCCTTTTTATATGTTTCTTTTGGTTATTCAGATATTTAGGTCTTTTAATAAAAAAGAGGCCCTTTCAAGTCCTAAGAAAAAATAATACAATATTGTATACGTCAATAAAAGGGTTTTCTCAGATAAGGTAGTTTTATCACGAAAACTTGTTAATTTTAAAATTTTCAATCCCACATGGAGTAACGAAAATTAGTAGTGCTAACTTATATATTGTGGTGTGTATGGCTTGTATAGTTTTAGATTAGTATGATGTTACATAGGAGTTGAGTTGTCAAACCCACATGGAGTTAAGAAATAAGTTGTGTTTGCTTTATAAATTGTGACGTATATGCATAAGATGTTTTGAGACTAGTATGATGTTATTGGATTGTTATAGTGAATTGTGCTGAAATACTTGAGCACCTTTCCTTGTAGCTCTCTAATAATTTGTACACTATCTTTATTTTTACAAAATGTATTGTCGACAACCCGATAAATAATATTAGCTCTTAAATTAATACGTTTTATGTAATTTAAAATATTATAGTCACCCTGAAACTAACTAATGAAACTGACAACTGATACTTAGGAACATTTTTTTTTACATTTAGTATCTATAAATTTGCTTGAAGGGTTTACTTATCCAACCTAATAGTCTTGGAAGTAGAAATTAACAAACTACCTTATGTGCACAATGGAAAGTTGGAAACCGCTTCTGTTTGCTCCAAAACTCAGAGATTCTCGTTGTAACATTAGACGGGTTTTAACCCTGTCCATAGAAATCTTGGGAGTCGAAACTAACAAACTACCTTATGTGCACAATGGAAGTATGGAACCCGTGTTTATATCTCTATTGCAATGTGACAACAAAAGGGGTTATGTCCTCGCAATAGTTTTTTGTCTATGCGGTTACTTTTGTGAAAACCTATGAATTAAGTTTTTTGTCTGTGCTTACTTTATATAGTGTAGTGTGTATTACTTGTATAGATTGAGATTAATATTATGTTACCAGATTGTTCCAGTGAATTCTGTTTAAGTGCAAAAATTATGGAAACGGGAGTGTCTTGGAACAACTAGATAACTTATATAAGCTCTTAATTTTTTCTATAACTTTCTATCATTAAAATTTTGAAGAGCACGACTAAAACTTATATATTTCTTGTATAGATTGAGATTAATATTATGTTACCAGATTGTTCCAGTGAATTCTGTTTAAGTGCAAAAATTACGGAAACGGAATGCCTTGGAACAATTGGATAACTTATATAAGCGCTTAATTTTTTCTATAACTTTCTATCATTAAAATTTTGAAGAGCATGACTAAAACTTATATATTTCCATATTTATAAAATATTTAATCTAAAACCATGTGCATATGTTAAGACATGGGCTTACAATATACTCATTATAAATTATAATTATTATTCTTGTAGAACTCATTTTATTGTTATCACATTTGTTTAAACTTAGTCTAGTCAACTAAACAGTTTGATTGCGAAAATTACCCATTTAATTTGAAAAGATTTATGGTTACAATGCATCTTTTTACATCCAAGGTTCGGTTGTGCACACTATGATTACTGATTTTGATGGTCTTAAGGTAAACATATAAATAAGCTATGTTAAAACATTAGTTAAACAACTACATAGATACAAGATGAACACATATGAAAGGTATTATTATATCTCTATTGGAATGTGACAACATTAGGGGTTATGTCCTCTCGGCAATTTTTTTGTACGCGGTTACTTTCGTAAAAAAAAATTAAAAAAAAAGTGTAGGAGTTGAGTTGTCAAACCCACATGGAGTAAAGAAATAAGTTGTGTTTGCTTTATATATGATGATGTATAAGAATAAGATGTTTTGAGACTAGTATAATGTTATTGGATTGTTACAGTGAATTCTGCTTAAATACGTAAGCAGTTATCCTTGTAGCTCTCAAATAATTTATATAATATCTTTATTTTTATAAAATATATTGTCGACAACCCGATAAATAGTATTAGCTCTTCAATTAATACTTTTATGTCATTTAAAATACTAGTTATAATCAAGACGACGTGCTTCGACAAAAAAATTATTCAGACATCATCAATTTTTGTCTTTAAAAGTAATTGCATATAATTATATAGTTATAAGTTTCATCTACATTGAAGTTTATAAATAAATCAAATTTATTTTAACATTTTAGTTAAGATATACACATATAAGAATTTCTTTCATTAAAATTGTGATATAAGTATGCCTAATACTTACGCACGAGTTTTTCATTATTATTAATATCCATTAAATTTGGTAAAATATTTGTAAAAATTTCATTGAGTGAACTTAAGATTTAATTTTATTTAATTGACAAAAGTTGTTGATGTTGTTATTTAAATTTCACTCATCGATATTACGTCATATACGACGCAAGTTTAATAACACATAACGAAGCGTTGATAAAGTTAAAGATACCCTTAAAGTTTTTAAAAATGTTTTTCTATATATCCTTATATAAATAAATAAAATCGTATTGAAGATTATTATAAATACAATCACGTATATTTATTTTTATATTAAATAAATGATATATTTGCATCTTGGCTCGTACTCTTTCAATTTTTACCTCACTTAGTTGTGTGGCTCACGGCGCTATCGCAATGAAATACAACATATATTTATAAAGGAAATCAGTTGTTGCCCCCCAAATTTAGGATCACCATGAAGATTACTTGATTGCAATATGGTGTTGCATCAAGAACACCCACAACTTGGGCTCAAAACACATATCAACCATACAATCAGCAGCCTTATCAAGAACATCATAATTAAATTAGTTTATTTAAAATATAATCCATCTTTAAAGAGTCATTAAGACGCCCTGGCATCGCAATGACAACCTTACAGCCATGTCAAATCTTAAACCCTTGTTCAATCAACCGCCCACAACCACTCGAAACAACCTTAATCCATAAATAATGAAGGAAAAAAAATATCCTTGACCGTCAACTGGAAATCTGAAATCCTAGGAACCACGTATGCAAATGTCACCATGTGATGTGAGCAATGGCTAAACTTTCACGACAATCCTCTCTTTTACCAATGGTGAACTTTAACTGCTTCTTTAAATGTTAACAAAGAAAGGTTTACATATGAGTAGGTACTTAGAGTACAGTTCACCAAAAATCATTCAATCATCTCCCAATATTATGCCTTCTTTAGCAATAGAGTAACCAAAACTGTATATGTTTGTTTAAACTTTAGCAATAGAGTAATCACTTATGGGGCAACTTTATTGCCGAAGTGATTACTTATGGGGCAACTATTCTTTCCCATAAGTAATCTCCAAACAACAGCCAAGTGATTACTTATGGGCAACTTTATTGCTAGCTGCTCCCCAATCTCACCTTCACGCTTAAACTTGTTTCTGCACAAATTTTTAAGATGACACTAAATTTAGTTGAGCGCAAATATGTTATTTACTATTGTCAGAAGCTAACTTAATTCTATAAAGTACTAACCCACAACCAATTCCATTGTGTTGCTAAAACACTCTTTTTGGGCGTTTGTCCTAAAACAAACTCAGACAGTTTGTCGTAAAACTATAGTAACATGTATATAAAATTATCTTCTCTTTCTCAATATATTGTAATTATGGACGAAGTCAAATTAAATATAAACCAAGCGCTTAAGCAGAAAGAATCTAAGATGTCACACAATAACTTGTTCTCATATATTACCCAACCCACCCATTATATATACATAACAATAAGCGGTTTCTTAACCCCCACTTTCTGTAGCATATCACTGTAGCTACACACAATAAAATTATAAACTAAAGTTGCTACAGTTGTCTGTGTCTTGGTGTACAGAAGAACGCACAGGAAAACAGTGACTCTCCCACCTCTTTATCTTTCGAGTCTTTCTTGAATCTTCTTTTATGTCAATATTGTTTATACAAAATGTTTCAGGTTACCGCTTTCAGCCACCACATCACCCAATTTGACTTGTTACCCAACCCAACCACCCTTCCATTTTGCCACCTCTAAATAAAACTTCAGTAGCGTAAAAGCGTATCAATACGTAAAAGCATATCAGTATATTACGTACCCACAAAAGCAAGAATTCCTTTGAAATCCTTTTTATATTTACCAACCTTTTCTAAATGATCAAATTATGCAACATTTAAGCACCTACACATTTCATATAAGATTTCTTAATAGCAGTACCTAGTACCTCTTCCTAAATTGTTTTTGGTGATATCTCAAAAAGCTCATGAAACGAAATCACAACTTTTGACAGTTGTTGTCCTCGCTTCTTTGCTATATGGTGAATCAATTGGCTTGGTTGGAATCCCACATCATATAAAGTAATATCTTGGTGCAATATAACAGATATTTGTGTCGGGGGTATGAAATTATATAAGTTAAACTATAAGAATCCAAATTTGAAATTACCTTCTCATCATCAAAGTTCACGTGACCAAACTTCAACTTCCCTTGCAAGTTTTTTTTCAACCTTCTTCCACTCGGGAGCAACCTTCTTATTGTGTCCACGCCAGAAGAAAAGATAGATACGGAAAATGTTCAAAGAACGTTGGAAATAGTTGTGTATAAGCACATAAACTAAAGTACTAAACACATATAAAGAAACAAAAACTGATAAGGCCGAAAGATGGTTAGGATCTTAGATGATTACTTGCATCTGTGAGCAATAAAAAACATAAACTTATATTTGGAGCCTAAAATATGAACACATCATAAGCTACTTATGTTTGTTTTACCATGTTAATATTCGGTGTTTGGTTCAAAATGATTACGACCATTTAAAGGGTGTTTGGGTTGCTTATTGATTTTGACTTAGAAACTACTTATCAAAACTACTAATTTAGCTAAACAAATAATCATATTACAAAATTCAATAAGCAATACCCATCACCCCCCAAACTTCTTATTTATAGTATCAAAATACAATAGCCTAATAAACAGTTTTTTTGGGCAATCCCAAACTTAAATCATATAAAATCACTTTTGAGTGCATATAATATGTTCAACTTACTTAATGAGCAAGTGATAAACAATATCCTTCCAATGAGTTCTACAACCAAACGCAACATCTTATGTTATTTATAAACATTAATATCATATTTTAATGTTACTCTAATAAGAAAATCAAGCACACCACCATTTTAGAACATAATTACTATTATAATCACAATGTAGTTTTACGTATTATTTAGTCTACATCAGTAACCGAGAGTTCCAGGTCCCAAGCTCAGCAGCTCACCAAGCAAATGGGACTTCTTTCTTATAACAACAGAAAAACTTAATAATTTGTGGAACGATACATACAAACTTATTCCATATCATTGGAGGTAAAAGCTCGAAAGTTATATAATTGATGTTCTAGAGTTGATTCTGCACACATCTTATAATCACAATGTAGTTTTACATAAGCCTATAGTCGTGTATGATGGATACACATATCTGGCAGCTGATTTTGTACGTGTGGGATGGGAACATCAGTAACTGTAACATATAGGGACAAATCTAATTTCCCACTTCATAAATCAAAACATCAAACTTCCTAATTTATCAAGAATCAAAATCATACAACTAATAAAAAAATCACTGCTTTTAAATAAAAAACATACCTTAGAACCACAACTAAAAACACCCACAACAATCAAAGAATATGTACCTATCTCCTCTCACCGCAAACGCCTTGCCACATTTCCTGCACATAAAAGGCTTGATCGCATGCTTCCTTTTGTAATGTGTCTCAAGGGTTCTGTAATCTTTGAGTGGTTTAGCCCGTGGATGATCAATGTTATTTCGACATCCTCGAGCACAACAGTAACATGGTAGCCTTAACATCGCTGTTGGTTGTGTTCCCCTTAAGGATTCCTGGTGCACAACATATGATTAGTTTGGTCTCATAATAAACTCATCAAGCAGGTGTAATAAAGCCCCAAATTACTCATGACATATGTTGAACTTTACCATCTAACACACCTAAATCATCAATGAAACCACAAAAACATAAACCCGCAACTCAATTACCTAAAAAAAACCATACGTCTATTATAGATTACTTGATATAAATTTAAAACGTACCTTTGATTAACCAACAATCCCGTTTTCCCATTGTGATTGCCATCTATACAAACATAAAACAAATTTTTAGATCCACATATGTGTCCACGACAGGTGGTGGTCGGATGGTGATAGAAGGCTTAATTGGAGGAATGTTAGGGTTAGAGGTGGAGGTGGAGGTGGGAATACGTTTTTTTTTTGGTCGACTGATTGGGTTAAGGGTAGGATTTGTGTGTTTACATTAAGGTCCTTGAAGTTTTAAATATTTTATTCCGCTTTTTTTAAGTTTTTTCTTTTACATTTTTGACACATATGTTTTTGCGGTGGATTTTTCCTTCTACACGAAATTTATCAATTTTGACCAAAATCAATTTAATTTTGACTTTTTATTAACCAATCATGTTGACCGATTTCGCTTACATGGCAAAATCATGCTCTCTTATTGGTCCAATTTTTTTTTCAATGAGAAGGGTTTTACAAAATCACTCCGAAATGATGTAATTCTTTTATTATATAAAAGATTAAATTCACCTTGAAACTAACTAATGAAATTGACAACTGATACTTAGGAACATTTTTTTACATATAGTTTCTATAAATTTGCTTGAAGGGTTTACTTATCCAACCTAATAGTCTTGAAGTAGAAATTAACACAGTACCTTATGTGCACAATGGAACTGTTTCAGAGGCTCCATCTCTCGAGATTCTCGTTGTAACACTAGACGGGTTTTAACCATGTCCATAGTGTCTTTGTATGAGGTACTCACGAGACTGCAATTGTACTCGATCTTTACATAATGCAAGTCACGGTTTTTTATGCATAAAATCCTTCTTCTGGATGCATCCATTTTACAAAGACCTACAATATACCCACGTAAACGAAATGACATCTGGAATCATATATAAAAGTAGACGTTGCAAAATGGGCAGATTGTAGGATTGGGTAACGCTCAAAATGTACTCAGATTGTAATGGGCCAGTTTTGGTGTGGGTTGACACAGTACGGGGTGAATTGTGGCACTTCATTACACCCGTAATAAACATGTTATATATGTACAATTGTACGAGGTTCAACTTTATATGTACGGGGTGGATTGCTAACGCCCGTTCTCCGTCGGCCAACAATTAGTCTTCTTGAAAGCAGATTCTTAGAGAATTTGCTTTGTAAACTTAAAGTATCGGTTCTATTTTGTTATATGTAGCAATATAATCCTACTTGTAGGTGGTTACTTTTGTACAAACTTGGCTTTAAGTTATCAAACCTACATCTAACAAAGAAAAGACTATCGCTTGATTATATACCGTGGTGTATATGACTTAGGTATAATTGGATTAGTAGTATGTTATTGGTGGTGACATCGTGTTTTGTTATACTATAAATCTAACAAACACTTGTGTCTCCATCAATAACTTGTATGAAAATTTTTTTTTTTTAAGTATCAAAGAGTATGTCTTCTAATGTGACGAATGTGTTTGTTTAACCTTATTTAGAGAGCTTATTAGTTTAAATAGCAAGTAACCTCATCTAAGGTGTTTATTCAGAGACTTTATTATTTTAAATTAACAAAACAACCTCGGTGTTTTTTAAAGCTTATTTAAATTGCTAATATAGCAAAATAAGCTCATTTAAGTGTTTTGTTTAGGAGTTTAATAAGCACCTTTCTTAAATTTATTATAAAGCCATTAAGCATATTTAACATTTTGGTTATTTTACGGACATAAGCCCGTTGAAACAACTTGGCTTATTTACTTATATTCATAAGCTAATTCGAGGGTAAGGGGTGCTTGAATGTAAAATGTCAACTTTGACCTTTAAAGTCAAATAGCCAACAAATCATGTTTTATGGATTTTAATATGTCAAAACCAAGAGTGGAAATTACAAATGTTGTTTATACCATTTTATAACTTGATGGTATGGTTTTGAGAGCGAAGATGCTCGAAAACACCATTTTGTTCCGTTCTTACTTTTTATAGATATAAAGGAAACTACAAGAATACAAAATCATTGCAAAACAAGGCTTTATGATCTTTCGGCAACTTCATAAAAGAGTCAAAATGGAATTGGGGACTCGAAGCAAAAGGTATGGAAACCACGTCTTAAAAATCATCATTTTGAAATGTCAGCTAAAATATGTGTATCAATTTACAAGATTAAAATGTTTATGTTCATAACCACCACGATTTGATGGTGGCTTCCATTTACTTTCGACATTGTAACACTTCGCTTAACATGGTCATTGAAGAGTTGAACCCGAAATGTCGAAACCAACCATTAAACATGGTATTTGACATTACAAATAGTTCATCTAATTATATCCCCTCTTATTTATCATTTTACTATAACTTAAGACTATATTTATTTTCGTCGTAACACTATGACTCAGTATGTCATTGATGCAATTTAAATGAATGAAATGAGACATGTTACACTCTCCAAACTTATTAATTAACGAATTCAACTTTACATTGATGTTAGGGAGAGAGTTGGTAAAAATAAATACCAAAAGATACGCCCACCGGGTCTATTAAGATTTTAATGGGTCATAACATATATCTTTACTCTTTATAAAGCATTTAGGACTTTTATTTTTAGAAGTCTTAAAAATTTTAAGCTTACACACTTGCTATTATTAGTAATTTTGAAATTAAATTTTTAAAAACACACTAATTGCACATTAAATTATGACATTAAAGTGAATGCATGTTACATAAGTAAAAGATAACTAATACAATGAATTTAATATTTTTAAAGTTAAAATTAATAACTTTTTGAATTTGCATATATAATAATATGTCATATTAATTCTTCACAGTCTCACGACATAAACACAGTTTCTAGAAACTATCTTTTATAGAAAATCGTTAAATAGTATTCGGCTAAAAAATAAAATCATAAAAACGTTAAACAACATTCGCATCTGAACCGCTGCTTTGCGCGGGTATCATGCTAGTATAATTAAAATACGGTGTGTTAAAACATAAACTAAACAAATTACCTAGTTATAAAAAGAAGTGATGCTAGTTGTGTTCTCAATTTTTCTTTTTTTTTTTTTTTTTTTTTTAATGAGTGAAAGTGAAAGTAAATAAATGAAAGATGGAGAATTTTGCTTATAAAACTTTCACCCCACTTTTGGGGTGAAAGTCAACTTATGATGGTTTACGTGGGTACAAAGTGATTTTCACTTATGACAAATTTAAAAGGTTTTATATCGACGAGTTACCCAACTTTTTCACTTTGTTCGCCTAAGTTACCCGATTAATTTTTGTTCAAACAGGGTTATTGGACTAGCGGGGTTGACATTCGTGTTACTAAACTTCAAAGTGTGTTTCAATCAGTTACTATTGATTTAAAATACCCTCTTTTCATTTTTTATAAGTACATAAATGGTCCATGTGGTTTGCCCGGTGTTCTAATTCAAATTCAATTTTCATTTTGTTACGTTTCAGTCCGCTTTCTTCCGTCTGTATACATTTTCACGTTGTTATCCTTTTCTTATGTTTTTATCCGTTTTCGTCCGTTTTCCTCGTCTCGGTCCGTTTTATACGTTTTGCGTGTGTTTGTTAATTTAGTATAAATTACAAAGCACCATTTTCTTGTTAGTATCACGACACCATAAGGTGTCGAGTGTATTGTGTTGCGTTTGAAATCATTCATGAGAAACACCACTAGGGTGTGTTGTATGTTGCGTTTGAATGGTTGTTGTTTGTTGTTATGGTTCGACCACCACGACACATACAAGGTCATTTTTGTGCTCTCGGTCAAGTAAAGAACCACATATGGTGCCAATGTTTGATTGTGATTCGGTTCACCCACGAGGGGCGTATGTTAGTTTGCTTGTTTTCTAGCTTACTTCTTTTGCATGTTTACTCGAACTTATTTTTTTGCTTATTACTTAGCTTTTTTTTCTGCTCATTCGATAAGTATATAAAGGGGTGTTTGTGGATTTCCACCAGGGTGCGTTTTGTTAGCAGTTAGGGTGCATTTAGTCATATAATGGGTCGAAGCCATAACGATTTAGAAGAGAGTGTGTTGCTTTATTTTATAAATGATTTTACCTAATTGATTTATTGATCATTGATACGTTTCGCCATTACTTGGGATTTGGTAATTGAAAACGATATAAACGGATAAAACCGTATAAAATCGGATAAAGCGGATAAAACATAAGAAAATGTATACAAACGGAAGAAAACGGACGAAAAGTTATGAAAACTTACGAAACGTAACAAAATGAAAACCGGATCAATTCAGTAACACCGGACAAATCACGAGGACATTTATGTACTTAACAAAAATGAAAAGAGGGTATTTTCGTCCATAGTAACTGATTGAAACACACATTGAAGTTCAAGAACTCAGTATGTCAACCCCGTGTAGTCCAATAACTGTTTGAACGAAAAACTAGTTGGGTAACTTAGGCGAACAAAGTGGGAAAGTTGGGTAACATGTCGATATAAAACCCGAATTTAAATAACAAAGTATCTGCTTTAGGGTATCAAAAGAGTTGTGTCTCAAGAACCATTTTGATGGGTTATAAAAAACATGTAAATAAGGTATGTTATAACATAACCTAAACAAACTCTATGGATGTTTAGTGAGGCGTTATTTGATAACGATAACAAAAGGGTTATATGATTATTGGTCCATACCGCTTATGATAGCCGCATGAATAAGCTCGTAACCGTAATCTGCTTTCGCCTATCCAAACACTTGCAAGTTCTAATTGTTATATGATTATTGGGACTTATAATCACATAATCGCTTTTAATTTATGGATAATTAAACTTTGCGCATAAGCTTTCCCTCGACTAATATAAAAGTATGGGTAGTTGTCTCTTCGAGGTCATTTCTTCCGCAACACAACTGCTTATTTTGGGTAAAAGAAAATGACCTATTTTAACTCGGTTCGAGACTTTAGCTCCCATTTCAAAAGACGTATCTCCTTTACCATAAAAGTCTTTTTGCTCATGTTTTGCTAAACACTCGGAACTCTGATCATCACAACTGTAAATCAAACACTCGAAGCACAGGTAAGCGCACTCTAACTGTATGATCTAAAAAACAACTTGATTGTATACCACCAGGTGCACCTTCTATACTCGACCAACCTAACCCGTCAATGCCTGGTCGATGAATCCTCCAATGATGATTCCATGGAGTTCAAGAGTCCCGACATCGGGGACAATTAGTATTCTTGAAAGCAGTTTCCACATATTTTGCTTTGTAAACATACAATATCAGTTTTATTTTGTTATATTTACAATATAATCCTGCTTGTAAGAAACACACATGAAGACTAATAATGAAAAGTAAATTGATTATGTATGCGTGTGGTTGCTTTTGTGAAAACTTGGCTTTAAGTATCCAATCCCACATCGAAAAAAGAAAAGACTTTCTGATTGTTTATATACCCTGGTAACTTTTATAAAATCTTAGCTTTTATTTAGGCATAGTTGGATTAGTACTATGTTAGTACGTGTTCACATTGGTTTTGTTAGAGTTTAATCTACCAAATCACATTGTTGCACGTGGTAACTTGTATAAAATCTTAGCTTTTTTTTTATTTGTCATTTAAATAACTTTTTCCATTCAAAACTAATCAAAAAGCAATGTTTTAAAACCGGGTTTTAATCGACCCGGTCAAGTCACCGGCACCGGTTCAACCGCCGTTAACCCGGTTTTTATTTTTATTATTTTATTTTTCCGACCGGTCAACTGTTTGATCACCGGTCAACCGGTTCGACCACGGGTCTAACCGGTCAACCCGGTTTTCATAAAAAATTTGAAAAACCAAACCCGGCGGGTTTCATGACCGGTCACTCAAAACCCGCGGGTCTAACCGTTGACCCGGTTATAGAAACCCGGTTTTTGACCCGTTTAGTGGTCGGTATCGTCCACCGGTTGAACCCACGGTCGACCGGTTTGAAAACATTGTCAAAAAGTATGTCTTTCTTTAAGTATGACCAATGTATTTGTTTAACCATATTTAGAGAGTTTATTAGTTTAAATACAAAAAAAAAAAAAAAAAAACTCATTTAAGCTGTTTATCTAAGCTTATTAAAAGAGCTTATATAGCAAAAATAAGTTCATTTAAGTGTTTTGGTAAGCTTCTAAGCTTGAAATTATGAGCTTATTTAGGAGTTTAGTAAGCACCTTTCTTAAGCTTATTATAAAGCCATTAAGCATGTTTAACATTTTGGTTATTTTACGGACGAAGCCTGCTCAAACAACTTGGCTTATTTACTTATATTCATAAGCTAATTCTAGAATGATACTGCTGGGAATGAGGCTACCAATTTTATTTATTCTTTATTTTTTATTCTTTTTACTCTGTCAAGATCTCGCCAGGTATGTTATTTCTTCTTTGTAAAGGCCTATATTGAGAAGAGGGGGTTGGATGTTAAAGAAAGGCTATTTGAATAATTTGCATTTATTTCAATAATTCGGTTTTTATATACATGCTTTTCCGAAACCACTTTGGCTGATCTTTGTCAACATTAGATTGTTGCAATACAACGTAGCTTGAGTTTACAATTAGAGGGTGTAGGATTTCTGTTTTCGAATTGATTCTTTGATCGATTATTAGGACTTATAACACAATTTTTCAAAATCGCAATTTCGCCATGTCAGCTAACATGAGTTGAGATAAATATAGATTTCATATTTGCCATATATCCAATAAATCAATCTTAGCGATTCATTTTGATCAAAATTAATAAAAAGACCATTTTCACCTTTTTTTTAAAAAAACAACATATCTTGCAAACGGTAAATCTTCAAACTAAAAAAAATACACCATTGCGACGAGAATTAAATTATCTTTCTATAGATATGCACTTCTCTATATTCTCTATAGATATGCACTTCTCCAATGTCACACCAACAATGTATCAACCAAACCAACACTACCAGCATCTGTTGGTTTTGAGACTTCAAATGTTAATGCCGAATCTCAGGATGCCAATAAGTTATTAGTCTTCTTTGAGCTTGTTTGTAGTTTGTACCATTTAAGTATGAGTTCTTTTTTGTTATATTCACAACTATTCTTGAAAGTAACAAACAAGAAGCTCACATGTTATCATAAGTATGTGCGTGAACAAAAGATTTATCGAGAGGAAAACTTATCTGCTATAGATAGTAAATTGCATTACAAGTTTGTTCATTTGGTTTTATCAAGTTGTCTATATAAACATAAATCAATTAATGGCAATATTGTCTTCCATATTCGTTTTGTCTTAATAACTTTTTGTATGTGGTTACTTTTGTGAAAACTTAGGGTGTAAGAGGACTAGTAAGAATTTAAAAAAAAAAAAACAAACACACCCTTAGTTTTAGGTTTTCAGGCTCACATGGAGCAAAGAAACGAATGTGTGCTTGCATATATCTTGATGTGTATATAGCATACATGGTTTAGGATTAGTATTATGTTATTGGACTATGGCATTTGGTTTTGTTATTAACGCAAAACTAGCTTAATAAAGTCGGCATCCCTTCTGCATCCCTTGTACCATAACTTGTATAAGTTCTTAGATTTTTCTTTTTGTCATTTAGAATATTGAAAATAGCTTTTTGTGATTCAATCCTACATGGCGTGATACGGATAAACAGCTGATTTTTGGTCAAATAATATCATGCTTGAGACATCAAAGGCCTAAATTAATTATACCCGAAGAACATTATTCAAACAACTGAATTAGTAATTATTACTTGAAAAAAACCAAAAAATGAACTAAAGTTACAATCTTTAACACGATTTGTACTTGAACAAAACCAAATAACACAATTTCATCATTCAAACAGCTGAATTAGTAATTATACTCGAAGAACATTATTCTTACCTGAAGTAATTGGGAAGTTAATGTTAGTGGCAAGAGCAAGTTGGAAATGGTTTTTGCAGTATAGTAGTTTCATATGGGCCGCGTTAAAGTATTAGCTCAATTGGTCAAGCTAAAAATGGTGTGCCAAAACGAAAATCGATGAATCCACCAATGATGGTTCCATGGAGTTCAAGAGCCTCTACATCGGGTTTAAGACTTCAATTGCTAATGACCGATCGATCTCCGGATGCCGGCCAACAATTAGTCTTCTTGAAAGCAGTTTCCTAGAGAATTCTCCTTGTAAACTTGAAGTATCAGTTCTATTTTGTTATATTTACAATCCTGCCTCTAAGAAACAAACATGAAGACTTTTGATGAGAAGTAATTATTCCGTATGAGTCTTACGAACGTATCATTGGCATTTAATTAGTGGGACAATTAAGTTCAACGATTTGTTATGGCAGACTATTATGTATGTGGTTAGTTTTGTGAAAACTTGGCTTTAAGTTTTGAATCCCACATTGAACAAAGTAAAGACTTTCTGCTTGATTATATACTGTGGTGAATATAACTTATGCATGATTGGATCATTGGATGAGTGCTATGTTATTATTGGTATCATTGTGTTTTCTTAGAGAATAAATTCCAAATTAGACTATTAAAACACAATGTCCCAACAATAACTCGTATAAAATCTGAACTTTTTTTTTTGGTCATTTAAATATCTTTTTTCATTTAAAGTATCAAAGAGTGTATGTCTTCTAGTGTGACCAAGATGTTTGTTTAACCTTATTTAGAGAGCTTATTAATTAGTTTAAATAGCTAAAATAACCTCATTCAAAGGTGTTTATGTAAGCTTATTTAAAGCGCTTATATAGCAAAAATAACCTCACGAAAGGGATTGACAAAGGATGATTCAACGTGGTTATACAAACCACTACCTGGATTATATAGAGTTGTGAGGATGGGTGTGTGTTTAATCTTATTTAGAGAGGTTATTAGCTTATAAATAAATAAGTGATTCATTTGTAAATTTAATAAGCTCCATCTTGTAGCTTATTTGAAAGCCATTAAGCTTACATTAACATTTTGGTTATCTTACGAACATAGGCCAACTCGAACAACTTAACTTATAATCTTAAGCTAATATAAATAGTTGAAAAAAATATAAGAAATAAACTATAGATTACATCCTCAATATTAAATTAACGAAAAGGTTAACGAGCATCTTGGACCATACGTTATGTCATGCATAATAAATTAACTCCTAACAATGTGTCTTTTTTACAATCAAGGTTAGAGTGAAGGTTCGGTTGTGCACACTATGATTACTGATTTTGATGGTCTTAAAGAAAACATAAAAATAAGATGTGTTAAAACATTAGATTACATAGGTACAAGATAAAGACTTATAAAAGGTGTCATTATATCTCTATTCTCAATCCCACATGGAATAAAGAAATAAGTTGTGCTAATTTGGACAACTTTAAATATACATGTAATACACCATGGACTCGACTTTAAATATACACCCTTTGGAGCTGGAAGGAGAATACAACCCAAAATATCATTTGGATTAGCAAATATTTAGCTTCCGCTGGCTTCTTCACTCTACCATTTTGACTGGAATTGAAAGATCATGAACAAAAGGTAGTCAAAAATTCAAAGAGCAATTACTTTCCAATGTCGATCAGGGTGTTGAAAATATAATTTCTAAACTTAAAATGAACATTAAAACCTGTTGAAGGGAGAAATTTAACATTACCACTTTCTTGAGTTTCCAGAGTTGGAAGCTATTTAAGATTGCCCGTTTCTTTCAACCTGGAGCTTGAGTGCAGTGATGAACTTTTCACTTCCAACAACAAGTAACATGAGACTGCACGATTTTTCCAACCATTATTGATCCCTGAAAGCAAAGCAAAAAGAAAATATAAATTATTAATCCATAAATAGTCCGTCTTTACAAAGATAAGTGTTATTTCATCGAAATACCTAATGTAGCCTTCATAAGTTGTGGACATATAGCACTGGAGGCCAAAATGAAGCAATCCCTACCAAAAATCATAAACAAAACACACGGTTGAACAAAAGAAACATTCTTTTATAGAAAAACAAATATTGTAGCAACAAAATGAACTTTTTATTTAGATGAAAGCGCAACAATGAAGTAGAAATTTTTGAATGATTATCAAGAAAAACAATAGGAACATGAACAGTTACTATTAAATTAAATTATCAAAAATCTCAATTTATAACAAAGTCATGAATGTATATAACACATGTGAATCAACAAAGCTGTGAAGCTTGTCATCTACATGCTGAGAAGTCGCAAAGCAATCAGAAATGGTTATGTGTACGAATAGATCGATTTAGGATGTTTCTAATCTCAAGTAATCAAATGGCCCAAATAACAATCAATTCTTAAAAAGGGAATGTGTCAAATGGTTTGAACGTGTCATAACAGAGTTGCATTCCTTTTTCTAAACTAATTCAACAATTCTAAACTAATTTGCAAACAAAACAATCAAAACAGCAAATTTGGATTATAAGTTGAAAACCCACCATCAAGTTTTGATATTTTTGCATCAGGATTTAATCTTTACCAAAAAAATTACAAAGAGCCTAAATTAATACGATCACCAAGTCGATAATTAATATAAGTTAAAATAATTAATCAAAAAGCATACCTCTGATATCGATTTTTTTTTTTTTTTTTTTTTTTTGCTTATAGTGATGAATGTGGATGGTGGGGATTTGATTGCTATGAACCGGAGCATCATGGAGTTTCTTTGGTTGAGTAAATGAGCGAGTCCCGTTGGGTTTTTCTTATTTATATTTAGATCCTTAACAATTAAAGAATTACCATCAACCTCATGTGTATTATTTAATTTTTCCTAATCAATTTATAAAATGAATTATGTTCAAAAAAAAAAAAAAAAAAAAAAAAAAAAAAAAAAAAATTATAAAAAATTTCGTAATGTCCGACTAAATTCGATTCAATTTGACTTTCAATTAACTAATCATATCGCCTGATTTTGTCTATGTGGCAAAATCGAGCTTTTCTATTGATCCATTTTTTTTTCTATAAGAAGGGTTTTGCAAAAACATTTGAAATTATATATAATTCTTTTATTATATAAAATATTGATTTTAAAAAACTATAAAGAGAACATGAAACACCAAAGAGAACCTCTAGTCAGTTTTTAGTTACATCAAGGTTTAACAAAGTTGGTCCAAAAACATCGAATCGAAGTAACAAAAGATATAGATCAAATATTTTATTTAAGAATAATTCCATTATTTTAATTGATAAATTTAATAGTCCATTGTATTGAGATTCCATTAGAACATATACGAGTATTAAAAATTCAGAACTTTTGAGTAAAGTATTTGATCAACTCATTTCCAACCTTAATATGATTTCAATCACTGATGTTTGAATTGCAATAAAATAGTAAGTAAAGATAATTTATAGCATGTTTGGCACATAAGATTATGATTATTTTTTTCAAAAAATAAGCTACTTAAAAATTAATATTTGTTTGACAGACAAAACTTGTAAAAGATTATACAAAATAATAGTCTTTTATAATCTCTGAAAATCATATGTTACTTAATGTAACTTATAAAAATAATCTATTTTTATAATCTTCATCTACAGCACCATCTCAAGTAAACAACAGTTTCTTTTGCCAAACCATATACCTAGTATGTAAATTTTGATTTTAAAGCTCAATCGCTCTGGAGAGAACGATTTTTTTTTTAATTTTTTTATTATTATTTTTTTTTAACTAAAAGCTTGACAATTTTAAGGGTTTTCTCATCCCTAACCTTCCAATTCACATATGTAAATGACAACCTTGTGAAAAAGAATTGGAAATCAACTTTCCTTCCCAAAACAAGATGATTCTGATTGGTTTGCATTTAATTTTTTTCCATTCTGAACCCAATTTTATTAACATCATCGATACTACCATTTTCAAACCTCAAAAACTCCATCAAAGTAGTTTCAATCATGAAATATTGTTTGGGGAGGCCCATTCCAAAAACGGTTGCTTTTTTCGTTGAATATCAATAAAGCTCACGGCTAAACAATTATAAATGAGGTGTCTATTTGTCAGACTCTATTTTCTCGCATGACCAACTTTATGTTACGTTGTATAGAGTGATCATATGGCGTAGAACTACAAAGGAATTAGTTAAACCAGTCCAAAAGTTTGGTTAAGAAGTAGCTTACACCTCAAATGTCATGTACCAACAAGTTTTACTTGACGAATAATGTGCATTGTTTATTATCTCATAATTGGTGTAATGTTTTTTCAGTTTCACTAAAAAATTTTCATGTTCAATTTTTCTTTAAGTTGAATTGTCGCATGTTACAAGCTTTTGCAGTTACATTATGATTATTTCAAGTTTTGTGTTTAAATGTGTAGTTACACGATACATTTAACCGCGATATCACAACTATAACTGTTCACCACTAGAATATATTTTTGCGATGCAGAGATACTCATCTAGTAAGTAGTAAACGGAATAAGCTAATTGTTGGTCTTAAGTCACTAACATTTCGTTTGGAGATTTACTTAAGAGTTAAGTTCGATAGGTGTGTGAATGTAGTTATTATGATTTCATAACTTATTATTTCATTTTATTATCACTACTACTTATAATGCACAAACGACTCTCTCTCCTATTTAATTTTCAGACTTTCAGACTTGCAAGTAATAAAGCATGATGTACAACACATTAAAGCACAAAATTTCAGACTTACAACCACATATGCATTATATACAACACATTGATACACATATTAAATAAAGAAACCACATTAATGCCCTGTCGGTTGATGACCAATTAATCGACGTCGACCAAAATGAAAAATGAAACGATACAACAACAACAGTCAACAAGAACCTAAACCTAGACACAACCGAATACCATCCAGTTCACTACCCAACTCTCTCAAACATTACACAATAAACACAAAAAGATCTCAGATCTCACACAAGGACAACTCATTACAGATCTTCAAAGATAGTTGTCACTCGAAAGGCAATTCACGACAGATCTATTTGAAGCAAAGCTTCTTTTTATATTTGAAAGTTATAAGAAGAACAAAAACAAAACCGTCTCATTACTTCTATCTCTCGATGAAACAAACATAAAACGAAATCAAAACCAACACCCTACCCGAGACCTTTTTCAAGATCTAGAAGCCAAATGTTGTGGTCTTTATCTTTCGCATAAAAAGATATCAACTTAACATAAAAAATGTTACAAGTGTTGTGTGTTTGTGTTTCGAGCTACAAAGCAAAAGAAAAAATATAAGAACCAGAAGGACGAATGTTTGTAACTGTGTTTGATTTTGAGAAAAAGTTGGGTGGTTGGTAGGCGTTCATTTGTAGTGGAGTGAGTTTAGGTTTAGCAAAAAAAAAATAGGGTAGTTAGTTTTATATAGGGTGTAATATTAGGGTTAAAAGTTATTGGGCTATATTTTTTATATGAAAAGTGTTAAACGTAATTCACATTAGATACATTGGATTTCATTACTTATTATTTCATTTTATTATGTAATATTATATATTTATATAAAATTTGGTTTTGTCTATTTATTAAGAAAAGATAAAGAATTGTCAATTTTCAAACATAACACATAAATATACAGTTTGCTTATTGTACGTGGTGCTCATATATTTGTAGAGTCGGTTTCCCTCATACTCTATAAAAGGAGGGTGTACCTCATTCTTTTCATTCATCAATACAATATTTTGATTTAGATGGCGCAAGTAAACAAGAGACGCAGACTGATGGGCAGACGAGAGTTAGAAAAATTTCCCGAGTTGATTCAGCGTATACAACTATTGTTGCCATCAAAAGATGCTGCCCGCACCTGCATCTTGTCCAAGTCATGGCTACACGCTTGGTCAACCATCCCTGCCATCCGGTTTTCTCCGTCCGTTGACACTTTAAGAAAAAAACAACATCAGAGAAAGCACATGACCTGGATTCACAGGACCTTACTACGGTATCGCTGGGACAACTTACCAATCACGAGTCTTGATCTTCAGTTTGGCATTCACACTGCTTTTCGTTCCGCTTACAAATTGATCATGCAAGCAGCAGCTTCTAAAAGTAACGAGCTTCACCTTGCAATCTTGCCTCCCACATCATTTACTTTGCCTGATGAGATATTCTCAAGTGTTAATCTCACACATTAAGTTTGAAATTTATAAACCTCAGTGTCTGGAAAATTTCCGTTATTCCTTCACATTAGTAGCAATCCTCCAATCCACTGCACCAACCTACGTGTTCTAAAGTTGGATGATGTCCACATAAGTCAAGAGGTGCTTCATAAATTGTTATCTACATGCAAGTTACTTGAAAAGATCGACATCGAGTTACCCTTGGAATTGAGGACTATCAAGGTACACAACCTCCGTTATCTATATGAGTTGAGAATAAATAATCCCAGCTAGTCTAATGATATTTTGGAAGTTACTAATGTCCCATCTCTCCGCTCGCTTGCATATGAGACATTCTTTTCTTCGATATTGTGGTTTAAGCCCGTATTATACAAAATGGGCACAATTGGGAGCTTGAGAGAGTTATATTTAGACAACGTGTCCATGGATGATGCGTTTTCAAGTATGCTCAACTCCAACTTTCCATTTCTAGAGAGTTTGACCCTTATAATCAAGTGGTGTAGTGTCGAAATCTTGGATATCCGATGTCTTACGTTGCGGAGATTGAAAATACGTTTTGACCCAGACGAGCAAATCAAGGTACAACTTTATGCTCCTAATCTACTTGTTTACACTCACAAAAGCACGGCAATGCCTAGTCTCTTGTTTCCAACCGTTCCTCCCGAGCAAATTGAGCTACGTCTCCGATTGAACAATCCCATCGATGAGTTGTTCTTTCTTAAGATGAGGGAAGCACTCGAAGTATCATATCAAGCAAGTTTATCATTGAAATATGGGGTTCCGAAGATGGGGTTCTAGTGCCTTTCAACATTGATGATGTGAGAACAATCCTCCCATTTCCGGCTACAAGTGTTGAAGAACTGGTTTTTGCCACAGAATACAACAGGGTCTTGTGGGAGAACTCACTGTTCTTTGATGCAGTTTTTTCTATTTGCCACCCCATGTACGTCAAGGCGAATAGTGAATTAAGCCTCAAAGTCGCTAAGTACTTGTTGAACCAGCTAATGGTAAAGGAAAATGAGAAAGGAAAGCAGGTCGTGTATTGTGAAATAAGAAATCCTCTCAATGGAAGATGGGAAGCACTAACAAGTTCTTCCTTAAGTTTGCTTCCTCATGACTGCAGTGATGTGTTCAAACTTAGTGAGTTCAAACTTAGCTGGTGTTCACCATAGAAGCTTGGCTCTTCACTTGTATTGTTTGGTATTTACTATTTCAAATTTCTATAGTTACTTTTTACTTTTTTAACTCTAAGTTTATGGTTTGATGTAAATAGCTTTGTACTCTTTTTCTATAACTGAAGTTGGTATTTTTAAAAATTTTGCTTTTTGTTTTAGATACGTAACAATTGAATGCTATTATTATCTATTTCGTTTTAGAAACTTTAATTATTTGAGTTGAAGTTTTGAAGTGTGGGGTGAATATGAAATTCACACTATATTTTTAATAAAAGTCTTAAACAAAAAGAACAACAAACCAAACTCGTAAATCTAAAACAAAAATTCTCAGGTTAATTCCAATTAAAGAATAGATCTTAAAAGATCTTTAGAGCTTACACACACATATAGATCTCTTTGAACCTTAGCTTTGTTTTAATATCCGAAAGTTATTTACGAAAAATCAAAACCTCGGTTTCATCTTTCTTATCTTTCGTTCAAAAACAACAAAAAATCAAAACAATCTACCTGAGACCCATAAGGATCTTGAGCTTGTAACCTTCGAATAACAAGAAATCAAAGGGCCCTTGTCAGGTGTTCGGTTATCAAAGAAAGAAATCAAAGGACGATTTTCGTTGTTTATGATTTGGTTTGTGTTCGGTTAATATGATGTGAATTACAGGACGATTTGTTTTTACATCTGAAAGAAGAGAGGAGAAGTTGTTTGTGGCTGCGTTTTTTTAATGATATGAATTGTCGTTCGAAAAATATGTATTGAAGAGTTGTGAAGATGGGTGTGTCTTTAACCTTATTTAGAGAGGTTATTAGCTTATAAATAAATAAGTAATTCATTTGTAAGTTTAATAAGCTCCATCTTGTAGCTTATTTGAAAGCCATTAAGCTTACATTAACATTTTGGTTATCTTACAAACATAGGCCAACTCGAACAACTTAACTTATAATCTTAAGCTAATATAAAAAGTTAAAAAAAAGTATAAGAAATAAACTATAGATACCTAGGGTGCGTTTAGTTGGAGAACAAATTCTCTTATTTTTTATCTCTAATTTTGTAAAAATTTGGAAGGAGAATTAATCTCCACAAAACACTTGAAAATATAAAGCGTTTAGTTGATGTTTCTATTTTCATTTTGAAGAAAGGAGGGAGGTTGAGGGTTACTGAGGAAAACAAGAAAAACAACTAAAATATGTTTTGTAATTTTCCTTGTTAAGTTAGGAAATAGAGAATTTGTGTTTTGCAAAATATTTTGTTGGAAAACGTTGATTTGAACGCGATCTCTGTTTTCTTCGTTTTCCACAAAACATTTTGTGGAAAACAAGGGTGTTTTCCCTCAACTAAACGCAACCCTAGCTTCTACATCTTCAATATTAAATTAACGAAAAGGTTAACGAGCAACTTGGACCATATGATATGTCATACATAATAAATTAACTCCTAACAATGTGTCTTTTTTACAATCAAGGTTAGAGTGAAGGTTCGGTTGTGCACACTATGATATTACTGATTTTGATGGTCTTAAAGAAAACATATAAATAAGCTGTGTTAAAACATTAAATAAACAAATTACATAAGTACAATATGAGCACTTATATCTCTATTGCAATGTGACAACATAAGGGGTTATTCTAAAGAAATTGAAGTCTCAAGATAGGCTTATTCTAAAGATGTTGAAGACTCAAGATAGGCTTAGACAATGGGATGTTAGTCCCTAGATGACTTAAACTTGGCAAGATGCCCGTTTTGCAGTGGTACACGATTCACACTACCATTTGTTTTCAATGCTGCTCGTATTCGTTATAGGTGTGGACCAATGTGAAGAATAAAGCGGGTTTACAAGACATGCCGACTTCGTTGCACCAAATTGTTGATTGGTTAATCTCGATTGCGAAGAAGCGGTATTCTCAAAGTGTTATTGCAAAACTCGTTTTTGAGGCTTCTACATATTTTATTTGGCAAGAAAGGAATGAGAGGTTATTTTAGAAAAAGAAGAGGTCCTGTGAGGAGCTAACTAAGGTGATTGTATCTATAATTAGTCTTAAACTCCTCAAATTTCCGCTCTGTTCTCGAGTTTATATTTGGAAGGAAAGGAAAGAAAATGAAAGGAAATAGAAAAATTGGTGTGTTCTCGAGTTTTGTCAAGCAGAAAGGAAAGGAAAGTGGAAGGATTTGATAGGAAAATTAAGAGGTTTTCCTACTAAATTTTCCGACCAAATATAGGCGGTTGGAAGGAAACAAATTTACACATAAACTATTTGTTATAAACTAAGTTATATAACATTCATTATTTTATATATCTTTTTGTTATAGATGTATTTCTATGTTTAAAAAGTCATAACTATAAATTTTTCTTTTTTTCTTTCTTTTCCTTATAACTCGAGAACACGACTTTCTTTATTTTCCTTCCATTTCCGTTCATTTCCTTTCAACTCGAGAACATGAAATATAAATGCCACTTTCTTTTCTTTCCACTTCTTTTCTTTACTTTTCTTTACCTATCATTTCTATTCCCACAAAAGAAAACTCGAGAACAGAGCGTTCATGTCAAGAAGACTTCACGTGTTGATAGAGTTCTTGTTGTTTGGAAGCCGCCGTGTTCGTTAATCAAGAATAGGGTAACGTAATGTGTTGATTAAGCCTAGTTGAGTCATGGTTTGTAATTTTATCTTTTGTCCTAGGCTAGGTTTTCTTGTAGGGTATTGAGATTGGCATGTCAATCTCTTGGTTTGTTGTTGGAAGCACTAGTGGTGCATGTGTTTTAGTACTAGTCAATTTGAGGCTCTGTCAATTTGTTTGAACTTTATTGTGTGATTAATATATTTTACCAGGGTAAAACCCTTTTATCCGGCCAAAAAACAAAAAGGGTTATGTCCTCGCAACAGTTCTTTTATGCTGTTACAAAAACCTATGAATTAACTTGTTAATCCCACATGGAGTAAAGAAGTAAGTTACGTTATGCTTGCTTTATATATTGTGGTGTACATGGCCTGTAAAGTTTCAGATTAGTATAATTTTATGTTGAAATACTTGAATATTTTTCATCGCAACATGCCAACTAATTTATTTAATATCCCTATTTTTATAAAACATTTTGTTCTCAATAACTAACATTAGCTCTTAAATTATTACTACTATTTATAATTTATGTCATTTGAAATATTGAAGAGTATATCTTTCAATGTGAATCCTAAGGGTGTTAAGGCCGTCTCATGAATTTTAGTGGCCCTGTGCATGTTATGATGTAGGCCCTTGATAAACAGTCAAATCCGCACAAAAGGTTTAATCAATATAGTAAAATATTGTTACAAATATAAACAAATACATCAAAGCTAGGCATTAAAGTGCCTTCATCTCACTAAGCTATCTTTTTATTCCAACTAATATATGTTCTTGTGATTGTGGCGATACCTAATTAACTTAAAGAAGACACGTTCCAAATAGTTGCAAGTCTACAGTCAAAAGATTGGAAAACTAAAAGACTTGAAAGGGCCTCTTTTTTATTAAACGACCAAAACATTTGAATAACCAAACTAATTAGTTAAGGCCCACAAATAAAGAAAAACATAAAGAACAAGAACCATGCACACACAAATAAGAGCATAACACGTATGTACATATGGTAAGATTTGTAAGAAATGGAGGCCCTCTAAACTAATGGTCCACGGGCTGCACACCCCATCAGCCGGCCTTGGGTGTTTGCTTAAGCATATTTATTTAGAGAGTTTATTAGCAAAAATAAGCTCATTTAATTCTTTTTGTTTAGTTACTGTGCTTGTAAGAAACAAACATGAACACTTTCAAACTTTTATTAGTTGACAGTCTTTTAAGTGAAAATGATGTTTTTTTCCCTTGAAAAACATCTTAAGTTAAGCCAAGACCAACAACATAATATGCATTCAATCCCAATCTGGCTTGCTCCCTATGAACTACTACGTAATAAAAGTATTGGGTATAAAATGGATGAGTTAGTTATGTTACGGTAAAAAAAAATACACATATCCACATGCTTATGAGAAATACAATTACCAAGATAGGACATTGTCTTTGAACATAATTACCAAGGTTAACAGAAAAAAACTTACTTACACTAAGAAAACAAAATCTTATGTTTTCAAAATGATAAAAAGTTGAGATATTGTATGAGTTAGTGGGTACGAGACTGGACTATCAGATTCTTTGCATTAATCTAGTACCAATATAGTATCACATCAACTTAATACTAATCTAGACATGTATCAACGGTACACGCTGTAATATATAAAGAAGCAATATATCTTCTTTTTGGTTGTTATGGGATTCAAAAGCTTAAACAAGTTCTCATAAAAGTAACCACACATAAATATATAAATTCTTTTTACACATTGTTTTATTCTTTTCAAATTATGATAAAATTAAGGAATTTGCTATTCGTAGCATTAAGGGCTATGTTTCATATTTAAAAAATGCAGTGAGGGACATTACATTTAGTTAGTTGAGAGAAGTTAAATTTAAAGGTGAAAGATTATTCTAATAGTACAAACAATTTATACACGTCAAATTTTATGAAACATAGCCTTAAATGTTACGTTTAGCATTTTCTTAAAATTAATACTAAACTCAAAATTGGTTATTTAGTGGTAATGCAAATTAGAGCTAGATAATCGTGAATGAGGTACTCCACACGCGCATCAATTTCACGCAATGCAAATTAGAGTTGGGTTAAATCATTTGGTACACCAATTAAGGAGTGACACCTCATTTTGTGAACCATTTTGTGGATTTATTTTGATGAGTGTACCATTCCTCTTCTAGAATATAATATTGGCACAAATCGTTTATAAATTCACTTACAATAGTTCTAACGTATATGATGAATCAAAACATATACACATGCGACTTATTTTTAAACTTTTAATTATATTACATAAACAAAGTAATAATTATAAATGATCTTTCCTAAGCAGATAATACATTTACAAGAAAATCGGTTTGCGCTTATTGAAATGGAGTTTATATTCAAAACTTTGTTTTATGATTTAGATAAGAACTATTATAATTCATTAATAGCCCAAACCAAGGTTATAATTCATTAGAAATGTTCCTATTATTCTTAAACCATAGACATTGAACACCAACTTACTTAAAGAGAATTTGACCAACATCCCGGTGTGGGTTAAATTTCATGATGTTCCTCTTGCTATGTTTACTGATGATGGCCTTAGTCTCCTTGCCACATTGATAGGCACGCCTAAAGGTTAGATGCTTTTACTAGCCAAATGTGTAAGGACTCGTGGGGCCGTAGTATTTTGCTAGATGCATGATTGAAGTGAAGTCGGATGAGATGCTTAGGGACAGCCTTCTTGTTGAGATACCGTTACTTGATGGGTCGGGTTCGACTATTGAGAAGATACGGGTTGAATATGAGTGGAAACCACCTCATTGTGATAAATGCAAGATTTTGGTCATACTCTTATTGAATGTCCTAAAGTTGTTGAACCTCTACTCGACCTACTAAGCGTGTTAATGATGGTTTCAAGACGGTCATTAATAAGAAGAAGGAAAGCAAGGTGGTTCTACTATGTCGGGTCAAGGAGGGTTTACTAAACTTTGTTGTGGGTAGCGGTTTCAATATCAACCCAAGAAGACTCCTCCGAACCTAAGAAAGTGGAAGTCACTAAGAAGAATGCCTGCTGTGGCTAGTTCGAGTGGAACTAAGATCCCTACATCTAATCGAGTTCGATGCTCTTAATATGGAATATCACGGATGCTTTTGGTACTCCTTCAATGACACCAACAAGGATGTGGATTACGGTCGTACAATGGAAGCTAATGAAGATAAGTCTACTAAGGCAGTCGCATCACAAGAACCCCTTGTGAGTGAATTGAAAGAGATGGAGTGAGTGAGGCTCCTAAAACTAGTGATTCTTGTATTCCGCTGCCTCTTCTACTAAGAGAACTAACCCTTTTTCTAAAGTGGGAGATATCGTGGTGTCGATTACGAAGATGAGGTGCTTGCTAACCCATTTGATGAGTCTGCTAATCTATTCAGGTGGTGGCCAAGAGTTTGAAGATAAGTATGATGACTACGACTACGATGACTATCTGAAGCGGGTTTCGATCTTCGAGAATTTGGATGCCTTTAATGCCATGTATGGCACCAAGCTTCAAGGACCTAGGAAGTAATTTTTTCGATATGTCCTATGTTATCATTTGAGTTGTGGTTGGTTTTCTTGTTTAAAAATATGTAGTATCTTGTTATGTAAGCTTTATGCCTATGTGAGGTGAGATATGGGATTTCACTCATATCCATTGTACTTAAGCGTTTTTGGTTAATATATTTACGAGTGCGGGATTACTCCCTTTACCCAAAAAAAGGTTATAAATAGCGCGAGGTGTGGCGTGGCGGCATGATCAAGCCTCACGCCTTTGCAGTCAAGGCGAAGCTTTTGTGTTTATAAGGCGTGACGTAAGGCGGCACAAAATATGAAAATACTTATATATTTATATCATATTTCATATATATCGAGTTTACAAAAAGATGTGGCATAAGCCGGCGTGGCGGCAAGACCAAGCCTCACGCCTTTACGGAGCCTTTTAGAACCATGGCCCAAACTAATGGGACAAAAGGGTAACAACCAAAAAAAGATGGTCACACTGAAATTATAAGAAGTCTCCTATGTAAATGATGTAAATGTTGATTGTTTGGGTGATGTGGGACAAACATCCTCTTTTGTTTCATCTTTTGCAAAGATGATGTAAGGACTTGCTTTTATTTCGTGTTCGGGTCATATTTCTTTGTGTCAATCATTCAATAAACTAGACATATAATCCGAAATATGAGTCTACATTCTAATCATTTTTTCTTGTGCAAAATACGAACTGCAGTTACTCATTGTAATCTCGATTGTATTTGGGTTAAATCACTTGGATATAAGGCACGGTCTACCATTTAATGTCTTTGTGTATTGGTGCACAACTTGTTGGACAATGTAACGATAGTTCACCTGTTTATATTGAAATGTCAAAGATGTCAATACATAGAGACATATAGAGTGTGCCTGTGTGGTAATATATAGGTTTTTGAAGCTGTTTTCGAAACTATTGCAATTGGAAACTACTGTAAAACATTATCTGGTAATTCTAGAATTTGATTTCGTTTTGGACAAGTTAATATAAGTGTTGGAATTATATAACATAACTAATCATAAATATAAACAATAAACATCAAGTACACATGCGGAGCGTATAGGAAAGATTAATAATTAATTAACATAAACAAGAATATGCGTACCTTTCTTGATACTAGCGAACAAGAATCAAATCCACAAAACTAACAATTGGATGAACCCTAATTAGGGTTTATAGGATTATGAATTACCCTTACGGTTTGTAATTCAATCCAAAATACAAACAATAATGTGTTTGTACCACGTTCTTATACCTGCGTGCTAATACCAAGTAAAAGATTATGCTAGTAATAATAACACAAAAGCGATTTTCTTGACACTCAAAATTCGATCATAATGAAGAAGGAAAAAACCACCACTGCATCTAATTGGTCATGCATATATAATACATGCATTTAATATTAATTCATGCGTATGACCATTCAATAATATCATGCTCATGAGATAATCATAATAAACCAATTATAGCACATGCATATTACACTGTCACACATGTATACATGCATATGAATTTTCGGATTAAACAATCATGCTATGGAGTTGTAATTCATGTCTGCCGATCGTGTTTTCTTTTCTTGTCCAACCGAATGAGAATAAAAGACCAAAAGGGTGTGTATATATATTGCATTAAACCTTGTCTAACAAGTCATTGCAAGCACCTCCTTAAGTTTCAAAACTCGACACTCAACCCCTTCTTTTCTTAGTTCGACCATATAAATATTTTGTGTATATAATAATTAAATATAACATTTTATAAATAATTATTAATCATTTACTCTTCATACGCAAAGTGTGCAATCCGTGATCTCGAGTTCGATCCTAACACCGTCTATTAATTTATGTCCATTAAACCAACAGCCCCACTTGGACATATCTTAATAGAGTGATCACATCGGTTAGCGTCTAGCAACACTTGATGCCTCTAGTACAACTCGAGCAAGGCTCACGGAAAACCTTTTAATGATTTCTCATTATTATTATCCTTTTGTTTCTAATACCATGTTAAATAAAGATATGGATTTAAGTCATTCTTTATTCAACCATTTTGTTTCTCGTTATAAGTGATTGAGCAAGATTACCAAATCTTCTGAACATATTCAAGGGAGATCTTGGGCATGGCCATGCAAACATCTTGTCAACCCTACGAGGGACCCAGCAGTATTAAACTCCAAATAAATTTAAATGAACAAATTATATCTTGACTACGAGACTAACCCACAAACTTTGCAACACTTCTGGAAACAACCCTTATGACTACCAGTTACGTATAGCGTTAAGTTGTTCCACATAAGTGTATCATTAATTGACAATGGACGATTTAGAATAAATAAATTTATTCACGGATTAAACATGCAAATATAGGATACAATATATTATAAAATCAATCATACCAAGTATTTGATTTATTATAATAATTGTTTAACATCCTTTATCCAAATACTAAATAGATCAATGCATGAAAATTCCAGTTGATGAAGTATACCTCAAGTTATGACAATCATACTTGTTGACAAGGCATAAATCAACCAACTTGATCTATCGTAATTTTGAGAATACTTATTTCAAGAATTCAATTAGTGAAGTCCTTGTATGTGCATTCACCAATCACATAATAATTCATAAAGTGTGTGACATCCTCTATCACAATTTATGACAATTTAAACTTTCAAACATTTTAAAGTTTAAAGTATTCTTATTCTTTTAATGTATAATGCAACTGCGCTCTTAGTAGCACAACTAGTTCACATGGCCATTAACAAGGATGAAATCCTACCATGACTAGTATTGAGTGTCATATTAATTAAACCAGCATCATTGTATACAAACAACAATATGCTCATTTAAACTCCGTAAACCTTAATATCTTAATGTGTAATGTTTGATGTCTTCCAAACTTTCAAGTTCGTAGTTGATGACAATTTGCACAACAATTGACATATTGTTCATCCAGAGAATCTAGGAGCAATTCCAGGCTGAGGATGTAATTCTTTTAGAATATTCATTACACAAGTTATCTAATAACTTTTAGTTATATATCAATGTTGTCAAATCAATTCTTATTCAAGAATGATACAACAATTTTAATATACACAACATGATGTACATGATGAATCTACATGTCAAACTTAGAATTTATTCATGTTCTATCTTATCAAAAGATATTTATCCATTTCCCAAACGATATATCATGTTTTATTAGAATCATTTATTTTACTGCACATGTTTATTAATAATAAACATATATTCCAAGGTTGTATGTTTTAATTCTTAAATCTTACAAGAGAAGTTTCATTCCAATCTAAGACTTAACATTTAGCTTTCAAGGAATGTTACTTCCTATATGTTATACAACATATAAGATTTAAAACCTTAACATAATACTCCCACTAGCTTTCAGGAATACTTAAAATTTATCTTATTTCAATTATAAATCAAAACTAGGATTTAATAATTAAACATAAGAATAATTTCATAGATGCATGCATTTAACCATTCATGAATTATTGCACTTCGTACACTTCCAAATATTATATGAATTCAAAAAACCTTTCGATTACTTACCGTCCTCGCTCAAGTAATTTCTCAAGAAAGAGTTTTGATATTCCATTGTCATATTTCATATTAATGAAAACAAGTATCATCTTTATATATTTAATGTGTCTAGGAAAGAATATTCAATCATAATTAATTGCTTAAGTATGATTAATAATCTTGTCATAAGACATGCATTAAATATGTGTACAATATTGTCCATATGATTTCTACACAGAGATTTAAACCACTAGAGTTTTCCATCTCTTTGAAGAAACTTATCATCATTTTCTAGTCTAACTATTAAGATAAACTAAATTTCTAAAATTGATTATCTTTATGGACAACATCTTAAACATTCATAGTATGAGTAATTTACCCAATTCAATATTTGGTAATCCATCATAATGATTATCAGGTTTACTCTAATCCTGTAACTCATGTTCTTCTCAGCATATAAATCAAATATCTGAGATATCCTTGCAGATTTATGAATGAAAATTCCATCATTTTGAGGTTAAGATTTCATATCTAGCCTCATCATGATATTTACTAGTGTGTTTTAGAAGATTATGTATCTTGTAATTTTATCTTTCACGATAAAAAAAACTCTCACTTGCCTTTTGTAATATATATACTTAGCAATTAGAGCAAAACTACATTATTCTCTTTTTGGGACATTACAAATACACATTGATAATTCCTGACTTTAGTTTGTTAATAACCTATTCATAAGTAGTTTAACAAATTCAGAATCTTCAATTTTAAAACTTAATGTGATTCATCACATTCCATAATAAAATGGTGTTTTATTAATCTTCTAGGTTGGAGTCATATTGAGTATATTCAATCTATACTCAATTTTCTAACCTTGTTACTTTTTAAGAAAGAAGTTATGATTATCTTGAATCAATCAAATCAAATAGAGTTTGATTCTCCTAACTGATCATACCATCAACTTGTGGTATTCATTAGAATTAATATTGTAAGACAATATAACAATATATAAGATAAACATATTCCTTTTGGCTTACCTATTTACCAAGTAAGTCAACTTAATGGTATAATAGACTTTCCAAGCCAATTGCATGCTTTATAACACAAGTACTTTTTAATCAAGTCACTTCATATCCATGTCTCATCAAGAAAACATAAATTGTTATAATCACATTATACGTTATAAATCATTGATCAACTCAATGACTTCTTGTATATGTCTTAATTAAAAAACATAACAAGTTAACGTCTTACTTTCTTATAAGTCTTAAAAGACTTTATGTTTATGTCTTTACAATGAATCATAAACATGTTTAACTAAAGTAATTATGAACACAACTTTTGGTTTCAATAGTAATCTCAAGTTAAATTATTTACTTCACAATATTGTAGGACTACATTATCTTTCATTTATGTCATTCCAAAATACATAAATAAACAAATTGAAGTAGTATTAGATTACTTCATTTATTTTATGTCGTTCTAATAATACATAAATATTTAATTTGAAGTAGTCTTATATATCATTTGACACATGTTCTAAATACTTGTCTAATTTAGAAGCGCAAATATGTCCATGCAAGGTCCGACTTTACATAGAGATTTATTTTGTTGTTGCAATCTCGCCAAGTTCGACATAGCGAAATTGCAACACCAAATGTTTCTTGAATTAGATATGTACAAGTTATATTAGAACGTTAGTCTCTTTACCTGCGATCAAGAGAATCCTTTAAATCATATACCTATATGTTGTACCTTCCACACAATATAGATTTCTCCCACTTGTGCATGGAACAACATCATGTAGTAGATAAACAACACGACATATGTTTGTTTATATGACCAATATGATTGTGTCATTGATATTAGCATAACTAGTAGATGTAGAACCACTTCATTGTCTAATAAGGAAGCGTACATGACTATCCTTGAAAACATAAGTGTCTACAAGTGGAAAATAATTATCTTAAGACATTCTAGAGATAATCGGGTTACTACCAAGATGACAAAGCTTGTAACTCCCATCAATTAGAGATCATTACATTAATTCCTTATTCGATAATAAGAACACAACACTCCCATGGATTTGACTACATTTAAAGTGTTTCATTAACGGTGAAAGAAAATAGTGTTCTATTTACTTCCTACACTTTTGAGAAAGTCCATACATAACAATTACTTATGTACTAAAGAGTGTATTCCACTATGTAGATGATGAACTATTCATCAATGCTATTAACTTGAAAATTGGGCATGCAATTTCTTTCTTAATAGTTCTACTATTCCAACAATTGTAAGTAGTACTTTTAAATGGTCAAAACAAAACAACTAGATAAAATATGCTAGTTTGTCTTTTACCAATTATACGATAATTAGTCTAGCTTCTAATTTAATAACTCGAAAATATGCAATTTTCTTAACTATTAAAATTTGCTTACAGTTATTTATTTAGAATTTAGACAATTCTAATTGTCCTATCATACCTTTCTTCATTCATGAAAGGAATATGATTGAATCTCACTCTTTCTTATGAAAAGAGGACTAGGTTTATTCTTTTAGTAAAGTTGACTCTACCAACAACCCTTACGGTGTAGATCAATTTACCAATACTGAGAATAACCTCGTTTACGGTTTAATGTTGCATTAATACATTTAAAGAATTAGCAAAATTCGGTTTTAGTATTTTCGATAATTAAACTTTTCAAGAAAATAAAATACCCAAGGTAATATTCATATAACCATAGAATTTTCTCGAAAATTAGGATCCAAATTATCATAGGTCCATTACATCGATGAAATCTGCTAGTAACGAACGCATATAATAAGGTGTCATCGAACATTAATTGGCAAACAATTTCCAACTCCTAGATCATTATGGGATTTATATTTTCCAACGCTATTGCAAATATAAACATGCTTCATCCCATCTTATGCCTTGAGTCCATGTCTCACTTCTACTCAACTTAAGTGTCTAACTTAAAGAACGCAAATATGTCCATGTAAGTCCGACTTTACATAGAGATTTACCTCTCCATCACAATCTCGCCAAGTACTGTCATGACGTAAATTGCAACTTCAAGTGTTCCTTTTAATTTAGGTGGCACATAACTTAATTTATAAAGGGTACTAGTTTTGATTTTATGTGGTCAAATCAAATATGTACAAAGATGTCATGCATTCATCTTGTGGCGTAAATTTAATAAAAAACTTTTTATTACCAATTCATAAAGATCAAATTATCAAAGTTTTGATTGAGGTATTGGGTTCAC
Organism: Chrysanthemum lavandulifolium; assembly: GCA_022545495.1. Lineage (NCBI taxonomy): Eukaryota > Viridiplantae > Streptophyta > Magnoliopsida > Asterales > Asteraceae > Chrysanthemum > Chrysanthemum lavandulifolium. Next base: position 72,696,323 of record CM040241.1, on the reverse strand, counting down.
CAATCAAGGAATTTAGCGTTAATTATCGTCCATTATACCGTACTTTTGCATAAGTGTAAACACTTAGTGTTTCGGGTAATTACCACCGAAGTGGCGCATGGAATTAAAACTAATTCGACCTTAAGATGAGTTTGTACATTTATGGCTTACTAAGTAGCTCCAATCGAACTCATGAGGCGAGAGAACCGTAAGCGCAAAATCATAACCTTAGACATCATTTCGATTGTGTGTCAGGCGCACTTCTTTATTAACCCCTTTATAGTTTGTTCTAGTGGGTGAGCCGTTCTAACCATTGTACCAAAATCATAAATCAATTAAACTATTTAACTCTTAAAAAACAAATCAAATTTCACCATTGTTTAGTCCGTATTATTTTTCTATTCAAAATTACCCTTTGCTTAAAATTGTCTAACATTAATAAACAAACGAGTAACAAATAAAAAATAAACAACTAAAAACAATGCGCACATAATAAACAATTTATACGTGTAAACAAGTAGCCACATGCAACTTATTCGATAAAACCCTATTAAGAATCAATGTCTAGGTTAAATTAATGCATATATTGTAGAAAACTAGAAGGGGGGGTTGAATAGTTTACCGATTAAAAACTTTGTTTTGAAACTTATTGAAAGATCAATTGATATTGATCTTAAGTGTGTTAATGAAATATGCAAGCAATATGTAATAAGTAAGTAAGGAAAGAAATGATCAAACCACAACAAGTTGTTTATAGTGGTTCGCCTACAAGGACTCTTTTTCCTTGCCCTACTCCACTCCCCGAGTCTCACACTCGAGAGTTTAACTTCACTAGTCAACAAGCTCCTTTCACCGCGGAGAAAACCTTTACACTTCGCTTACACTATTTCCGACACTAAGCTAGATGTCGAGTTCTTTCCAAGGGTACAACTACTCCCACACACAATGTATTTTGAGGACTAAAATACTAACCACTCACACTCACAAGATTATGATGGTTTGATACAACAATGAAGTATGGATCAACACTAGATCATACAACACTAAACAAACAAGACTTCCAACTTCTCGTTGAAGCTTGAATATGACTTGATCTTCTTTGCTACAAAAGAGATCACTAATATGATATGAAACCGAGTTAGAAAGGTTGAGAGAAGATATGTATGAGAGTATGTTAGAAAGGGATGAGAAACTACTTGGCTTGGCATTGCTATTTATAGCCAAATGGACAGAGAGCGCCACGGACGGCGGACCCTTAAAGGGTTCCGCCTGTACCATTTTGGTACCGCCGGTCTCGACAATCAAGATATCAAATCTTGCTTAAAGTCAACTCAATCTAAGAGATTGTGCAAGATATGGAGAGTATAAATCTTCACAAAATATCTAATGGAATCTACAAATGATTCCCATGATGTAATACATGATGTCAAATGTTGTATTACTATTAATAGAAATATGCAATGCTTAAGTAGTGTTTGGTTTTAAGAACCTAACACATTCTACAAACTACTATCATACATAATGATTAGAGTCATATCAAGATGTTACTAATCATAAATGTAAATGCTTGAATGATGAATATATTGTTTGAGAAAGCTTGTTTTAATATCTAATAAACTTGACAAGCTTTAAGCTTTTATAAATTAAATTTACTTTTGTCGTTAACAAAACTTAGGCAAAGATCAAAATATAAATAACGTTTAATGACGATATTTGTATTAACAATCTCCCTTTTGTTGAGGACAAAATATAAATTTTATTTTATAAAAGAAACAAAGTTTGTACAAGAGTTATAAAAATATTAGTTTTAGAACTTGAAAAGGAAATGATAATGTAAGTGTATGAAATTTGACTTTTATGAAAGTCAAAGAATTCACTAGTTGATGCATGATGTTGACTTTTCGGAAAGTCAAAGTGTGCGATTTGACCTTTTAAGAAAAGTCAAGTATTACCAATGAGGGTTCTGTTTGACTTTTAGAAAGTCAATTGTATGCGCTTGACTTATTCGGAAAAGTCAAATATAAATAATTTCAAGTTCTATATTTTCTCCCTTTTGTCTCAACAAAAGAAGAGGCTACGCGGAATGTAATGAGCTCGAGCTATTATCTCCCTTGTTCAAAGCTCCCCTAAATTGGGTGCTTTAATGGGAAGATACATGGATTGTGAAAATAAAGCTACAAAAAATTGTTAGTAATAATGATCATTCACAAGCATTTCCAAACACTATGTAATGACACCAACAACATAATAAACAACATTCATTTGTTAAAATTTTCATGAGTAAAGATCATGAAAAGAGAACACAATGATGTGTTTCTAGTACAAGAGAAAAGAAAAAAAATTATCCTAAAACAAAACAAAAACAAATAAAAGACTATTCTAAGAACCATCCTAAAGAGATGGTGGATGGGAAAAAGCGTTGAGACGCTCAAGAATGTGGTTGAGGATGAACCTCATTTCCTCGTGGAAGTCATGGACCATAATCCGGTCCGTTTCACGGTTTGACCCGTTTGCTCACAAGTTGAGCAACCGTGCCTTGGAGGGTAGAAAGTTTGCGGAGGTTGTGGTGGTGGAATGGTTGATGTGTTGGTGGTGTTGGGGATGTTTGGAGTGGTCATGATGGATGCAAGCAAAGCACTTTGCATTTGCATTGTCTCACTTAAGTGAGAATCCACCATGCCTTTGAATTGGTGGAGGTTGTGGAGTTCGGCTTGAATCTCCTCTCTAGTGGGATTGTCATCCCACATGCTCTCCGGAATGTCCTCAATGTGAGGGGACATTGATGATGGAAGTGGATGATCCCCGTATAAAGGACCATGAATGTCCTTGTGAATGGGGTGAAAAGGAGAGGTCTTGGCCCTAATGGGCGTTTGGGTCAATGGATGACCGAGGTGATTCATGAGCGATTCGCTCAATGGTGCCAAATGATGGCAATGGTGGTGGATGACTTGGCCTGGGAGGCAAGTCTTCCAAGTCCTCTAGGAAAGGATTTGGTGATGTTGGTGGAGTAGAAAATAACTCCATGGGAGTGAGAGTGGGAGACCTTGGTGAAGGTGGTGATGGTGTTTTGGATGTTTGGATGGGTGCGGTGGAGGTGAAGTAGGTGCTTTTGATGGTGGTGGAGTGGTGATCACAATGTGTGATGAAGTAGGTGTAGCCAAGGTAAGGTGTGTATCATCTCTAATGGGAGATGAGATTGTAAGTGGTGAGAGTCGGATGATGAGCTAAGATGAGTAAGACAACAAGGTCTTACGCTAATTCTAGCGGTTTTCTTGCAAGGTTTTGGTGATGATTTAGTCATTTTAACTTGGGTTTTGATTTGCTAGATAGTAATGGGAATAAGAAAGGTGTGAGGATGATCATGGTAAAGCCTTTCAATTTATAGAGGTGTAAAAATGTTGAGAGATGTGTTTGATTTGATGTTGAACCATTGAAGAGATGAGGTTCCTCATGATTTGGAAGTGGGTTGAATGCTAGTCATGTCACCCAAGTCAATCCATTCAAAGAAGATGGAGTGAAGAAGAAAAGATATGCAATAAATGTGTTCTAGTGAGTGGAATTTCCTAATATTCAGATTACCCACGGATTTGAAGGTACCAAAATTTTGGTTCCTTCCTTTATGCCAAAGGGCTCCTTGGGTGGATTTTTCAAATTTTTGAATTTTGGTGGGAAATGGTTGTCTTACATCCCTTATTGAATAATACTAGTTCTAATAACAGTATAAACTAGTTAAGATTGATTTATGAGTGATGGAAGATAATTTGGAATTACGAAAGAGTCGAAATTGAAAATTACCCGGAGGATCCACGGCACCAAAATCATACATGACGGAACCCAAAAGGGTGCCGTCTCGTCCGCTGCATGATATGGCGGTACCAAAATTCATAAAGGACGGTACCAAAATAAGGGTGCCGTCGATCCGTGGAGTCTTTGAAATTTGGATGAAAGTTTCTCAAAATCGAACTTTCCGAAATCGAAAATTTTCTCAAAACCGTTATACTAAACATTTCTAGTTAGGAAAAGTAAATAACACATATGTAAACACATTGGAGCATAGATTAAGAGCAGGCTTATTGATTTTCACAATATAGTGAAAATGGGTAAAATTTGATAGCATACTTGTGCTATCCCCGCATGAGATTGTTAGCATACACCATTGTTTCAAGTTATATTATCATCCTACATAATAAAACAACTAAATAGTATCAAACATTAACGATAATGCATTGTTCCAAACACTCCTTAAAGTACCCTTATTTGTCCAACTTCTTGTAAATCTTGTTCATCATCCTACCAAGGCACTTGAACATTCCCTTAGTTTGCTTGAATTCTCACGATTCATTCTCAATTACGGAAGAGATGTGTAATACTCTTGAGGTGGAAGACGAGAGCTTGGAAGACCATCCTCGAGCTATTTGATGATGATGATGAAGGAGTTGGAGGTTTAGCTCTCTTGCCTTTAGTCTTAGCAACTCGAGCATCACTCAAGGGCACAAAGATGTGAGGATGAGATCATATTGAAGGTGCATCCCTTTTGGGGTTGGTGGAATTGGAGCGAAGTTTCTATATAGACGGGTGAGAAGCATCCCGTATGGAAGAGCAACGGATCCTTGAGTTGGAATATCAATCATTCTCCTAGCTATGTAGTAGGCTAAGTTGAATGGTTGTCGGGTGGACAAGTTGTAAAGCATGTGACAAAGACAAGCGTTTATGTGATCCCTATTTCCTATGGTGCTAATGACGTTTGCTCTAAGTAACTCCTCCCATTTCTTAAATTCGTGCTTGAGTTCATTGAGCTCCATTCCATATGGATCTCGGTCTACCTCTTTTCCCTTTCGGGTGACTCGGGTTGTATCCGTTTTTGGGTTAAAAAGGTGTTCACGGATGACATCCTTATCGGCTAAACGGGTTACGTAGGGGAGAGAGCGGTCATTGATTGCATCAAGGGCGGTGAGTGACCACTTATCCGTGTAGACACAAGTTCCACGGTTGGGAATTCCTAGTACTCTAGCAAAGTCACTTAAAGTGATGGTGTAGTCATTTTGGTTGATTCTAAAGCTAAGACAAAACTCATCATCTTCATCACTAAAACCGGTCACACTAGCATAGAATTCTAATACGAACCTAGGACAAATTGGTTCATCAATGTCAAGAAGACAATCGAATTGAATGGCGGCTAGTTCTTCACGAAGATTGGTATGCTCAAGGAAGGATGAGTGAATGGTTCCACCGTGGAAATACCTTGATTCTAGACCCTAAATATTTCTACTTGTTCCTTGGTGAGTCCTTTGGTTTTGTGGTGTTTGGGAATGTAGTTAAGGGTGTCTTTGTGATCATAGAATCTTGCGGCTACCATGGTTATTCCTAAGGACAAGAATTAACATGTTAAAAATGAAAATGAATTTTAACATTTTTGATTCTAGTGTGTGCCTATATGAAAACAATTTGGAGTTGCGGTTATCTCGACTCATTTTATGCACAAAATGGTTTTAGTGGAGTGTTTGGCAAATACCATGAGATAACCCAAATGCTCCTAATTCAATGTGGCTACATTTGAATATACCCGGGAGTGCATATTAGTTATGCAATACCTTTAGTATTCAAGAGCATGCAAGTGATGAAAATACTAACGTTTCTATTTGTATTAGCAATGAAAAATGTTTTCCTATAAGTGAGAAGCTTTTCAAAACTTTTGACATGGGGTGTTTGGTTGTTTGAATAAGGCCTTATATTTATTATCTATCAATTAGTGGGAAACATGATTTTGTTTATGCAATATGATAATGTAGTACCTAATTTGAATGACTAGTTATGCAATTTGCCAATTGAATTCATATTTGGTATAAAAGCATACATAAAACCCCATGTAATGATTTGTGATAGTTTTGTGCATAAATAAGAATCCTAGACTCGTAATTAAGAGATGAAATATAGTTAGGATACTTACAATGATGTTATCTTCAGTGATTAGTGAGTGGGAAGATGATAATGATGAGCTTGGTTTAAGTTTTACACGTTTTGGTAAAGTGGGTTGTGAGGAAGAAGATGTTATGTATAAAGCTGTTTTGCTTCTGTAGACACCACGGACCAGACGGTACCAAAATTTTGGTTCCGTCCGTGTTGTCGTTTGGTGCCGTGGCTACAGTAGCAGAAACAAGACAAAATTGTTTTGGTTTGACTATTCTAATGTTTTAGGCTATGTTTATTCTACATGCTTGGTTCCATTAACCCTAAACCAAGTCTAAGAAGATTAAAAGGTTCTCGTTTAAGAGGTTTAGTAAGGATGTCGGCAATGTTGTCTTCGGAGGATACTTTCTCGATTGAAATGTTTCCTTTTTGAACATTGTCGCGAAGAAAGTGATGACGGATTTCAATGTGCTTTGTACGAGCATGTTGAACGGGATTCTTGCTGAGATCGATGGCTCCTTTGTTGTCGCAGTATCACAATGTCGTTGAGATGAATTCCGTAGTCTACGAGAGCTTGCTTCATCCAAAGAGCTTGTTGACATGCTTTTCCGGCCGAGACGTATTCGGCTTCAGTAGTAGAGATGGCTAAAGCCGTTTGCTTCTTTGCAAACCATGAGGTGAGACAATGTCCAACAAAAGTGCAAATACCACTTGTACTTTTTCTATCGACATAATCACCGGCATGATCCGAGTCGGCATACACTATGGTTTCTATACCCGTTCCTTTGGGATACCATAATCCTAAACACGTTGTTCCCTTAATATATCTAAAATCCTTTTAATGCTTCTAAGTGTGATGCCTTTGGGTTTTCTTGAAAGCGAGCACATAGACAAACACTAAACATAATGTCGGGTCTACTAGCCGTAAGATAGAGTAGGCTACCAATCATTCCTCTATATTTAGTGTTATCTACGGATTCACCTTCTTCGTCCTTGGTGAGTTTAGTGTCCGAGGACATGGGTGTTTTAGTTGGTTTGGAATCTTCAAGACCAAATTTCTTAAGCATGTCTTTTATATATTTAGATTGATTAAAGAAAATACCGTCTTCTAGTTGTTTAATTTGAAGTCCTAGAAAGAAGTTTAACTCACCCATCATACTCATTTCAAACTCGTCATGCATGATTTTAGAGAAATCATTACATAGTTCTTGACAAGTTGATCCGAATATAATGTCATCAACGATATTTGAACAATAATAATTTGTGATTCCTTTTCTTAGTAAAAGAGTATTATCTACTAATCCCATAGTATATTTGTTATCAATAAGAAAAGTCTTAAGACGGTCGTACCAAGCTTTAGGTGCTTGTTTAAGGTCGTATAATGCTTTCTTGAGTTTGAAGACATGATGTGGTTTCTCAAAGTCGGTAAAACCGGAGGTTGAGCAACATACACTTCTTCGTTAATAAACCCATTAAGAAAAGCACTCTTAACATCCATTTGAAATAATTTAAAATCATAAGCACATGCATAAGCAAGTAATATTCTAATAGATTCAAGTCTAGCTACCGTGCATAAGTTTCATCATAGTCAATTCCTTCTTGTTGATTATAACCTTGTGCAACAAGCCTAGCTTTGTTTCTAGATACTATACCATTTTCGTCCATTTTGTTTCGAAGACCCATTTTGTTCCAATTATAGTTTGATCTTTAGGTTTTGGAACTAGTTTCCAAACATCATTTCTAACGAATTGGTTTAATTCTTCTTGCATGGCCATTACCCATGACTCATCTTTTATTGCTTCATTAATGGTTTTGGTTCAATGGTGGATACAAAACAAAATGATTACTTTGATTTTGAGCTTGTGATCTTAAGGTTCTTTGATTAAGTTTTCCTATGACCTTTCTAATGGATGACTTTTAGATTCTTTTATGTTGACAATTTCCTTATTTAATGGTTCATCTTCCTTATTATTATTAATTTGACTTTCAATTATTTGACTTTCAACTAAGTCATCATCTACCAAAGGTGATGTCTTAGAGGGAGGTGGACTTTCGTCAAATGTTATGTTCAACGATTCCTCAACTATCATTGTTTCTTTATTTAGGACAATGTAAGCTTTACTAGTTTGAGAGTAACCAAGAAATACACCTTCATAAGACTTTGGGTCAAACTTGGTGAGATAATCCTTAGTGTTAAGAATAAAACATTTGCAACCAAAGACTTTAAAATATCCTAATGTTGGCTTTTTACCTTTATAAAGTTCATATGGTGTTTTGTTTAGGAAAGGACGTATTAGGACTCTATTTAGAATATATGTAGAAGTGTCAGCGTTACACCAAAACTTTTGAGGAATGTTTTGTTCATTAAGCATTGTTCTACTCATTTCTTGAATTGTTCTATTTTACGCTCTACTACTCCATTTGATTGAGGTGTTCGTGGAGCGGAAAAGTTATGTGTTATACCATTTGTATCACAAAAGTTTCCAAATTGAGTTTCGTTGTCAAATTCACGACCATGATCCGTTCGGATCGACACAATTTTGACACCTAGAAGATTTTGAATTTTCTTGCTAAGTATTTCAAATTTATCAAAAGCTTCATTTTGGTTTTCAAAATAACGTCCAAGTAAACCTTGAGTAATCATCTACTATGACCAAAGTGTATAAGTTGCCTCCATAGCTTCTTATAGCGGATGGTCCAAACAAATCCATATGTAATAATTCTAGACACTTAGATGTAGATACCATATTTTTAGATTTGTGACTACTATGTGTTTGTTTACCAATTTTGCAAGCGTCGCAAAAGTGTTGGTCATATTTTAGTTTTGGCAAATTTCTAACTAACTCTTTTGAAGATAGGTTTTGTATAAGTCTCATATTAGCGTGACCTAAGCGTCTATGCCAAAGAGATGAGCTATCGTCTAATGTTGTTAGGCAAAGTTTGTCATTATATGTTTTATCTATTTTCATGACGATATGTTATTTTTCCTAACTCCTTTAGCTATGGTGATACCATCTTTTAGTATTTTACTACCATTTTCATCAAATAGTACTTTATACTTTTTATCGCATAGTTGGCTAATACTAAGTAGATTAAATCCTAACCTATCCACATGAGCAACATTTTCAATAGTTAGAGAGTTATGAGCAATCGTACCTTTGCCAATGATTTTGCTTTTGAGATTGCTACCGAAGTGACATTACCTCCGTCATACTCTTGGTATGATGAGAAGAGACTTTGTTGCCCGTCATGTGTCGTGAGCATCCACTATCTTTTATCCATTCATCGGGTTCCAATCCAACTTTCAAACATACCTAAGAAACGAATAACTCAAACATTTGGTCCCCAATATCTCATGGGTCCGTTTGGGTTAAACATACCATTTATTTGATTCATGTATGGAAATGATGGATAAGGGTTCCATTGCATGTAACTGGAGTTTGATATGGTCTAGGAAAGTTTTGATTCCAACCGTTGTGTTGGTAGTTATGTTGAACGTTGTGGTTGCTCTTAGGAAAGGCGTTTGGCAAAAGAAGTTTTATGTCGTTGTTGAGTAGTTTTTGATCTAAATTCATTTTAATAAGTCCTACTCGATATAATGGCTGGTTTTAGTTTAATATTATCATTGGTTTTCTTTGTTATTTTAACAAATTCAAGACGATCCGTATTGCGAAACATTCTGTTTCAAGTACCATGTACCGTTTTACAACGGACGGAACCCTTTTTGGTTCCGTTCGTCCGTCTTTTACTGCAGTAGCTTTTGATGAATGTTCGCCTTTTTCAACCGCTTTGTTTTGACTCTTAGGAATTAAAACTTCATTAAACCCTAGCCCATTCATGTCTCCCGGTGTTTTATGGATTTTAACTATTTCATCGGCAATAGCGATGTTTTTGTTAAACCTTTTAAACTTAGAATTATTTTCTATTAAAACTTCTTGTGTGAGCTTTAGTTTTCTATTTCAAGATTTAGCTCTTGACATGATTTACAATCATTGTCATTTGCTTTTCCTTTTCAAGTCGTTTTGCTTTTTCTTTTAACTCATATACTTCATTTTCCAAAACTCCTTTTTAGTTTTTAGAAATTTATTTTAGTTATGATTTTTAGACTTAGCTCACACAATTGATTATATTGTTTTTGCAAGGTGTCATCATCTATGGAAGAATAAGAAGAATCGGAAAGTACCTCATTTGACTCATGTGCCATTAGAGCGATCTCTTCCTTGCTTGATTCTTCATCGTCTTTACTATCACTCCAAGCACCACTTACAAAAGCTCGTTGAGTTTTGTTCTTAGGAGGCTTGGGACATTCTCCTATGAGATGACTTGTATCACCACATCTAAAACACTTTCTTTCACCTTTGATCTTCTTATCATCCCGATCTTTTCGGAATGGCTTCTTTTCTTCTCGAGGTTGTCTTACAAACTTTCCTCTTCTTCTAAAGAACTTCTTGAAATCTCTAACGGCCATGGCATACTCCTCATCTTCACTATCGGAACAAGATTCACCATCATCGCTTGATTCCGCCTTTGCTTTAAGAGCAACGGATTTGATCTTCTCCTTTCTTCCTTTGATGATCTCGAATCTTTCTCCATTACCATTTCGTGAACTTTGAGGTTGCCAATTAGCTCGCCTAGTGACATTATTGAGAGATCTTTTGATTCTTCAATAGCGGTCACTTTAGCTCTCCATTTGGGATGGAGTGCTCTAAGAAATTTCGACAAAGTTCTTACTACGAAAAGATTCGTCAAGTGCTTTAAGTGATGTAATGATAGTGTT
>CM040241.1:72642469-72685560 GCA_022545495.1 Chrysanthemum lavandulifolium | reverse complement strand
AATAATGCTTCCCATTAAATGTCAATTTTGACCTTTTAAAGTCAAATATACGTTCTTGTTATATGTTAAAAACCAAGTGTGCAAATTATACCTGTTGTTCACACCAATTTATAAGCTGACATTATGATTTATGAGAGCGAAGATGCTCGAAAAAACACCATTTAGAGACATAGTACAAAAGTACAATATCGTTGCAAAATTTGGTCAGCTTTTTAAGAGAGTCAAAATGATGCAGTATTGGATTAGCTTATCATAATTGAAAACTTTTTCTGAAAAGCCGAAGTTTTTCCGAATAAGCAGGTCCAAACATACTTATTATAATCCAAACATACTTATTATAATAACTTCCATAAGCTGGTAGGCGTAAGCTATCCAAACACAATTCTAATTTTTGCTTCTGTTTCATTTCAGTTGCAATACAACTTATAATTTTTGGGTGAAATTAAATGACCTATTTACTCGTTGTATTATCTTGGTTCGAGAGACTTTAAATCCCATTTCACAACTTTGTGTTCATGTTTTATATTCAACATTTTTTAAACACTCGGAACTCTTGTCATCACAAATTCAATTCAAACAATAGACACACGTCTAAACACCACGGGGGTGTTTGATAGCCACTTAATAGAATGGGTAAGAAGACAGCACTTAATCGGTCAAATGTTATGTCGTTTGATAGATAAAAATGGTGTACTGAATGGCCCAATTATGTTCTGAATGGGCCATGATATAAAACTTACTCTCCAGTTCGGTAGCAAATAATTTCTCCTAAATAACCTTCTTATCCACAGTTGCATATTTGATCATGTTGTTTTGTCCTTTTGTGATGGTCACTAAAACTAAAGTTTAGGCGAAATACACCGTTGGTCCCTAAACTTGTACCAAAGCATCATGATGGGACAAAACTCGGCCTTTTCATCGCCACAGGTCCAAACCTTGGCCTTTAAATGCTAAATTAGTCCTTTGACAAAGGCAATTCTGATTTTTTTTTTGTAGTCTAGGGTATTTTAGTCCATACACATTTATACTTTTATAACACATTCATATTTTAGCCCTTGAAGAAAATCTTGATGACATAACTGATTTTCTTTAATAAGATGATGAGTTTTCAACATCATATGTGTAAATCGGAATTTCTTACAAAACTTGTGAGTAAGAATAAGCGGAAAACAGTTAATGGAAACTGAAAAGTATGACGGACTGTTTGCTACGGCCGAAGTTTACAAACCATGCTCAGAACACATAAATGATCTTGGGATTAATGGAGAAGAAGGTTCATTCATCATTTGCCCTTACACGGAAACGCTACTTCTTGTTGATCACTCGGATTGTTGTATCATTTCCGGCGATTCTTGAGGGGAAAAATTATTGCTATGGTGCAAGATCTAGAGCTTGGAATGACGAGTTTTGGAAGCTTACAATCGCGTTAATGATCTTGGATTTATGGAGCTAGGATTAATGAAATTCTCACTTGAAGCTAATGTAAGTTTTATGATACGACTCTTTGGAAGATGGGGAAATTGGTATAAAAGGAAATCCAAGCAGAAAGGGCCATTCGGCAAATAATTAACACACAAGGGTCGAAGAGTAATTAGTTTATTTTATATTTCCTTATTTTATATTCTTGGTTAACAAGTCATACATTAGTATAAATAGTTATAGATCATCGATGTTAGGGTTGATCAAGAGTTTTGTGAAGTCTTTGGACTGGAGATACCGCTTCTCATATTAGCAGGAACTTTGCTATTTCTTTTGTTTACTTTGTTTATTTAGAACTTGTGCTAGTTGATTCGTATCAATTGGTATCAGAGAGCTATTCGATCCTTAATTTAAAAAAAAAAGAGTTACTGTTCATCGATTTTACTGTACATCGATTTTTATTCAAATATTTTGGGAGGATGACGAACAGAAAGGTTGCAGAAATTGACGCTGACCTTGAAGGTTTCAAAACCGATGTTGGAACTAAGTTTCGGACTTTAGAAGACAAGTTTAGTTACGGGTTAGCCGATTTGAGGGTGAATTGAAGGCGATGCGGCTAGACAAAAGTCGAATTGGATAAGCGCCATGAGCAATTAGTGAAACTACTTACAACCTCGAGGCTCGAATTCCCCGGCTAAGTCAAGTCCATCATAGGGTTTGCACAACATCTTGATGTATTCAAACAACCTCTTGGTGCCTTCAAGTGGCAACAAATAAGTCCGGGTAAGGTATGATGATTTGGGTTTTCAATACCCAGTTGATAGAAAATCGAGAGAGTTCGGTTCACAAGAACAAGGGAGGAGGAAAAGCAGTTAGATTCGGAGGCGGGGTTCTAATTTTGTCAATAATCGAATGAATTCCCGAGTTTGACAATGATCCGGTAAGGATAATCAAATGGAAGGGACGGGGCCAAGGTTTTATGGGAACAAAGAACGCAACTACAATTATGAAAATCTGAAATTGCTGTTGCACATGATCGACAATTCCCAAGTAGCCCGTAACTGGTAAATTTTTCCAACGAATAAGCACCTCATGATTGCCGGCTGAATTACGAACTCCCAAAACTTCTTTGGCTCCAATAAAACCTCCATATCTTGATCAACCCTTACGGTAGCACTAGTGCAACCTCTTGTTCTCAATTGCTCTCTTTAAGCGTGAAACATGGAAAATTGGATGGATAGCTGCGATTCGGGAAGCTTAAGTCCATATGCCACAGATCCAATTTTTCCAAGACTTCATATGGACGAAGTACTTGGGTGCTAACTTCTCATTTATGCGTCTTGCCACCGTTCGTTGTCTATATGGTCTTAGTTTCAAGTAAACACGATCACCAACCTCAAATTGAATGTCCCGTCTAGTACCATCCGCCTTGTTTTCATGAGTTGTTGTGCCTTTGCTAAGTGCACTTTTAACTCTGAATTATTCCATCTCTCTCCGTAAATAGTGATCGACCTCAAATGTTAGAAGAACCTTGTCCATATGATACTATACGTGGCGGGTCTCGCCCATACAAAACTTTAAAGGTGTAGTTTTAATCGATGAATGGTACGATGTATTGTACCAATATTCCGCCAAGATAGCCACTTTGCCTTTGTTTTGGACTACCGATGTGAAGCATCTCAAATAAGATTCAAACTTGATTAACGACTTCCATTTGACCGTCGGTTTGAGGATGATAAGCCGTGCCGTTTCAAATAGGTTCCTTGATGTTTGAATAATTCGCCAAAAATTACTAAGAAATACTTTGTCTCGATCTGTAATAATAGATTTTGGCATGCCGCAATCGAATCACCTCGCGCGAAAAGCTGCAGACCACGGTCACCGCATGATATCTGGGTGGCGCAAAGGTATGAAATGTGCATATTTGCTAAGACGATCAACAACCACAAAATAACAAGATTTGTATCAATCACTATATGGTGTTTGTATCAATCACATTGATATTCTTGCAATCGCTTGATCATCATTTGGCTCATCTTTACTCACTATGGACTCTTTTAAACCATCAATTGACCTTAGAGATGTCAAACATAAATTAAAATGTCTATATAAGTATTAATGTGCTGAATTGTTACCTCCTTGATGTGATCTATACATGTGACCGACTAGGATTTACCGGTAATAAAAAATGGATGATTAAAATCGTTATATGGAGTAATAGTTTATCCGGATGATCTTATTTGTGCTAAATTGTTGTATTATTAGTATAAAAGGAATTGAGGATAGTGGTTTAACAAAAGTGCCAAAATTTGAGAATGAGAGATACCATTTTCTTTTTATTATTACAAATGTATAGCATGGGCCTAACATAGCACTTGCCTTGTTCATAGCTTAGTACTACTTTTGTGATGTATTTTCGATTCTACGAAAACAGTAGACCATGAACGATTCTTTTATTGCTATTTAGTTAACACAGTCATGTTTAGATGAGAAGTGGTTTAAAATCGTGAAAAATGAGAACTGTAACCATTCCGACATGCATCTATTTGATTTATAAGCAATTTTATTAACTTCAATGTATCCTATTTTTATTTTATGGTTCTCAAATAGATTATAGAGGCATCTTAATGAAATGTTTAGATAAGTGAAGAAATTCTGACCTTGTTGACATTAGTACTGGTTACATTAGTTCTAGGAGTGGTCAACAATGGTGAATTCCTACTTTCTGATATAGCAATAGCATAAGACTTACTTAATTCTACCTTATACATTAACACTTCAAACAAATCTTGATGTGCTTAAACAGTAGCAGACTGATTGAGATTCTTCATCTCCACCCATTGGATCTTCATGACTCAAACCTTTTCTTGAGAACCTGGAAGATTTTGTATGGATAATCCGATAATTACAGAACCTTTGTGTTAAAAATGTTGAAACACTTGCCAATGGTGACTTTCAGAAATGTTATTATTGTTCAAGTAAATGTGTTAAAGATGAAGGGCTAAAATATAAATGTGTTATAAAAGTATAAATGTGTATGGACTAAAATACCCTCGACTACAAAACAAAAATCAGACTTTGACTTTGTCAAAAGACTAATTTGGCATTTAAAGGCCAAGCTTTGGACCTGCGGCGATGAAAAGGCCGAGTTTTGTCCCATCATGATGCTTTGGTACAAGTTTAGGGACCAACGGTGTATTTTAGTCTAAAGTTTATTTCTAAAGGTATAACGTTCTATAATATTAACTTTAGTTATATTATAGTATTGGTTACAACTAACACAAATTTAATAGTGCATCATATATCATACGACACATACTAAAATATTAATATCATAAATTATTTACGGATCTGTTGAAGTTATGCGTAAATGATTGCATAAATTTTTAGTGAGTACTAGTGTCGACTCCACAAGGTACACCTTCTATTGGTCAAGTCAACAACGGTGTGCCAAACAAAAGTTAATGAATCCTCCAATGATGGTTCCTTGGAGTTCAAGAGCCCCTACATTGGGGTTAAGACTTCAAAAATGCTGACGCCCGATCAATCTCCGGATGGCGGCCAATAATTAGTCTTCTTGAAAGCAGTTTCCTAGAGAATTTGCTTTGTAAACTTAAAGTGTGAGTTCTCTTTTCATTGGCATTAAAATAGAGGGACAAGTAAGTCATCCATCTCTTATGGTAGATTGATTATGTATGTGGTTACTTTTGTGAAAATTTGGCTTTAAGTTTTCAACAGGGGCTGAGCTAGAAAATTTTGCTCGAGGGGTCACATTTTAATAATTTTTAGAAACTACACTATAAATTTGTTCTTGAGGGGGGCAAATTACAAAAAAGAAATCTAGATATTTTTAAAAATTTACACTACAATTTTTTTTGCTAGGGGGCACGTGACCCTTGTGACCCCCTTTGTCTCCGCCGATGGTTTTCAATCCCATATCCAACAAAGAAAAGATTTTATGCTTTGTTATATTTTGTGGTGAATATGAACTAGACATGATTGGTATAAGGTGGTGTGGTTTTCTCATTGTATTCCTCGCCATGCCTTTCATCTATGGTTGGTGATCAAGCGGAAATTAATAACTCAAGATGCATTGAGACAATGGGATGTTAGTGGCGATACTAACTTAAACCTGTTTCTATTCCTCTTTGTGAAATGCAACCGGATTCTCACCAACATTTATTTTTTGATTGTACTTTCTCATCTCAGATTTGGGCGCATATGAATATGTTGGTTGGTTTACCAAATGTTTCACCCTCATTGGAAGCTATTGTTAATTATCTTGTCCCTATATCAAAGAAACGTTCGGCTAGAAGTGTTATTGCAAAGCTTGTGGTTGCGGCTTGTTCTTATTTTACTTGGCAAGAACGGAATCATAGGCTTTTAAGAAGAGAAGCGATCGAAGGAGCAAGTTCTTGAGTTGATCATGTCTACAAATGCGCCTCAAGCTACTTTCATGTAGATTTAAGAAGACATCTCGGTGGAGTTTTTCACTAAGATTTGGAACATTCCTAGCTCTCTTATTCGAGGCTACTAAAGCTTTATTTATTTTAAGTAGTGTCTAGGTGTTTGTATATCATGTGATTGGTTTGTCAATCACACGTTAGCATTTTGGTTTGAAGCACAACAGGTGCGTTTTTGTCATAGCCAATGTGGTGCTCAACCACATTTCGTGTTCTTCGTTGTTTTGTAAGTAATGTATTTTATCAGGGTAAATTAACCCTTTACCAAAAAAAAAAAAAAAAAAAAGTTAAACATGATTGGAATAGTATTATGTTATTGATAGTAACATTGTGTTTTTTTAAAATATAAATGCAAAGTTAGTTTATCAAACACATTGTTGCCGACAATAACTTGTACAAAATCCAAAAAAAAATTTGCGTTCATTTAAATAACTTTTTTTATTTAAAGTATCAAAGAGTATCTCTTCTAGTGTGACTAGGGTGTTTGTTTAACCTTATTTAGAGAGCTAATTAGTTTAAATAGCTAAAGTAACCTCATTTAAGGTGTTTATTTAAGCTTATATAAAGAGCTTATATAGCAAAAATAACCTCACCAAAGGGATTGACAAAGCATGATTCAATGTAGTTATACTAGTCACTGCCTAGATTATTTGGAGATACTCGAAACCGTGTATGTTTTGACTTGAATCCGCCGAGAAAATAAACACTTGGAGATGAGTTAGGGCTCTTTCTTTTTGACTTAATATCCTAAATGGTAACAAAACTAGATGGAAACATGAAATTTTGGTGTTTCTTTTTCACTTGTTCTAAACATAAATCGTGAATGTGGAATAGGGCTAAAATTTGGGTCCTTCCCATCTAGGATGCTTGAGAGACAAAATTACCCCTTTCTTCTTTTATTCTCTTTCCTCCCCAAATACCCGTTTCTCCTCTTCCACCTACTTTTTCTCATGGTTGCCTTCTTTACTCCTTTAATTCCTCTAACATATGTTCTTCTTGTAGGGTCTATCACTTCATCTATCTATACTACTTTATAATGCATTTAGGCCTTCTAAAATTAGAAGGCTTAAAAATTCAGACTTTTTTACTTGCTTACTATGGAAAGATATATTATAATGCATGTAAAATTAAAATAAGGAGCTCCAATCATGAGATGACATGTGTCACTTCTTAACAAACTCCAAGCCTAACTTCTAACAAACTCCAAGCGTAACTCCTAACCACCAAAAATTAAGATAAGGAGCTTCAATTATAAAATGACATGTGTCACTTCTCAACTAAAAATTCATCTTTATTTTCAAATTAAAATATCTTTTTATCTACTTATTTATATTATAATCTAATTTCACCATATTTTCTAAAATTTTATGCTCTTTAATTCAACATCCATTTTAATATATTTTATGAGTTTTAGTTGGTTTATTTTATTTTAATTCAAATTTTACAACTTTAACCTTTATTTCATTTATTCAATCAATATAATCTTGATTCGTCAAAATCATATACTTTTGGGGAGTGTTTGACGCATAAGAGATTGCGAGGTATTTTATATGCGGAAATAATGATGTCGCGTGAAAGTTACGGTAACCCAAACAAACACTTACAACTAACACATATACATTCGAAGTGTTGTGAAACGAATTCACTAAGCGGGTAAGCAAACACATATAACTATACTTATCATGCATTGTCACCACCATCTCATCACATCACCACCTCAAAACATTTGTTCGCTACAAAATAGTCATCGGTGCCCGCCGCCGCATTCGCGGGTACCCTTCTAGTCTTTTCATTTGTATAAATCGACATATGATTTAAGGTTTTTTTTCTCCAATAAATTCGTTATTTTAGATGGTATTAAAAAAATATCACTTGGTATGACCGGATCTGTTAAATTATGTTGTTCATCTTCTATATTTCAAAGTTTCTGGGTAGTTGAAGTTTATTCTTTTTTTCTTATTTGTTTGATCTTTGATTCGATTTGTTACCTAAGAGCATGTACTTGATTGAAATTGATATGATTATAAGATATATTATTTAACGTGTTTCTTCTTCTTCATTTCATTAAATACCAAATTTCCATGTATCTGTTCTTTTCACCATTAAATTTTTTGATTCTTTAAGGTTTAATTTGTTACTGATATTGGCTCACAAGTATAAAACAAAAAGAACATAATTGATTTGATAAAGACAAGGGTAAATTGGACATTTGGTTTTTTAAGATGGTTCATTTGGTATGAAAAAAGAAACAGCGTATGTACAAATGATCCTTACTCCAAACAACACTATTAATCCAAACAGGATCTATGTCCAAATAGGGAGGAAAAAAAAAGCCCCTTAAACACACTCTTGGTTATGAACCAAAGTAGGAAGCTAAAACTGTCTGGTTTGACTAGATATGTGATCCAAGTACTACTTGTACCAATGTTTTGTAAAATCTTTCACTTATTTCTTGCTAGTTGTATCAGTGAAATGGATTGACGTTTAAAAAAAATATATTGAAAAGTATGTCTTCTAATGTGAAGATGGGTGCGTGTTTAAGCTTATTTAGAGAGGTTATTAGCTTATAAATAAATTACTAACTCATGTATGGGTTTAATAATCTCCATCTTGTAGCTTATTTGAAAGCCATTAAGCTTACATAACATTTTGGTTTTCTTACAAACATAGGCCAACTCGAACAACTTATCTTATAATCATAAGCTAATATAAACATTTAAAAAAAAGTGTAACAGATAAACTATACATACCTTCTAAATTTTTATGCGAACTGTAATCGTATTATCAAAAATACGATACATATCAATTTCAAATTAACGAAAAAGTTAACGAGCATCTTCGACCATATGTTATATGATACATAATAAAGGGGCAGGCTGTAAGAACCCCACCCCCCTTCCTCCCTCCCCTTATAATGGGGGTTGCTACATTACACACGCATCGGAGGTTGTACTGTGTGCATCACGGTGTTGTACTATGTGCATCACGGTTTGTGCGGTTGACTATAGGGGCGTTCCTATAGTATATCTCCATAATAAATTGGTCATGAAAAATGATTGTTGTGCCTACAAATCATAACTACAAATGTATCTAATGATTTGATTGGTTGATTAGTGAAAATTTAGAGTGAGAAATTACATAATACAATTGTACAAGTAATTTATATATTAAGCATGTATTAAAAATGCATTTAGGCTTGTGTTGTAAGTCTACATCCTAAGTTATTGTGAAGCACACTATGATTACTTTGATGGTCTTAAAGAAAACATTTAAATAAGCTGTGTTAAAACATTAGATTACATAGGTACAAGATGAAGACATATAAAAGTTGTTATTATATCTCTATTGTCAATCCCACGTGGAATAAAGAAATAAGTTGTGCTTGCTTTATGTTATTGGGTTGTTCCAATAAGAAAAAGAATTACTGTGAGAGATTCTTAGCTACAGCTTTATAACTTATGTATGCTCTTAAATTTTCCTACAACGCTTTATCATTAAAAAAAGAGGCAATTGCAAATATACCCACTAAAACTTGCATATTTGCTTATATACTCGAAACATGTTTAAATTGCATTGTACATTGTGCAATAAAAACTTGTATTTTGAAAAAATATGCAAGTTTTTAAGTTTTAATGGGTATATATGCAATTCCCCCTTAAAAAAACTAGCAAGGTACCCGCGCGAAGCGGCGGCGGGTACCATGTGATTAAATTTTTCAGCGAACAAGTGTTATTTTGTTTTGGACTGCTGGATTTCAGATTTATGATTTGAAAGCTTAATTAGATTGTATATTGTGGTTAAATAGTTGTATATTTTGATGAAGCGGTGTTTTTAATAGTTTATTAATTGTATGTGTTGAATAGTGTTTTTTTAGTTTTATTTGGGCTTTAAATACTTGTAAATTATGCTTATTTACTTGTATTTGCTTAAAAATCTATTTTTAGTTTATTCATGTGTGAAAGCCTAATTATATTGTACTTTGTGGTTAAAAAGTTATATTTTTGGATGAAGGGTGTTTTTAATAGTGTATTAGTTATATTATATGAGTGGTGTGTTTTTAGTTTTCTGTGTGCTTTAAATACTTGTAAATAATGCTTATAAGGTAATATTTGCTTAAAATTCTATTTATAAGTAGTAAATAGGAGGGAAGTGTCTTCCTCAACTATAAGTAGTATAGATAATGATAAATTGAAGAGCATGTCTTGATGAAATAAAAGGTGTTTGTTTAAACTTATTTAAAAAGTTTACCGGCTAAAATAGCAAACATAAGCTCATTTAATTGTTCTATTTGTTGGAAAATATAATGACAACATGATGACAATTGATGTTGTCATATGCGTATAAAACTAATTTATGGTTTTATTTATGAGAAATTAGTAAAATTTATGAGATATTACAAAAATTACCCATTTAATTTGAAAAAGACTTATCGTTACAATGTATCTTTTTACATCCAAGGTTCGGTGTGCGCACTATGATTACTGATTTTGATGGTCATAAAGAAAAACTATAAACAAGCTATGTTAAAACATTAGTTAAACAAAGTACATAGGTAAAAGATGAACACATATGAAAGGTATTTATGAGCAAATTCTTTAACTCTTCCGGTCGCTTAAATTATTCACTATTTCTAGACAAAAAGAACATGACTTTCCAAAATAGACATGGGCGACTTGGGCGATTAGTCGCCCGTATAAGTGATTGACAAGTGCCTCATGCTTGTACTTTGTGCGACTTTTTGTGTAAAGTATTTGGAAGACTTTATTTCGTCTTTTAGCTAAAAGAACTCAAACTAACAAAATAATTGAGTTAACTATATTTTTGGTCTTTGTGGTTTGTCGGGTATTTCATACTTTGTCCAATTTTTCAAAAAGTTTTGGATTCAGTCACCCCACCCCACCACACCACACCACTACTACCACCACCGCTCACCAACGACACCACCGCTGCCACATACCACTGCCACCACCCACCGCTACCGCCACTGCCCTCACCGCCACCCACCACCACCCGCCACCACCACCGTCACCCAGACGCTCACCACCGCCGTTACCACCACCACTATTTACCACCGCCGTTCACCGCCACCGCACATCGCCACCACAATCGACCACCCTCACCGTCACAAACCGCCGCCGCCGCCATTCACCACCGCCACCCACCATCACCACCGACCACTGCCACTACCCACCACCACCACCATTCACCATCGCCACCCACCATCACCATCACCACCACCGCCACTACCCACCACCACCACCATTCACCATCGACACCCACAACTACCACCATTCACCACCGCCACCCTCACCGTCATCCACCGCTACTCACCATCATCTTTACATGAGCGACTAAGCGATTAGGCGCCAAGTCGCTGGTCTATTTTGAGAAGTCATTTTTTTGTCCGGATAATGTGAACAATTAGGCCGATTGGGGCATTTAGAGATTTTGTTCTATTATTAATTTATTATATCTCTATTGCAATGTGACAACAGAAGGGTTATGTCCTTGCTACAATATTTTGTTTGGTTACTTTTGTGAAAACCTAGGAAATAAGTTGTAAATCCCACATGGAAAAAAAAGTGAGTTGTGCTTGCTTTATATATTGTGATGTATGACTTATACATTTGAAATCAGTAAATGTTACTGTATTGGGTTGTTGTTCTGAGAATTTTGCAAAAATACTTTAACAACATTTTCATAAACAACTAAATAACTTATATAATATCTGTATTTTTATAAAACATCTTGTCGACAACCCAATAACTAATGTCAGCTTAATTTTTACTTTTTATTGTTAGGGTGGTTGTTTAAGCTTATTTAGAGAGTTTATTAGCAAAAATAAGCTCATTTAGTTCTTTCTGTTTAGATCTACACCGTGTTTGTAAGAAACAAACATGAACACTTTTATTGGGAAGTAATTAGTAGCCTCACATTTTCTCAAAAGTGGATGAAAAAAGAATTTTCATATGTACTGCAATGGTTTACTTATATGTTCATATAACATATACGTCAATTGCAAAACTGTCTTCCGTAGACGTATTGTTTTAACTTTACCTATGAATTAACATATCTAGGTAATTTGTGGTTATTTTGTTAAATGTCACCCATAGTCGTTTTATTCTAACATCAGCCTTTGATGCTAATTGTAGGAGGCTCATGTATAACAGTGAACACTATTATATCCTATGAAGAGCCAAGATTGATCTTCTTAAAGTCAAATATGTTGGAAAATTTAGTGCACTTGTGGGATGGTTCACACCTTGTAATGGGTTAGGAGGTGCAGAGTGTACACCCATAAGGTCCATGAACACCACGACTCTAATAGTGGTATGTATTAGTAGTGCTTGGTGAAATCTTGTTGTGGTTAACTGCGATTATCGGTGTTTCCACCGAGCGATGCCAGCGAGGATCGATGTTTCAAGTGGTATCTCACTGAAGTTGTGTTTACATTGAAGCGATGGCGTTTCCAAGCGGTGTAACCACCGAAAGCACTATGAAATCTTGATATAAGTCTTGATAAATGCGATTACAAGCGCATCATTATGACCACGTTTAATTGGTCATGTAACCACTACTTGGCTATAATGGGGATGATTATGAGGCTATTAATGGGCGATTAATACTCATAATTCCATTGGAGCGGTCAAGAGTAACCTCCTATAAATAGGAGATCACGAACATGCATGAAGGACACTGAAAACACATAACACTTATAAGCGCAAGGGTTAAAGAATTGTGCCTAATTCTCTAGCGCATTTGGTCTTATCCCAGTAGATATTCGTAATACCCAGGCATTAGGGTCGAATAGTTTACTTTGGAAAGTGATCACACGATTCAAGTGATATCCGGTAACCACACGGTGGTATTTATTCTCACGACCTTTGTTTTGTTTCACGAGCAGTTGAGCATTTCTGCTGAAGTTGATTATCTACACCACGATTTGGGACGAATAACCACCAACAATCAAAGTAAACTATTTAGTGATAATCAATGGCAAGCTCTTTGCAATGAAACACATGGCTTCAAACTTTGCTAAGTTGGACAAGTTTGAAGGGTGGACTTTAGGAGGTGGCGAGAAGAAGATGCACTTCTTCTTTGTCGAGCATGAGTGTGGTCTATGTCTTGACTACTCCAATTCACGATGATGGTGATGATGCTCGTGGAGCGGATCGGGAGGAGGAGCAAGTGGGAGAATGATAACTACATATCAGAGGTCTTATTCGAATGATATGTCGATTCTTTGTTTGATATTTATCATAACTTTGAATCTTCAAAGAAGCGTGGATTCCTTGGATGCCAAATATATGGTGAGGATGCATCAAGTAAAGTTCCTTGTTAGTAATTTCACAAATTACAAAATGAGCGATTCAAGACCGGTTATGGAATAATACAATGAACTTCTTGGAATACTTGGAAGGTTTACACAACACCAAATGAACATGGATGAGGCTATCAAAGTCTCTTGTGTCATTGACAAACTCCTCCTTCATGGAAAGATTTCAAGCATACCTTGAAACACATGAAGGAGGAGTTAACTCTTATTGAGTTAGGCGATCATCGCACATTGAGGAATCTCTCAAGGTGCATGATAATGACAAGCCAAAGAGTAGCAATCTTCTTTGGACCATCATTGTCAATATGGTGGAGCATAACAATTCCACGGTACAATGACAACAAAGGCAAACGAAATTTCATGATAACACAAGGCGGATCCTAACAAGAAGGCAACACCTACTTGTTGGAAATGTGGCAAGGCCGGTCACATTAAAAGGTGCAATGGTGTTAAAGTTGGTGGTAAAGCCAATGGATCGAGCACTAATGGTTCGGGGAGTGGTGGTTCACCAACTCATGAAAGGTCGAATATGTTTAATAAGTCTTTTGAATTATTATGTTACATATGTATCGAATCTTTTATGTGCGAGGATGATGATGTTGCGTGGTGGGTTGACTACGGTGCAACCGTTCATGTGTGTAAAGATAGAAGCTGTTTCAAGACTTATGAGTCATTGAATGATGGTTCTATTCTTCACATGGGAAATGAGTCAACGACCTTGGTGCATGGTCGTGGTTGTGTAGATCTTAGGTTTAGTTACGGAAAGATTGTAACTTTGTTTAATGTTATTCATGTCCATGATATCGGGAAGAACTTGATTTCAAGTAGTGTTTTGAATAATCATGGATATAAACAAGTTATTGAATCGATAAATTTGTTCTTTCTAAATGTGGTGTTTTATTGGTTTTGGTTATTTATGTAATCAAATGTTCGGGCTTAATATTACCCTTGACGGTGTTATTTCGACTTTTGTGACCACATATGATCGGTGATTCTACCCTTTGGCATGCTAGACTTGGTCATGTTCACTATAAAAGAATGCAAGATATGTCTAGGGATGGTTTAATCCACTTTTGACATGGACACCGAAAAGTGTAAAACTTGCATGTTGACCAAGATAACCAAGAAACCCTTTCGGGGTGTTAGTCGTGAGACTAAGATCTTGGAGCTTATTCACAGTGACATGTGATTTGCATGCCACTCCTTCTTTGGGGAATAAGAAGTACTGTGACATTTATTGATGATGCTTCTAGATTTTGTTATGTCTATTTATTACATACCAAGGATGAAGCATTAGATAAATTCAAAGTGTTTAAAAGCGAAGTTGAATTACAACTTGGGTCTTTAATCAAAAGATTAAGGATCGATAGGGAGGTGAGTACATGGATACTCGGTACTTTCGATCTGTTGGAATAATCCATGAAACGACGCCCTTATACTCCTCGGCAAAATGGTATTTACGAAAGGAAAAGCGGTCTTGAAGGAGATGGTTAATTCCATGTTGTCCTATTCGGAGTGAGTTCCCAACAAAAGGAACAAGGTTACCCCTTATGAACTCGGACTAAAAGAAACCCAACTGAATTATCTCAAGGTTTGGGGTTGTAGAAATCGTTGTAAGACTCACGATCCAAAGCAAAGACTTTGGGTGAAAGAGGCATTAGCGCATCTTTGTTGGATATCTTGAGCATTCCAAGGCTTTTAGGTTCTATGTTATTGAACCTAATGAACATGTTCGATTAACACAATAATTGAATCAAGGGATGCAGATTTTGATGAGAATAGACTCTCATCGGTCCCTAGACCAAGTCGAGGATTCCTAATGGAACTCATGACACTGGTGTATCGAGGTCCACGATGATGAACCATCGGTGGTCCCCGATGAGGTTGTGGTTCGACAACACGAACGTGCTCGGGAAAAGCAAAAGGTCGGGACTCCAAAGTCAATTGGACACGAGTTTCAACTATACTTAGTTGAAGGTACCGAGGATGAGGTCTCGAACAATACTCCTATTGCTTCATTGTTGAGGATGATCCCAAGACATTTGAAGAAGCAATGAAGTCCCGGGATATTGCTTTACGGAAAGAAGCAATCAATGATGAGATGGATTCCATCATGGGCAACAACACTTGGGTGTTGGTTGATCTACCTCAGTTGCAAACCTTTGGGTTGCAAATGGATTTTCAAAAGAAAAGCGAAGGTAGAT
The DNA here is from genome assembly GCA_022545495.1 of Chrysanthemum lavandulifolium. Classification (NCBI taxonomy): domain Eukaryota; kingdom Viridiplantae; phylum Streptophyta; class Magnoliopsida; order Asterales; family Asteraceae; genus Chrysanthemum; species Chrysanthemum lavandulifolium. Next base: position 72,670,138 of record CM040241.1, on the reverse strand, counting down.
GGAACTATTCAAAAGTTCAAGGCTAGACTAGTCATTCGGGGCTTTAAACAAAAGTCGGGAATAGACTATTTTGATACTTATGCCCCGTGGCTCGTGTCGATTACCATAAGGCTGGCGATTGTTATGGCATCTACTCACAATCGGTTATTCATCGGATGGATGTGAAAGCGACTTTCTTGAATGGTGAATTGGAATAGGAGGTTTATATGAACCAACCTCGGGGCTTCATCATGCACGGCAATGAAAACAAGGTGTGTAAGCGATTAAGTCTCTTTATGGACTTAGCGGGCACCTAACAATGGCATCAAAATTTGATGAAGTGGTTTTGTCTAGTGGTTATGTTCTTAACCAAGTCGACAAATGTGTATATAGCAAATTTGATGAATCGGTAAAGGAGTCATCATTTGTCTATATGTTGATGACATATTGATCTTTGGTGACCAAAATCAGTTGACGACAAAGAAATTTTTGTCATCAAGGTTCTCCATGAAAGACATGGGGAGGCGATGTTATCCTTGGTATAAGGATTAAACATGAAAGTAATAAATTTCTATCTCTCGGTCTCATTATATTGAGAAGGTCTTGAGGAAATTCAATTACTTTGATTGTACTCGATGAGTACACCTATGGATACTGTGAGGCGATGCCTAATCATGGCAAGGTTGTATCTCAACTTGAGTATTCTAGGGTAATTGGTGCACGATGTATGCCATGACTTGTACAAGACACGATATTGGTTTTGCGGTGGGAAAATTGAGCGGTATACTAGTAATCCTAGTGCTCATCAGCGGCAAGCGATTCGAGAGGTATGAAGTATTTGAAGAGAACTACGGATTATAGTCTCTCATATCGGTTACCGATCGGTGTTGGAAGGTTACACAGATGCAAGTTGGATCAGTAACACGAAGACAATTAGTCTACCGGTGGCTGGGTATTCCTACTTGGTGGAGGTGCAATTTCTTGGGCATCAAGAAGCAAACTTGCATCACCGGTTCAACAATGGAATCTGAATTTGTGGCTTTGGCATTCTTTGGTAAAGAAGTGAATGATTGAAAAACTTGCTTCTTGAGATTCCATTGTAGCCTAAACCTATAGCACCCATTTCTATCGATTGTGATAGTGCGACTACATTGGCTGGGGCTTATAGCCGGATGTACAATGGTAAGTCTAGACACTTAGGTGTCGGGCATAGCATGATTCGTGAGCTTATCATGAATGGGGTGGTATCTATAGAGTTTGTTAGATCTCATGAACTTAGGCGATCACTTGGCGAAGGGATGGCTAGAGACTTGGTTATAAAGTCGCTAAAGGGATGGGTTTAAGTCCAACTTAGTCATTTGAATGCTAGGACACCCAACTCCTCCGAGGAAACTTAGGGCCGAGTTCAATGTGGAAAGTTGAACATTCGGTGGACTGGAGCACATGTTTTATTTACATCCCAAGGTTGTGCTCGAACTCTTGAAAGGAGGATGAAGTCTTTACTTCTTAATAGTTATATTTTCTTTGAAAAGTGCTTGGCGGGAGCATGACTAAAGAGGAACCACCTATGTAAATGTTGAAGTTTTGCCGCTTGAAGCTTTTGGACTTTAGCTTTTACAACATTTATGAATTTGGATATGGACACATGGCTTGTATAGTGTCGGGAGCTTTTAAGTGTTTGAAAACTTGTGTGTAGTTATCTTGGTATTCAAATGGGTTGAAGGGTTCAATTCTTAGAACACCAGATTCTCGAATATTTGAGCGTGTAATTACTAAGATGGAAATTCAATCCTCGGGACATTTTCGTTTATGCACATGTTTTGCTTGATGTTTATTTTACATGCAAAGGGAGTGAACTAAATTTGGGAGGATTGTTGGAAAATTTAGTGCACTTGTGGGATGGTTCACACCTTGTAATGGGTTAGGAGGTGCAGAGTGTACACCCATAAGGTCCATGAACACCACGACTCTAATAGTGGTATGTATTGGTAGTGTTTGGTGAAATCTTGTTGTGGTTAACTGCGATTATCGGTGTTTCCACTGCAGCGATACCAGCAGGATCGATGTTCCACCGAAGTGGTATCTCATTGAAGTTGTGTTTACATGAAGCGATGGCGTTTCCATCGCGGTGTAACCACCGAAAGCACTATGAAATCTTGATATAAGTCTTGATAAATGACGATTATAAGCGCATCATTATGACCACGTTTAATTGGTCATGTAACCACTAACGGCTATAATGGGGATGATTATGAGGCTATTAATGGGCGATTAATACTCATAATTCCATTGGAGCGGTCAAGAGTAACCTCTATAAATAGGAGATCCGAACATGCATGAAGGACACACGAAAACACATAACACTTATAAGCGCAAGGGTTAAAGAATTGTGCCTAATTCTCTAAGCGCATTTGGTCTTATCCCAGTAGATATTCGTGATACCCGGCATTAGGGTCGAATAGTTTACTTTGGAAAGTGATCACGATTCAAGTGATATCCGGTAACCACCGGTGGTATTTATTCTTCGACCTTTGTTTTGTTTCTGTTGAGCAGTTGAGCATTTCTTTGAAGTTGATTATCTACACCGATTTGGGACGAATAACCACCAACAAAATAGCCGACATATGTTCCTTACGTTAGAAACCAATTGTACTCTTCATAACGTAGTTCACACCACTTCTAAGCTGATGTTATTGTTTACGAGGCGGCGATGCTTGAAACCGCCATTTTGTCCAATTTCTTACCTTGTTAAAAATACCACCAAAATAAAGGCCTTTGTTAGCGCCAAATGTATAATACCGAACTTGTCAATTAAACATTTGTCGTCACCACTTCATTATTTGTTTTGATGGAAAATGAATGATCGGGATTTGACCATTTGATCTTAGATTATTTGTTGATCCTTATTGAACTCACCCGATAAATAAGTCGTGTTACAACCTAAACTAAACAAATTACGAGGTACAAACTACAAAATGATGAATACTTACAAAAGGCGTTATTATTTCTCTAAAGTAAAGAACAATTTTTGTATGGGGTAATTTTACGTGAAAATTTGGTTTTAAGTTTTCAATCCACATGAAGTAAAGAAAAATAATCGTGCTTACTTATATATTGTGGTGTATATATGGCTTGTATAGTTTAAGATTAGTATAATGTTATTGGATTGTTATTATGAATTACATTTGAAATACTTTAACAGGTTCACGATTATAGCCTAATAATTTATATAATATCCTTATTTTTATAAAACATTTTGTCGCCTACCGATAATCAATATTAGCTCTTAAATTATTACTTTTTATAAATTTTTCATTTGATATATTGAAAAGTATATCTTCTAATGTGATTAGGGGTGTTTGTTTAAGCTTATTTAGAGGTTTTATTAGCTTACGTATCAAAATAAGCACACTTTAAGTGTTTATTTAAGCTTATTTAAATATCTTTTTTTTCATTTGTCAAAAGAGGACCCGAATGGATTATCTTCCAAGAGAGAGTTACATTTGCACGAGAAAATACGGGATCCGAGAATATAATTGTAAATACCAAATCATTATAATCGTCCATAGTTGTTTAAATACGCTTATTTCGAGAAAAAGCCGCTTTTTCAAATAAGTGTCTATAAATTGTTTAAAAAGCTTACCCAAACTCCCCATAGATGTGTTGTTGACTAAAGTATGCTAAGACTTGTAAATACCATACGCATATCTTGATCTGTGAGGCTTGCGACACACTAAAACTTATAAGTTGATTATTCGACTTCTTATATTTGGACTTGTTTATATCATGAGATTTTACACGGGTTTTGGGATTTTGCTTATTGAAAGTGCTTATTGGACTAAACTTGTTGCCTTTGTCGATAAATTAGCACTTTTGAGGGTGTTTGGGATTGTTTATTTGAGAATGATATAAGCTAGTTGTACGATCATTACGCTAGTTGCTTATTCAAAACCGCATATCTAATAATTTGGAAAAGCGTATGTATTATTAATAAGCCAACTCAATTAACCGAAAGTATCTGAGTTCAATGAAAGGTGTTATGAATGTGATAATGGTAACTCATGGGTTGTCCTTATCGAGTAATAAGTAAACCGGTCTGCATACGCTTAAGGCGTTTGCACCTACATTATGTTATCCGATAAGTTAGTCTAACCCCATATTCAATATTTATCTTGTAACTCACCCTTTTGTGCTCTCTTTTAATCCGACCATTTGTAAGGAAGCGGTAATCTCTGGTTACTACACAAGGTAGCCTCGTCCCATATAATTCAATAGTACACATCAACCTTTTTGTCATGATTCGACATGTATGAATCCATCATAGGCAAATGTTAATAAAAGGTGTTATTATGTCTCGGAACAATGTGTTTCAAGTACACTAATAATATTTGATTACGTCAAATGTGTGGGGTTACTTTTGTGATAACTTGCTTTATGTTTTCGGTCCACAAAGGGTAACGAAAAGAGTAATACATGTTGGACCTTAATGTTATAGAAGAAAAGAATAGGGTAGTTTAGTGTATTTATGTTATGTGTTACGTAAAATCCGACCCATTATATTGGGTGGGTCATTAGGATAACGGTATAAGCGGTTATAGAATAGGTTACAACGTTTAGAATAGGTTACAACGTTTCACTGAATCGGTATGACTCTTTGTTGCATTGATTCATGCAGTATAAATAGGATCAAAGTCTGTAAACAATTCATCAATTCAATATACAAATTCAATTACTATAAATTCTGATATTATAGCATATTTGTTTCTGTATTTTTATCTCAAACACATCATAAGAATAACACCAGATACGAGGGATTAACAGTGGCATCAGAGCGGTTTTTTCGATTCAGGGAAGTAGAAAATTCGATCGGGAAGGCGGGCTTGATTATCATTAGCGATGGCGGGATTGATTATCAACAGTGAATTGATCGGGATCAACAATGGAAGCGTTTTGTTTGTCGAAACGAAGAAGCGGATTGATTGTCATTAGCGAAGGCGGATTGACAATCATTGGCAAACGAGTTTGACTTTCAACAGTAGGCGGGTTTGATCAAACACCCAGAAATCAAAGAAACCAGGCTTGTTTTTTCTAAGAACCTTTTACAAATATAATCAGTATTTTTTTTACTCTTATTATCGAATTTGGAGGCATAAATAAGAGCATAATCAGATTAGTATTTGTGAAAGAAAGAAAATTTTAATTAAAGATTGGTAGAAAGAAGAAAAGAAACATGACCGGGGATTCTTCAAAGAAGAATGAAAATGTAGCAAAGGAAGGAGGATTATCGTTAAACTTAGGTGCCCAATCCTCAACTCTACAAATTATACTATTTGGGCATTAAAGATTAAGGCAATCTTTAACGTCCATGGAATTTGGGAAGCGATGGAACCTCTGATGAGGCGAAGTGGATCAAAAGAAGAACAACACGACAATTGCAATGTTATACCAAGCACTTCGAAAACATGATATTGCAAATTGCTAATCTTACTTCGGCGAAGGATATTTGGGATGCATTGAAGGTGCGACATGTAGGAGTTGATAGGTTTAAGAAGCACGGTTACAAACACTAGAGTCAGACTTTGAATCACTAAAGATGAATGTTAATGATTCACTCGATGTCTATGCGGGAAAGATCATTGAGATTGCATCACAAGCAAGCAGTCTCGGACATACCTTGGACGATAAAAGATTGGTTCGTAAACTTTTGGGCTCAGTACCAGAAAAGTTTATTCAAATTGTTGCTGCAAATCGAACAATTTGCCGATCTTAATACGATGCCATTCTAAGAAGCCATTGGGAGATTGAAGGCCTTTGAGGAACGCACCAAGAAGCAGACTAAGGAGGAAGATATGTCTAGTAGACTTCTATTCATGGAAGCGAGACAAAAGGAGAAGGATAAACACAAGAGATGTGAACATTGTGGTTGTGGAAACTCAAATCATGGTGTCACACCCCAATTACATTTTGCGTGAATGGAATTCTGGGGTTGTTGTCATAGCATCACAATCACAGTTATATTGAACGACCTAAAGTGTCGTTTGGAAAACACATCGTTTGATTTAATAAAACAATCATAGTTTACAAAAGATAGGTCCCAAATGAAAATCAACATATGCGGAATTAAGTTTGTTACAAGTCAAACGATGTTTTTAAAGTTCATAAAACCCAAGTGAGACGCGTCGTCACCGCGACTCTATGATGTGTCCACATGCATGCCATGAAGTGTATGCCCTAGATACCTGAGATAAAACATGCTAAAAGTGTCAACACAAAGGTTGAGTGAGTTCATAGAGTTTGTGTTGAAATGTAAAGCCTTTAAAGAATGTTCATGCAGCAAAGGCATTGCAAATCCACTCAGTTCCAAGTCCCGCCCATACAAAACTTGCAACTTGTGTGTTCACAACCCACTGCCAAAATGTTTATAGTTTATGTTCAAGCGCATGATGTCAAATGAATTCACAAAATAGTGCATAACTTAATGTATCCACAGTTACTTAATATAACACAAAATTTGTACGGTTTCAAATTGTTCCATGACCATTAGTTCAGGATTGTACCAAGACCATTAGACCATGATTGTTATACCAAGTCCGTTAGTACATGACTATACCAAGTCCGTTAGTTCATGACTATACCAAGTCCGTTAGTTCAACATTATCCAAGTCCGTTAGATCGTGATCATACCAAGTCGATTAGCTCAATGATTCATGATATAGAAATTCTAAGTATGGCGATCATTGTTACTTCGTATGACTAACATTCGATTCGGATAAACATATAGTTTGCAAATAATCATGTTTGCCATAAAAGTTATTGAGCATGTATCTCCCCAAAGAGTTTAATAAAAGTATTAAAACAAGAAAAGTGGGGCTATGACTCACTTGGACAATGATCACGATGGCAAAGTGAGCACACGAAATGTAGCGTGAATCACTAAACTTGACCTATTAGGAATGATATGATACATAATAAGTTATGATGTAATGTTATGCATGCAATTCGTATGATATCTATACCACTTGTGAATTTTTGAAAATAATACTTATCGTCGAAAAATAATCTTTTAACGTCTAGACCATTTTTAAATTACTTTACTTGTTTTTATGTTGGAATGACATCCGGCGATAATCATTTAGTGATTTATTAAGAGATTATAACTTTTCGTTGTAAAATAATGTCGTTGAAATTTCCATGAAAGTGACAAAAACGGCCTCTAAAATCTAGTCGTAAAATGGTGCACGTCGAGCGTTAGGAAACAAACTCAACGGTTTTGGGAAGCTCGTATCATTATCTCAAAGTTTTAGTACATGAGTTTCCATCCTAGAGGTCTCGAACATAAAGAAAAATAGAGGTTAAGTATGGTACTTATGTCCCAAAATATAGTTTAAGGATGGTTTTTCGGCAAAGTTTAAGCGACCGTAATTAATTCATTACAACTCCGCTAAACAAACAGTCGGTCATTTTGAAAAATATACTTGGCGATCTCACTTTTACTAGAAGACATCACTTTATAAAAAGTTCTAAATCAATGTTAAAAACTACCTTCAACTTGGTAACTAGTTTTTGCCGTAAAACTTGCCTATTAGAAATGTGTTATAGTTTTTCTTATATAATAAAAGTTACGGCAACTTTTGTAGCGTGTATAATTTAGTCGTTACAAATCCGTTTTCTCGTTTTAAAGATCCTTAGCTTTGTATCAAAGTATACTAACATATTCTTGACAAGTCGACATAATTTACAATGCCTAAGCTTCATTTTTACTCGTACAAAATAAACAATGTTTCTTGAAATTCGGAAAATTTATATTTTTCGTCGCCAACTTGAAAAATTCATAACTTCTTCGTTATAGCTCCGTTTTAATCCGTTCAAGCGACCACGGTTTCGTTTTAAAGTATATTTTCTAAATATCTAGGCCAAAATTTTTATCTCTGTCGGATTTTCCAGATTTGAAAATAAGGACAGACCCTTTTGCAAACTTGTCGAAATGAGTTTTTCTCGCGCCAAACCTATTCTAACCCATTCAAAACAACTCCGAAGCTATTCTAATCCTACCATACACCTTCTTAGGGTGTCATGGTTTCCTAGACATCACCAAAACTAATATATAACAAGGAATAATTATAGGATGGATTATATATATTTAACACTTAAAAACCTTAAAAAGTGGTATAAACATCACATAACTTGCATGTTTTCTCAATAATGATGAAATGAATATGAGAATGAATATGAAATAAGATGATGAAAATAAAAAGCTTACAAGTAACTTGATGAGGTTAATAGAACAAAAGGGTTTTTCCTAATCACCTTAGGTTTTTATTGCAAAACCTTGATAAAGAGTGAGACTAGAGTGTATAAATCTTGTCTAGAAAAATTTATGATGATTCTTCACTTGGCCCTTGTGGTTGCCGGTTTTGGAGAGGAAAAGAGAGCAAAAGTTGGTTTGATCTTCTTATTTTCCAAAAATGAATTAAATGAGTTGTGTTGTTTATTAGTATATACAAAGACTTGTGTAAGATATTTGTAAAATCCATACATGACTCACCCCTTGTGTCGACAAGGGGTGGTAGTCATTTTTTTTTTTTTTTATGTACAAGAGTAGTTTAGTGTAAGTAAATTGAGGATATGTGGTAAGTTAAATACACATTTGAGTATTTAGGGTAGCGTTAGATAAAAATAACTTTTAACGGGTCAAGATAAAATATATTGAGGTCATAAAATCATAAAATACATCTCTTACATGAGTTGAGTGAAATAATAATTCATGGAGACTTTGGACGAGGCCGTGGAAGAGGTCAGGGTCCAGGAAAGGTCAAGGCGATAGTGGAGTGCAACGGACAAGAGTCACATACGTGTCATAAGTGTCATGAACTTGGGCATTACAGGAACGAATGTCCAAAATCAGAGAAAAGGGATGAGGCAAACCTGATCTGGGATGTAGACGATGAACCAACATTGTTGTAAAGACAAGTTATGAAGACTAGATTTGCGTCTATAACATTAGGGGGGGTGAATGTTGGACCTTAATGTTATAGAAGAAAAGAATAGGGTAGTTTAGTGTATTTATGTTATGTGTTATGTAAAATCCGACCCATTATATTGGGCTGGGTCATTAGAATAACGGTATAAACGGTTATAGAATAGGTTACAACGTTTAGAATAGGTTACAACGTTTCACTAAATCGGTATGAATCTTTGTTGCATCGATTCATGCAGTATAAATAGGATCAAAGTCTGTAAACAATTCATCAATTCAATATACAAATTCAATTAATATAAATTATGATATTATAGCATATTTGTTTCGTATTTTTATCTCAAACACATCAAGAATAACACCGATACGAGGATTAACAATACCTAATCATATACACTATGATCTATGTGTCGCATACCGATTTATTTTAGTATTATGTTAGTATTAGTTTACTTATATGGCCTGTGAATTTCACAGACGGTTCACTTGGTGCAAACAAGTTGCGTATAACTCTATATAACAAAAAATAACAAAATCAACGGGAAAATTTTCTTTCATAAGCGTTTTGACCTGTTTACTAACATGGGTTAATATAAAGTAAAAAAATCAACCAACTGTGTTATCATCACTCTTAGGTTTCCACACTCCTTGACTCTTAGCCTCTTAGGTTTAGGAACTTGCTTAAAAGCCATATTAGTCTTTGGCTTCACCACAAAGTTTTTATTCATGGACTTTTTTCCCTTGTTTCGCCCTTTAACCACTTGGAACCCATCATCTTGAAACTCTGCATTCTTCTTGGGAACTTCTTTTATAGCTTTAGGACATTGATCATCGGAATGACTAAATATTTTATATATTGAGCACATGGGGTTTCCATTCAGATTCAACTCGTAATCGTTTCACATGTATACCCATCACCTCCAAACTGCACACCATAGCGATTTTTCTTTGAGTTCGAATTGGCTTCCACTTCGATCATGGCTCCTACCCCACGATTCATTACACATGTTACAAGTGTAAGAGTCTAACATAACAGATTCCCGCCTAGATGTGATAACGCTAAGACCATCTACCGTGAACGCGGCTAAAGGTAAATACCTTGTTTCAAGTTTTAAATCCCACATTGAATAGAGAACAAAATTTGTGCTTCATTATATACAACGGTATACATGGCCTATGCAAATTAAGATAACATTATATTCATAGCCTTGAAGTATTCAATTTGTAATAAGAAACCATAAATTGAATACTCCAAGAATGTTAATTGGTATAACTTCTTATTTTATTTTTTGATTGAGTTGTGATATATTAACTCCTAATAAGTAGAAAAGTATAATAAAACAAATAAGTGATGATAAGAACATTATAGGTTGTAACCACACGTTAAAATATAATCAAACTAACTTAAAGCTTACATAAAATATCGGAATATCCTATCTAAACTACTTTATAATACATTTAAGACTTGCCATAAGAGGAAGTCTTAAAAAAATTAAGACAACAAACATTGCTATAAAAAGAAGTTTTAAAAATTGAGTCAATATTGTTCAAGCATTATATTCGGTCAACTTGGAAACTATGTATTTAATTGTGTAGTAGTTTGTAACAAAAGGGTCTCATCCGGGAGAGTATGAGCCCATGCGCGGTTCCCGCATTACTCGTCCCAAAACCAAATGGCACTTTTCGGATGTGTATTGATAGTCGTCACCAACAAAATCACCATCAAGCACCGGTTTCCTATCCCACGCTTTGATGATTTACGCGATCGCTATATGGCGCTAAGGTCTTTTCAAAATTGATTTACGGCGGGTACCATCAACACGCACGCGTCCGGCGATGAGTGGAAAACCGCTTTAAAACAAGAGACGGGTTATATGAGTGGATGGTCATGCCGTTTGATTATCCAACGACCGAGTACATTTATGCGGTTGATGAATCACATTTTAAACCGCTTATTGGTCGATGTGTTATCGCTCATTTCGATGATATTTTGCTTTTTAGCGCCAATCTTGCCGCTCATTTACACCACCTGGGACGCCTTCATGATCCTCGTGGACCAAAAGCTATATGCCAATGCAAACAAATGCCAATTTTGTACAACCAAATTATTTTCGGGTTATATGGTCTCGCAGATGGAATACGATGGATGAATCAAAGGTGTCAAGAATTACCACTGCCATCGCCAAAGTCCCTTCACGAGGTTCAAAGTTTCCATGGTCTCGCTTCTTTTACCGACGTTTCATTCGCAATTTTAGCACTATAGTCGCTCCTATTACGGAATGTTTAAAGAGTAGTAAATTTTCGTGGGCCCTCGCCACGAACATGCGTTTGATACATCGAAAATAGCCACCAACGCACCGGTTCTAGCCTTACCAAATTTTGAGCATGTTTTCCAAGTGAGTGTGACCTGGTGGGAATCGGTGTTTTAAGTCAACAACACCGCCTATTGCTTTCTTTAGTGAAAATTAAATGACACACGGCGAAGGTATACCACATATGATAAGGAATTTTATGCTATCATTCGTAGCCTTGAGTATTGGCGACACTACCTTCTTCCCAGTGAGTTTATTCTATATTCAGACCATCAAGCACTCAAGTTTATCCAAGGGCAAGCAAAACTAAATCCAAGGCACGCTAAATGGGTAGAAACTCTTCAAGCTTTTACAATTGTCATTCGTCACAAAGCAGGTTCCGCTAACTCGGTTGCCGATGCTTTGAGTCGTCGACCAAACTTGCTCACATCCTTCACAATTGAAGTAACCGGTTTGAGTCCTTTTCTTGTTTATACCAAGATGACCCGGACTTTCATGCTATTTGGAAAAGAGTACCAGTCGCGCCGATCAATGTTTCGTGCAAAAAATGGGCTTTACAAAGGCCACCGATTATGTGTCCCGTTTCATCCTATCGGAGGCGATCATCCTTGAGTACCACCAAGGAGCTTTATCGACATTTTGAAGAGCTAAGACCGTCTCGATGGTCCAAGATCGCTTTATTGGCCAAAGATTGAACGAGACGTTTCAAGGTATTGAAGCGATGTCGAGTTGACGCTATGGTTGGTGAGAGTGAAGATGCTCAGAAACACCACTTTTGTTTCGTTTCTTACTTTTATAGACACAAAGGGACATGCAAGAATACAAAATCATTGAAAAACAAGGCTTTTATGATCTTTGGGCAACTTCATACAAAAGAGTCAAAGCAAAAGGTATGGAAACCATGTCTAAAAATCGTCATTTTGAAATGTCAGCTAAAATATGTGTACCAATTTACAAGATTAAAATGTCCATGTTCCTAATCACCACGATTTGATTGTGGCTTCCATTTTACTTTCGACGTTGTAACATTTCACTTAACATGGTCATTGAAGAGTTGAATAAAGTAACTATATCTATTTTCTTCATAACACTATGACTCAAAACGTCATTGATGCAGTTTAAATGAACAAAATGAGGCATGTTTCACTCTTAAAAATTAAAATTAGGATGAACACTTAGTATAAAAGATGTTATCATCTAAACTAAAGGTTTATATCATCTAAACAATTTTTTAGTGTGGAGTTACTTTTGTGAAACTTAACTTTAAGTTTTGAATCCCACATCGAACCAAACAAAAGACTTTCTGATTGTTTATATACTTTTGTGTATATGACTTAGGCACGATTAGAAGAGTACTATGTTATTCAGTGGTGACCATGTGTTTTATTAGAGTATAAATATAAAAAATTATTCAAACAAATCACATGTGTCCCCTTGATAACTTGTATTTAATCTCAACTTTTTTGTTTTTTTTCTTTTGGGTCATTTTAAGTATCAGAGAGTATGTCTTCGACTTCTAGAGCGACCAATTATGTTGATCCTAAGTCAACATAGTTCAGAATGTTAACAAAGTTTTTCAAACATTAGATTGTTGCAATATATAGTAGCTTGAGTGTAGAATTAGAGGGTGTAGAATTTTTGTTTTCGAATTAATAATATGATTGACTATTAGGACTTGACCTTGTTAAAGTCAAATATTCAACATACGTTCTTTTATAGTTTCATGTCAAAACAAGGTGTAGAAATGGACAGTTTACAACTGTTTTGACACCCTTTATAAGCCGACATTAAGGTTGTATGAGAGCGAGAAAACGCAATATTGGTCACATTTCTTACCCTTTCAAAGATACAAACATTAAAAAGCAACATTGTGAAACAAGGCTATCCTTAACACCAAGATTGTAAGTTTAGAATCCCTGGTCAACTGTTTAATAAGAATCAGAATGGCATTTGGAGTTTGAAGCAAGAAAAGTATGATGAAAACCGCTATTTTGACTTGTCAGCTGAACTATGCGTACAAGAGATTGAAATGTTCGTGTTTCATATCAACTTTTTATAAACACTTGGGACTCTATTCATCAACTTTAATTCAAACAATAGACGCACGTCTAAACACTACCTTCGACAATCAATGAATCAAATGTTAGCACCACCAAGTGCACCTTCTATTGGTCAAGTTAAAATGGTCTACCAAAACGAAAGTCGACGAATCCTCATGGTTCCATGGAGTTCAAGAGCCCTACATAGGGTTTAAGACTTCAAATGCTAACGCCCAATCAATCTCCGGATGCCGCCAACAATTACTCTTCTTGAAAGTTGTTTCCAGAGAAACTTATAAGTATCACTTCTATTTTGTTATATTTACAATCCGATTTGTAAGAAATAAAACTTGAAGACGCCAAAGAGAGGTAATTGTCCGTATGATTCTTACAAACATATCATTGGCATTTAATTAGTGGGACGAGCGACTACATCGATACGTTATGGTAGACCGTAGGGGCGGAGCCAGGAATTCAAGTTAAGGGGGGCGGAATTTTTTTTATTATTTTCGATTTTCCACGTCGCAAATCTTGTGTCTCACAATATAATATACCATGTTAAAAAGTTCAAGTTGTCATGTCATTTTTTTTCATCTCCAACCATATAAAAATAAGTCATGTCAGATATGGTCGTCTCGTGAATTTTGAGAGCCCTGTGCTAGTTTGTAAATAAAAACCTTTAGCCGCATATCTCTGTTTCAAATTCCAATCACAGAAAACCAACATATGTTTCACCTGTAACATCACCATCTTAAGAAGACAAAACGGTTGGGCAGTTGGGGGAGGCCCATCACCCCTCCGCCACCCTATTGGCTTCGCCTCTGGTAGACCTGTTATGTAGTGTCACTATTGTGAAAACTTGGCTTTAAGTTTTCAATCCCACATCGAACAAAGAAAAGGCTTTCTGCTTGTTTATATACCGTGGTGTAGAAAACTTGGTATGATTGGATAAGTATTGCCAACTTGTTTTGTTAGAGTATAAACATAACAAAATTATTTTACTAAAACACCCGGTCACTATCGACTAACTTGTATAAAATCTTAACCTTTTTTTTTTTTTTTTTTTTTTTTTTTTGTCATTTAAGTATTTTTCCATTTAGAGCGTATTAGTATAAATAGCAAAATAACCTCATTTAAGGTGTTTATGTTAGCTCATTTAAAGAGCTAATATAGCAAAAAATAAGCTCATTTAAGTGTTTTGGTAAGCTTATGTTTGAAATCGCAAGTTATTTAGGGTGTAATAAGCACGTTTGTTAAGCATTTATTTTACACACATAGCAAAAATAACCTCATTTAAGCTTATTATAAAGCCATTAAGCATTTATTTTACACACATAAGCACGCTCAAACAACTTGGCTCATTTACTTATATTCATAAGCTAATTCTAGAACTATAATGCCGGAATGAGGCCACCGACTTTTGCCAAAACCTACTTTTATATCGAGGGGTGCTTAAAGTTTTATGAGACTAGGGCCTTTTGATGTTTTGCGTAATACTTCTTTTCTTTCGGTTGGAGAACGGAAATAGAGGGTTTTATATTCTTTTTCCTTTTTATATGTTTCTTTTGGTTATTCAGATATTTAGGTCTTTTAATAAAAAAGAGGCCCTTTCAAGTCCTAAGAAAAAAATAATACAATATTGTATACGTCAATAAAAGGGTTTTCTGTATAAGGTAGTTTTATGCGAAAACTTGGTTAATTTTTAAAATTTTCAATCCCACATGGAGTAACGAAAATTAGTAGTGCTAACTTATATATTGTGGTGTGTATGGCTTGTATAGTTTTAGATTAGTATGATGTTACATAGGAGTTGAGTTGTCAAACCCACATGGAGTTAAGAAATAAGTTGTGTTTGCTTTATAAATTGTGACGTATATGCATAAGATGTTTTGAGACTAGTATGATGTTATTGGATTGTTATAGTGAATTGTGCTGAAATACTTGAGCACCTTTCCTTGTAGCTCTCTAATAATTTGTACACTATCTTTATTTTTACAAAATGTATTGTCGACAACCCGATAAATAATATTAGCTCTTAAATTAATACGTTTTATGTAATTTAAAATATTATAGTCACCCTGAAACTAACTAATGAAACTGACAACTGATACTTAGGAACATTTTTTTTTACATTTAGTATCTATAAATTTGCTTGAAGGGTTTACTTATCCAACCTAATAGTCTTGGAAGTAGAAATTAACAAACTACCTTATGTGCACAATGGAAAGTTGGAAACCGCTTCTGTTTGCTCCAAAACTCAGAGATTCTCGTTGTAACATTAGACGGGTTTTAACCCTGTCCATAGAAATCTTGGGAGTCGAAACTAACAAACTACCTTATGTGCACAATGGAAGTATGGAACCCGTGTTTATATCTCTATTGCAATGTGACAACAAAAGGGGTTATGTCCTCGCAATAGTTTTTTGTCTATGCGGTTACTTTT
The DNA here is from genome assembly GCA_022545495.1 of Chrysanthemum lavandulifolium. Taxonomy (NCBI): domain Eukaryota; kingdom Viridiplantae; phylum Streptophyta; class Magnoliopsida; order Asterales; family Asteraceae; genus Chrysanthemum; species Chrysanthemum lavandulifolium. The sequence continues at coordinate 72,654,388 of CM040241.1, read as the reverse complement.
GTGAAAACCTATGAATTAAGTTTTTTGTCTGTGCTTACTTTATATAGTGTAGTGTGTATTACTTGTATAGATTGAGATTAATATTATGTTACCAGATTGTTCCAGTGAATTCTGTTTAAGTGCAAAAATTATGGAAACGGGAGTGTCTTGGAACAACTAGATAACTTATATAAGCTCTTAATTTTTTCTATAACTTTCTATCATTAAAATTTTGAAGAGCACGACTAAAACTTATATATTTCTTGTATAGATTGAGATTAATATTATGTTACCAGATTGTTCCAGTGAATTCTGTTTAAGTGCAAAAATTACGGAAACGGAATGCCTTGGAACAATTGGATAACTTATATAAGCGCTTAATTTTTTCTATAACTTTCTATCATTAAAATTTTGAAGAGCATGACTAAAACTTATATATTTCCATATTTATAAAATATTTAATCTAAAAACCATGTGCATATGTTAAGACATGGGCTTACAATATACTCATTATAAATTATAATTATTATTCTTGTAGAACTCATTTTATTGTTATCACATTTGTTTAAACTTAGTCTAGTCAACTAAACAGTTTGATTGCGAAAATTACCCATTTAATTTGAAAAAGATTTATGGTTACAATGCATCTTTTTACATCCAAGGTTCGGTTGTGCACACTATGATTACTGATTTTGATGGTCTTAAGGTAAACATATAAATAAGCTATGTTAAAACATTAGTTAAACAACTACATAGATACAAGATGAACACATATGAAAGGTATTATTATATCTCTATTGGAATGTGACAACATTAGGGGTTATGTCTCTCGGCAATTTTTTGTACGCGGTTACTTTCGTAAAAAAAATTAAAAAAAAGTGTAGGAGTTGAGTTGTCAAACCCACATGGAGTAAAGAAATAAGTTGTGTTTGCTTTATATATGATGATGTATAAGAATAAGATGTTTTGAGACTAGTATAATGTTATTGGATTGTTACAGTGAATTCTGCTTAAATACGTAAGCAGTTATCCTTGTAGCTCTCAAATAATTTATATAATATCTTTATTTTTATAAAATATATTGTCGACAACCCGATAAATAGTATTAGCTCTTCAATTAATACTTTTATGTCATTTAAAATACTAGTTATAATACCCGCAAGACGACGTGTTCGACAAAAAAATTATTCAGACACATCGAATTTTTGTCTTTAAAAGTAATTGCATATAATTATATAGTTATAAGTTTCATCTACGCACGAAGTTTATAAATAAATCAAATTTATTTTAACATTTTAGTTAAGATATACACATATAAGAATTTTTCATTTAAAATTGTGATATAAGTACAACTAATACTTACGCACGAGTTTTTCATTATTATTAATATCCATTAGAATTTGGTAAAATATTTGTAAAAATTTCATTAGTAACTTAAGATTTAATTTTATTTAATTGACAAAGTTGTTGATGTTGTTATTTAAATTTCACTCATCGATATTACGTCAGTACACGATGCAAGTTTAATAACACATAACGAAGCGTTGATAAAGTTAAAGATACCCTTAAAGTTTTTTAAAATGTTTTTATATATCCTTATATAAATAAATAAGAATCGTACGAAAGATTATTATAAATACAATCACGTATATTTATTTTTATATTAAATAAATGATATATTTGCATCTTGGCTCGTACTCTTTCAATTTTTACCTCACTTAGTTGTGTGGCTCACGGCGCTATCGCAATGAAATACAACATATATTTATAAAGGAAATCAGTTGTTGCCCCCCAAATTTAGGATCACCATGAAGATTACTTGATTGCAATATGGTGTTGCATCAAGAACACCCACAACTTGGGCTCAAAACACATATCAACCATACAATCAGCAGCCTTATCAAGAACATCATAATTAAATTAGTTTATTTAAAATATAATCCATCTTTAAAGAGTCATTAAGACGCCCTGGCATCGCAATGACAACCTTACAGCCATGTCAAATCTTAAACCCTTGTTCAATCAACCGCCCACAACCACTGAAACAACCTTAATCCATAAATAATGAAGGAAAAAAATATCCTTGACCGTCAACTGAAATCTGAAATCCTAGGAACCACGATGCAAATGTCACCATGTGATGTGAGCAATGGCTAAACTTTCACGATAATCCTCTCTTTTACCAATGGTGAACTTTAACTGCTTCTTTAAATGTTAACAAAGAAAGGTTTACATATGAGTAGGTACTTAGAGTACAGTTCACCAAAAATCATTCAATCATCTCCCAATATTATGCCTTCTTTAGCAATAGAGTAACCAAAACTGTATATGTTTGTTTAAACTTTAGCAATAGAGTAATCACTTATGGGGCAACTTTATTGCGCCGAAGTGATTACTTATGGGGCAACTATTCTTTCCCATAAGTAATCTCCAAACAACAGCGCCGAAGTGATTACTTATGGGGCAACTTTATTGCTAGCTGCTCCCCAATCTCACCTTCACGCTTAAACTTGTTTCTGCACAAATTTTTAAGATGACACTAAATTTAGTTGAGCGCAAATATGTTATTTACTATTGTCAGAAGCTAACTTAATTCTATAAAGTACTAACCCACAACCAATTCCATTGTGTTGCTAAACACTCTTTTGGGCGTTTGTCCTAAAACAAACTCAGACAGTTTGTCGTAAAACTATAGTAACATGTATATAAAATTATCTTCTCTTTCTCAATATATTGTAATTATGGACGAAGTCAAATTAAATATAAACCAAGCGCTTAAGCAGAAAGAATCTAAGATGTCACACAATAACTTGTTCTCATATATTACCCAACCCACCCATTATATATACATAACAATAAGCGGTTTCTTAACCCCCACTTTCTGTAGCATATCACTGTAGCTACACACAATAAAATTATAAACTAAAGTTGCTACAGTTGTCTGTGTCTTGGTGTACAGAAGAACGCACAGGAAAACAGTGACTCTCCCCACCTCTTTATCTTTCGAGTCTTTCTTGAATCTTCTTTTATGTCAATATTGTTTATACAAAATGTTTCAGGTTACCGCTTTCAGCCACCACATCACCCAATTTGACTTGTTACCCAACCCAACCACCCTTCCATTTTGCCACCTCTAAATAAAACTTCAGTAGCGTAAAAGCGATCAATACGTAAAAGCATATCAGTATATTACGTACCCACAAAAGCAAGAATTCCCTTTGAAATCCTTTTTATATTTACCAACCTTTTTCTAAATGATCAAATTATGCAACATTTAAGCACCTACACATTTCATATAAGATTTCTTAATAGCAGTACCTAGTACCTCTTCCTAAATTGTTTTTGGTGATATCTCAAAAAGCTCATGAAACGAAATCACAACTTTTGACAGTTGTTGTCCTCGCTTCTTTGCTATATGGTGAATCAATTGGCTTGGTTGGAATCCCACATCATATAAAGTAATATCTTGGTGCAATATAACAGATATTTGTGTCGGGGGTATGAAATTATATAAGTTAAACTATAAGAATCCAAATTTGAAATTACCTTCTCATCATCAAAGTTCACGTGACCAAACTTCAACTTCCCTTGCAAGTTTTTTTTCAACCTTCTTCCACTCGGGAGCAACCTTCTTATTGTGTCCACGCCAGAAGAAAAGATAGATACGGAAAATGTTCAAAGAACGTTGGAAATAGTTGTGTATAAGCACATAAACTAAAGTACTAAACACATATAAAGAAACAAAAACTGATAAGGCCGAAAGATGGTTAGGATCTTAGATGATTACTTGCATCTGTGAGCAATAAAAAACATAAACTTATATTTGGAGCCTAAAATATGAACACATCATAAGCTACTTATGTTTGTTTTACCATGTTAATATTCGGTGTTTGGTTCGCAAAATGATTACGACCATTTAAAGGGTGTTTGGGTTGCTTATTGATTTTGACTTAGAAACTACTTATCAAAACTACTAATTTAGCTAAACAAATAATCATATTACAAAATTCAATAAGCAATACCCATCACCCCCCAAACTTCTTATTTATAGTATCAAAATACAATAGCCTAATAAACAGTTTTTTTGGGCAATCCCAAACTTAAATCATATAAAATCACTTTTGAGTGCATATAATATGTTCAACTTACTTAATGAGCAAGTGATAAACAATATCCTTCCAATGAGTTCTACAACCAAACGCAACATCTTATGTTATTTATAAACATTAATATCATATTTTAATGTTACTCTAATAAGAAAATCAAGCACACCACCATTTTAGAACATAATTACTATTATAATCACAATGTAGTTTTACGTATTATTTAGTCTACATCAGTAACCGAGAGTTCCAGGTCCCAAGCTCAGCAGCTCACCAAGCAAATGGGACTTCTTTCTTATAACAACAGAAAAACTTAATAATTTGTGGAACGATACATACAAACTTATTCCATATCATTGAGGTAAAAGCTCGAAAGTTATATAATTGATGTTCTAGAGTTGATTCTGCACACATCTTATAATCACAATGTAGTTTTACATAAGCCTATAGTCGTGTATGATGGATACACATATCTGGCAGCTGATTTTGTACGTGTGGGATGGGAACATCAGTAACTGTAACATATAGGGACAAATCTAATTTCCCACTTCATAAATCAAAACATCAAACTTCCTAATTTATCAAGAATCAAAATCATACAACTAATAAAAAAATCACTGCTTTTAAATAAAAAACATACCTTAGAACCACAACTAAAAACACCCACAACAATCAAAGAATATGTACCTATCTCCTCTCACCGCAAACGCCTTGCCACATTTCCTGCACATAAAAGGCTTGATCGCATGCTTCCTTTTGTAATGTGTCTCAAGGGTTCTGTAATCTTTGAGTGGTTTAGCCCGTGGATGATCAATGTTATTTCGACATCCTCGAGCACAACAGTAACATGGTAGCCTTAACATCGCTGTTGGTTGTGTTCCCCTTAAGGATTCCTGGTGCACAACATATGATTAGTTTGGTCTCATAATAAACTCATCAAGCAGGTGTAATAAAGCCCCAAATTACTCATGACATATGTTGAACTTTACCATCTAACACACCTAAATCATCAATGAAACCACAAAAACATAAACCCGCAACTCAATTACCTAAAAAAAACCATACGTCTATTATAGATTACTTGATATAAATTTAAAACGTACCTTTGATTAACCAACAATCCCGTTTTCCCATTGTGATTGCCATCTATACAAACATAAAACAAATTTTTAGATCCACATATGTGTCCACGACAGGTGGTGGTCGGATGGTGATAGAAGGCTTAATTGGAGGAATGTTAGGGTTAGAGGTGGAGGTGGAGATGGAGGTGGAGGTGGAGGTGGGAATACGTTTTTTTTTTGTTTTTTTTTTGGTCGACTGATTGGGTTAAGGGTAGGATTTGTGTGTTTACATTAAGGTCCTTGAAGTTTTAAATATTTTATTCCGCTTTTTTAAAGTTTTTTCTTTTACATTTTTGACACATATGTTTTTGCGGTGGATTTTTCCTTCTACACGAAATTTATCAATTTTGACCAAAATCAATTTAATTTTGACTTTTTATTAACCAATCATGTTGACCGATTTCGCTTACATGGCAAAATCATGCTCTCTTATTGGTCCAATTTTTTTTTCAATGAGAAGGTTTTTTACAAAATCACTCCAAAATGATGTAATTCTTTTATTATATAAAAGATTAAATTCACCTTGAAACTAACTAATGAAATTGACAACTGATACTTAGGAACATTTTTTTTACATATAGTTTCTATAAATTTGCTTGAAGGGTTTACTTATCCAACCTAATAGTCTTGGAAGTAGAAATTAACACAGTACCTTATGTGCACAATGGAACCTGTTTCTGTAGGCTCCATCTCTCAGAGATTCTCGTTGTAACACTAGACGGGTTTTAACCATGTCCATAGGTGCTGTTATGAGGGTACTCACGGAGCCTGCAATTGTACTCGATCTTTACATAATGCAAGTCACGGTTTTTTTTATGCATAAAATCCTTCTTCTGGATGCATCCATTTTACAAAGACCTACAATATACCCACGTAAACGAAATGACATCCGGAATCATATATAAAAGTAGACGTTGCAAAATGGGCGATTGTAGGATCGGGTAACGCCAAAATGTACTCGATTGTAATGGGCCGTTTTGGTGTGGGTTGACACAAGACGGGGTGAATTGTGGCACTTCATTACACCCGTAATAAACATGTTATATATGTACAATTGTACGAGGTTCAACTTTATATGTACGGGGTGGATTGCTAACGCCCGTTCTCCGTCGGCCAACAATTAGTCTTCTTGAAAGCAGATTCTTAGAGAATTTGCTTTGTAAACTTAAAGTATCAGTTCTATTTTGTTATATGTAGCAATATAATCCTACTTGTAGGTGGTTACTTTTGTACAAACTTGGCTTTAAGTTATCAAACCTACATCTAACAAAGAAAAGACTATCTGCTTGATTATATACCGTGGTGTATATGACTTAGGTATAATTGGATTAGTAGTATGTTATTGGTGGTGACATCGTGTTTTGTTATACTATAAATCTAACAAACACTTGTGTCTCCATCAATAACTTGTATGAAAATTTTTTTTTTAAGTATCAAAGAGTATGTCTTCTAATGTGATTTAATGTGTTTGTTTAACCTTATTTAGAGAGCTTATTAGTTTAAATAGCAAGTAACCTCATCTAAGGTGTTTATTCGAGACTTTATTATTTTAAATTAACAAAACAACCTCGGTGTTTTTTAAAGCTTATTTAAATTGCTAATATAGCAAAATAAGCTCATTTAAGTGTTTTGTTTAGAGTTTAATAAGCACCTTTCTTAAATTTATTATAAAGCCATTAAGCATATTTAACATTTTGGTTATTTTACGGACATAAGCCCGTTGAAACAACTTGGCTTATTTACTTATATTCATAAGCTAATTCGAGGGGTAAGGGGGTGCTTGAATGTAAAATGTCAACTTTGACCTTTTAAAGTCAAATAGCCAACAAATCATGTTTTATGGATTTTAATATGTCAAAAACCAAGAGTGGAAATTACAAATGTTGTTTATACCATTTTATAACTTGATGGTATGGTTTTTGAGAGCGAAGATGCTCGAAAACACCATTTTTGTTCCGTTTCTTACTTTTTATAGATATAAAGGGAAACTACAAGAATACAAAATCATTGCAAAACAAGGCTTTATGATCTTTCGGCAACTTCATAAAAAGAGTCAAAATGGAATTGGGGACTCGAAGCAAAAAGGTATGGAAACCACGTCTTAAAAAATCATCATTTTGAAATGTCAGCTAAAATATGTGTATCAATTTACAAGATTAAAATGTTTATGTTCATAACCACCACGATTTGATGGTGGCTTCCATTTTACTTTCGACATTGTAACACTTCGCTTAACATGGTCATTGAAGAGTTGAACCCGAAATGTCGAAACCAACCATTAAACATGGTATTTGACATTACAAATAGTTCATCTAATTATATCCCCTCTTATTTATCATTTTACTATAACTTAAGACTATATTTATTTTCGTCGTAACACTATGACTCAGTATGTCATTGATGCAATTTAAATGAATGAAATGAGACATGTTACACTCTCCAAACTTATTAATTAACGAATTCAACTTTACATTGATGTTAGGAGAGAGTTGGTAAAAATAAATACCAAAAGATACGCCCACCGGGTCTATTAAGATTTTAATGGGTCATAACATATATCTTTACTCTTTATAAAGATTTAGTGACTTTTATTTTGTAAGTCTTAAAAATTTTAAGTTTACACACTTGCTATTATTAGTAATTTTGAAATTAAATTTTTAAAACACACTAATTGCACATTAAATTATGACATTAAAGTGAATGCATGTTACATAAGTAAAAGATAACTAATACAATGAATTTAATATTTTAAAGTTAAAATTAATAACTTTTGAATTTGCATATATAATAATATGTCATATTAATTCTTCACAGCCTCACGACATAAACACGCTTCTTAAACTATCTTTTATAGAAAATCGTTAAATAGTATTCGCTAAAAATAAAATCATAAAACGTTAAACAACATTCAGATCCGAATCACCGCCATGCGGGTATCATGCTAGTATAATTAAAATACGGTGTGTTAAAACATAAACTAAACAAATTACCTAGTTATAAAAAGAAGTGATGCTAGTTGTGTTCTCAATTTTTCTTTTTTTTTTTTTTTTTTTTTTTTTTTAATGAGTGAAAGTGAAAGTAAATAAATGAAAGATGGAGAATTTTGCTTATAAAACTTTCACCCCACTTTTGGGGTGAAAGTCAACTTATGATGGTTTACGTAGGTACAAAGTGATTTTCACTTATGACAAATTTAAAAGGTTTTATATCAGACAGGTTACCCAACTTTTTCACTTTGTTCGCCTAAGTTACCCGATTAATTTTTTGTTCAAACAGGTTATTGGACTAGACGGGTTGACATTCGTGTTACTAAACTTCAAAGTGTGTTTCAATCAGTTACTATTATTTAAAATACCCTCTTTTCATTTTTTATAAGTACATAAATGGTCCATGTGGTTTGCCCGGTGTTACGAATTCAGTCCAATTTTCATTTTTGTTACGTTTTCGTCCGTTTTCTTCCGTCTGTATACATTTTCTTACGTTGTTATCCTTTTCTTATGTTTTTATCCGTTTTCGTCCGTTTTTCCTCGTCTCGGTCCGTTTTTATACGTTTTGCGTGTGTTTGTTAATTTAGTATAAATTACAAAGCACCATTTTCTTAAGTTAGTATCACGACACCATAAGGTGTCGAGTGTATTGTGTTGCGTTTGAAATGTTCATGAGAAACACCACTAGGGTGTGTTGTATGTTGCGTTTGAATGGTTGTTGTTTGTTGTTATGGTTCAGCCACCACGACACATACAAGGTCATTTTTGTGTGCTCTCGGTCAAGTAAAGAACCCACATATGGTGCCAATGTTTGATTGTGATTCGGTTCACCCACGAGGCGTATGTTAGTTTGCTTGTTTTCTAGCTTACTTTTGCATGTTTACTCGAACTTATTTTTTGCTTATTACTTAGCTTTTTTTCTCGCTCATTCGATAAGTATATAAAGGGTGTTTGTGGATTTCCACCGAGGTGCGTTTGTTAGCGATTAGGTGCATTTAGTCATATAATGGGTGAAGCCATAACGATTTAGAGAGAGTGTGTTGCTTTATTTTATAAATGATTTTACCTAATTGATTTATTGATCATTGATACGTTTCGGCCATTACTTGGGATTTGGTAATTGAAAACGTATATAAACGGATAAAACCGTATAAAATCGGATAAAACGGATAAAAACATAAGAAAATGTATACAAACGGAAGAAAACGGACGAAAAGTTATGAAAACTTACGAAAACGTAACAAAAATGAAAACTGGACTGAATTCGTAACACCGGACAAATCACAGGACATTTATGTACTTAACAAAAATGAAAAGAGGGTATTTTCGTCCATAGTAACTGATTGAAACACACATTGAAGTTCAAGAACTCAGTATGTCAACCCCGTGTAGTCCAATAACTGTTTGAACGAAAAACTAGTTGGGTAACTTAGGCGAACAAAGTGGGAAAGTTGGGTAACATGTCTGATATAAAACCCAGAATTTAAATAACAAAGTATCTGTTTAGGGTATCAAAAGAGTTGTGTCTCAAGAACCATTTTTGATGGGTTATAAAAAAAACATGTAAATAAGGTATGTTATAACATAACCTAAACAAACTCTATGGATGTTTAGTGAGGCGTTATTTGATAACGATAACAAAAGGGTTATATGATTATTGGTCCATACCTGCTTATGATAGCTGCATGAATAAGCTCGTAACCGTAATCTGTTTCGCTCTATCCAAACACTTGCAAGTTCTAATTGTTATATGATTATTGGGACTTATAATCACATAATCAGTTTTTAATTTATGGATAATTAAACTTTGCGCATAAGCTTTCCCTTGACTAATATAAAAGTATGGGTAGTTGTCTCTTCAGAGGTCATTTCTTCTGCAACACAACTGTTTATTTTTGGGTAAAAGAAAATGACCTATTTTAACCTGGTTCGAGAGACTTTAGCTCCCATTTCAAAAGACGTATCTCCTTTTACTTCGCAAAAGTCTTTTTTGCTCATGTTTTGCTAAACACTCGGAACTCTGATCATCACAACTGTAAATCAAACACTCGAAGCACAGGTAAGCGCACTCTAACTGTATGATCTAAAAAACAACTTGATTGTATACCACCAGGTGCACCTTCTATACTCGACCAACCTAACCCGTCAATGCCTGGTCGATGAATCCTCCAATGATGATTCCATGGAGTTCAAGAGTCCCGACATCGGGGACAATTAGTATTCTTGAAAGCGTTTCACATATTTTGCTTTGTAAACATACAATATCAGTTTATTTTGTTATATTTACAATATAATCCCGCTTGTAAGAAACACACATGAAGACTAATAATGAAAAGTAAATTGATTATGTATGCGTGTGGTTGCTTTTGTGAAAACTTGGCTTTAAGTATCCAATCCCACATCGAAAAAGAAAAGACTTTCTGATTGTTTATATACCCTGGTAACTTTTATAAAATCTTAGCTTTTATTTAGGCATAGTTGGATTAGTACTATGTTAGTACGTGTTCACATTGGTTTTGTTAGAGTTTAATCTACCAAATCACATTGTTGCACGTGGTAACTTGTATAAAATCTTAGCTTTTTTTTTATTTGTCATTTAAATAACTTTTTCCATTCAAAACTAATCAAAAAGCAATGTTTTAAAAACCGGGTTTTTAATCGACCCGGTCAAGTCACCGGGCACCGGTTCAACCGCCGGGTTAACCCGGTTTTTTATTTTTTATTATTTTATTTTTCCGACCGGGTCAACCAGTTTGATCACCGGGTCAACCGGTTCGACCACGGGTCTAACCGGTCAACCCGGTTTTCATAAAAAATTTGAAAAACCAAACCCGCCGGGTTTCATGACCGGTCACTCAAAACCCGCGGGTCTAACCGTTGACCGGTTATAGAAACCCGGTTTTTGACCCGTTTAGTGGTCGGTATCGGTCCGACCGGTTGAACCGCACGGTCGACCGGTTTGAAAACATTGTCAAAAAGTATGTCTTTCTTTAAGTATGACCAATGTATTTGTTTAACCATATTTAGAGAGTTTATTAGTTTAAATACAAAAAAAAAAAAAAAAAAAACTCATTTAAGCTGTTTATCTAAGCTTATTAAAAGAGCTTATATAGCAAAAATAAGTTCATTTAAGTGTTTTGGTAAGCTTCTAAGCTTGAAATTATGAGCTTATTTAGGAGTTTAGTAAGCACCTTTCTTAAGCTTATTATAAAGCCATTAAGCATGTTTAACATTTTGGTTATTTTACGGACGAAGCCTGCTCAAACAACTTGGCTTATTTACTTATATTCATAAGCTAATTCTAGAATGATACTGCTGGGAATGAGGCTACCAATTTTATTTATTCTTTATTTTTTATTCTTTTTACTCTGTCAAGATCACGCCAGGTATGTTATTTCTTCTTTGTAAAGGCCTATATTGAGAAGAGGGGGTTGGATGTTAAAGAAAGGCTATTTGAATAATTTGCATTTATTTCAAGAATTCGGTTTTTATATACATGCTTTTCCGAAACCACTTTGGTCGATCTTTGTCAACATTAGATTGTTGCAATACAACGTAGCTTGAGTTTACAATTAGAGGGTGTAGGATTTCTGTTTTCGAATTGATTCTTTGATCGATTATTAGGACTTATAACACAATTTTTCAAAATCGCATTCGCCATGTCACTAACATGAGTTGAGATAAATATAGATTTCATATTTGCTTATATATCCAATAAATCAATCTTAG
>CM040241.1:72442369-72642369 GCA_022545495.1 Chrysanthemum lavandulifolium | reverse complement strand
GTCACTCACACATCATCATAATAAGATTTAAAGTCATGGTCTTTTTACTCTTTTAGGTGATCATCATATGAAAAGTTTAAGCTAGTTACCATTGTCTTCTTTTAAAAAAAAATGCAAACTAATAATCTCACAATACATACATCACAATTAGCTCGTAATAGTCACCCACGGGGACTTCAGATTATCCAACCCTGAGCAATCTTAGTCATCGGTGGGGATTCAATCCTTTATTTAGCCATTTAGATTGTGACCGATAGTTTTTAACGAACCCACAAACACTTGGTTAGGAAACATCTCACGGTCACCGCTAGGCTATAAACCCTTTGTATTGTTTTCAGATACTTCTACTTCGGTTTTATTTTATGTTGATTGTGATCTTGGTTCAACACCAATTTCCTAGTGCTACTTGCTAAACTCTGTAAAGACCGCATTCAATCGATAATAAACAACAAAGATTTGTGTGTTTGCGTAAAGTACACCTGCAGGCTGCAGCACGAACTGCAACCACATCTACTCCGGCCGTAACATGGGTTAGAAAATACTTCACATAAAAGAAACATGGTTATTTTTACATAGTTAAGGAGAAGATACTTGAGCAGTTGCTTCACATACAACATTTAAGATTGAATATCGAAGATTTGGTAAGCATTTCAAAGATCGTTAAATCGGGCAATTGGTTCATGTTGACCTACAATCTCCATGCCCGTTTCACTTTCTTTAGAATCATATCCGCTAGTTGGACTAAAACTTTGTGTTACGAGTTCGAGTTCTTTCTTGAAACGATCTTTAGCATCCTTGTTCTTTTCAATTTGTTTCAAGAATCTTTCTTCCATCTCGCTTAGTGTTTCAGTTTCATTACCACTATTGAAATCGCGACTATATTCATGGTCTTCTTCATCTTCAGATGATACTTGTCTTAGTTCACAACTAGTTTGCACCTCTTCGTGGCGGTTGAATTCATCATCGGTTTGTGGACCCCACGTGGGCGAGAATTCATGGGTTATGGTTGTGGTATCTTCGCGTTCTCTTAGTGTTTTTGTGATTAAGGTCTTGAGCAAGTTCATCACTTGTACCGCATGCATTAGAGCTGTTAACGGATCGGACATCTAGACAAGAAACAAAATGCAAAAGACAAAAAACTGTCATATAAGTTGGCACGTCGGAAACTATTACTGTTAATTGTCATTGAGTTTGATCAGCAGTCAACCAAATGTCATACCTAAATTCGACGAAACTTAATCATCTAATTATATGATCTTGCATATCATACTTTTAGTTTAAAGATAAAACATATCATTCAGACATGTAACCAGATTGTGCGACCATATAGGTGTTTGTTGCATAAGTTTTATTATTTTGTCTAAATTTGGTTCAACTAATCTTAATCATTAGCGATAGCAACTATAAACAACAAAAACAGCTTGCCAACCATTTTCTCAAATAATTCAATGTAACCAGTAGTCCGGTATCTTAAACCTTAAGGATAAAAATCAATTTGATGATAAAAATTAGTCCTATTGACCTTAAAAGTCAAAATTTCCCTACTTTTACGTGTTTTTAATATGCAATATAACCACAAAATACTAGAGTTCAACCCATTTAAGTGAAAAAGGACCAATTTGGTTATATTATATTCATCACGGGTCAAGAGTATTAAAAACACAGGATCCAGTCAAAACATAATACTAGTTCCTCCAAAGCAGTTTCGACCCGTTTTGAAACTTCACGCACTTCGCTTATTATCCAAACCAACCATTTTGCCACCTCTAAACTAAAGATTAAAAGAATTTACCTGAGTCATGTTTGGGGCAAACACCATGGCGATATTTCTGGCATTCATTTTATTTAATTCTTCTTGTTCGGCAACATCAGACATAAGATCGACAGCCCAATTGAGCAATGCAGTCTCAGTTGGTTTTAGCTGTTTCACTAGCTCAACCCGTTCCTCTTCTGTGTTACAATTTAGAACCTCGTCAGGGGAAAGCCCGTCAAGGATGCCACACGGAAGCTCACGAAACCAAGCTTTAATTAAACCTGCAAGACAATGCACCTCTATATCTTTAGGCACATTGCCTCTGTTTAGCTGGTCTCGTACATGCTCTTCGTGACTGTTCTCAGGATTTATGCGGAATATTCCTTCTGCCTATAAAATAATTTTGGTTAGAATTAACAGTCTTGGTAATGGTAGATAAATTAGTAATTTTGAACACATTGTGAATGGGGTAATTTTGGATTTTGGTTATGTCTATCGCAAATGGGTCAAACCCAAAACAAAGTTAACTAGAAGGAGAAGAGAGCAATGGGCCTAACACTCGAACAGGTCGAAAGACGGGCAAAGTGTACATTAATGCATAAAACTTGTATCACTCTATTCAAAGACTCGATTACTGTGGTAAAAGTATGCCAATTTAATAAATGCGTTAATTAGTCATAACAAACTAAAAATGAACAAAAGGTATTTGTAGCTCAACCCAACCCAACCGACCCGACCCGTACCAAAAAGTGAATTGTTTCTACCCGAAGCTTTTTTGATATTTCCCAACCCTGCTGAATTTGGTGGTAACGTTTTACTTAAACATTTTAGTTTATAGTAATGCTTAGCTATTACTTAGCTGTCTTAAATACCCTGCAACGTCAACAAGTAAAGAAATATTGAGACCACGATTTAAACCTCCAACAACAAATCTGTAACAATAGACTAATAGATAACTTTAGCTTTGGGGACCAAGATATAAACCTCCAATCACAATCTATAACGATAGACTTGTATGTAACAGATATGATTTTATGAAATGCACTATACTAATAAGCTTTTCATTCCTTGCGATGTAAACTGAAATACAAAATATGTCGGGGATAGATGAATGTACGATTGCCCATACATGTAATAGATCATAGAATTTTCCACTATCGATATTCACTGTGTGAGATTCCACAGACACTATATTTTTCGAATTATATATGTAACATACCTTTAGACCTCCCTGAGCATATAATCGTTCCTGCATGAGTAACAGAATTGTCGGGACACTGTTGCCTCTTGAATCATAGGAGCACTGCATCGATTCAGCTGAGACACCAAAAACGCTAACACTGCACAATCAAAAGATATACGTAAAGAACACAAAATGAACAGAGTATACATATGACCGACTCCTTATTAACTTTAGAGTTCAACATAGCTAGTTTGACATATAAAGTCAAACTCTAGCTGTTCTTCATTCAAAACAAATAGCGTTATTACAACAGGGATAAACATAAGTGCATAACTAAATCATCAAACTACAACAGAAGATGGGATCAGCCCAATTTAGGGGATGTATGGATATGCATTTCGAGAGGAATATATGATATTGAATAACCATAATTTGACAATCTAGGGATGAGCAGCCTTAAAATACCGATACCGAACCGGTCCCGTACTGAACAATAGAATCACTTCCGCTACCCGTACAGGTATCCAAGTTTTCGCTTTAAGAAGAATCGGTAGATTCGGTGCCAAACACCAAAAAACCGAATATACCGAAATACCGGAATATTAATGGACATTATTCTTAACCCCACGGGCCCTTAGTAATGCTACACAATGTAAGTTGTGAAATTTGGCTGTTATGTTATTGGTTAACATTTAAGTTTATGAATACGGTTGGCTCGGATACTGCTGGAAAAAGCCGAGTTTGGTCCGAAATACCCGCCGTCACAGTCACGCATCAGCCGGATGTCGCAGTTTTGTCATGCCCGGACACCACACTGGCGTATGGTCTGAGGAAAAATTCGCCCAGAATGTTGACACCAACCATACGGGCCGTATGAAAAGCCCATACGACCGATAGTGGTACCGGTACCGATTGGGGGTTTCGTACGGGATTCAGTATGCAACTTTCTCCTTCAGCTTTTTTGGGCATACTCAGTATCGGTAACATCGGTACCGGTACTATATCGTGCTCATCCTAAGACAATCCATTGTAACATATTGTGTTGCAAGTACGATTTACTTCAACTCGTAATTATCACTTTTGATGGTCTTTAGGTTATGACAAATTCTAGTTATCTAAGGAGCTAAAAGATGAGAGAAAGAATATTCCCTCTTTAATCTTACGTTCATTAAAAGGATGTTTGCGATTGCTTATTGAAACTGCTTATATGCATAAAAATTAAGCAGAAACCTTTTTATTAAGCGTGTATTTACACTAAGATAAGCACATAATTAGTATTGCCAAAACAATGAAAACTGCTTTATCTGCCGAAAAAATAAGCTAATAAGCACTAAAATTAGCAATCCCAAACACCCTCTAAGATGTAAAAACAATTTATCGAGCTTTGGATTCTTATCATCAATATTTAGTATTTACTGAGGTTTTAAGCATGAGGGTCCCACTTCGGCATTCACTTATTGACCAATTTGCAGCATATGCTATGTCGATAAACTCTAAAACCCCTAGATTCCAAAATATAATATTTACGCAAAGTCACAAACTTAAACACAAATACTGAGTGGGTTCCATCCTACATCCATTCATATCATAAACTACCCACACAAAACTTGAAATTAATATCAATGTGTACTTAAAAATGATTATTTAGTGAACAAAGCTACCTAGGACCTTACATAGGTATTAACTTCATATTCAACAGGAAGCCTTAAAAGCTTACCTTCAGATCTTTGTAATAAAAAGTACTTAAGTAGCTTACCTAAACACATTAAACCGGCTAACCACTTTTAGAAAAAAAAGCTATTCACACATTATGATTCAGACCCCCCAAATTATTAAACTTTTGATACTCATTTTCACTATTTACTTAAGGGAGGTGATCCGCACACACTCAGTTTTGAATCGCACACAACAACATACACAACCAGCATTACGTTATAGCAAGAAATGTTGTGTCCAAATCATTGTTGGTCATGTGAAAATCATATACTTAAGGATCAAACATAAAAGGTCCCCACTTTGTTCTACACTAAAATCTTCATTTAAGGGAGCATCATTTATCAACCAACTCCTAAACCCTAGATTCCAACATAAATATAGAAAGTGGGTTCCATCCTACATCCATCTTTATCATATACCCCCTCACAAAATTCAAGATTAATAAACTACATACTTCTTTTGTTTTCTTCGGGCGTGGCCACTTCAGAGTTGTTTGCACCACGCAAGACTCAAAATCAATAACATTTATACTTTTACTTTAGGTAAACATGGTTTTCGACTTTTTGTCTGACTAATTAGCCCACCGCCACACAGACTCAAACCAGATAAAACCGACAAATTGAAAAAAGCCAAAAAAAAAAAGTTACCTAGCACTTGGGACTTTACATGGGACCTCAACTTCAAACTCAACAGGAAGACCCAAAAAACCATGAAACCTATCAAATGTAACATGAGTCAAATGTTGTACATCAGTGGGCCAACCAATCTCCATCTTTCTTGATTTTGGTTCCTCAAAACCATCAAATCTACAAGCAGCCAAAGATTTCCTTATAACTGCTAAAATATAAGCCAAGATTTGATTTTGGTTATCTTTTGAGACACCCTTTTCGCCATTACCACAGCCACCACCGCCGCCACAGACGCCGCCGCCGCAGCTGCTGGTGGGCATGGCCACCATTTGTGTCATGGGTTTGACTTTTTTTGGTCAAAGTTTGGGTTTTTTTTTTTTGGGTGTGTGTGAAATGTGAAGAGGGTTTTTGAAAGTGATTGTTGGGTTTATGATAAAAATGAGAAAATGAGAAGTTGGTTTGAAAATCCAACTACTTTTTTTATATATTTTTTTCTTGAATTGAAGGCTACTTTTTTTTTAGTTTGTTATTGGTTTTTTTTAAATGTTTTGTTAAGATGTTGATTCATCCTATCTTTGACTATTTTTGTAGATTAGGAATCTTTTTGTTTTTTATGTGTTTTAAAGTAAAGTTTAGGTTACATTTATGCCAACGGCTAAACGGCTAAAATATAAATGGAACATATATGTTGAAGCTAAGAATCATCTTGCCTTTGTTTGGTAAGGTGGTAGTTAGAACTTTAAAGGTTTAAAAAATATTACTGCGGATTGTGGCGGCATGTACTTTAAAATAAATATTAACATCATAAAATATCTATTAGCGTGTTTGTATGTACGTCACGGACAAATAATCAGTATATCAGATAAATTTCAGATTTATATTTTGGAAGCTTAATTATATTGTATATTGTGGTTGAATAGTTATTTTTTTGGGAATGGGTGTTTTAATAGTGTATTAATTGTATTAGGTAAGTAGTGTTTTTTTAGTTTTATTTGTGCTTTAAATACTTGTAAGTAATGATTATAATGTAGTATTTGCTTAAAAATCTATTTTTGGTAGTCTTAAAATAATTAATATGAGAAAGGGTCATACACTCATTATAAGATAGTATAGATATTTTGGTTTAAATTTCGTTAGTGTGTTAAATGATATTAACCTCGTAGGTTATACTTTATTATTGATCACTATAAATATAGTATAGAACAGCATTGAAACCATAACTAGATCTTATGGACCCTAAGCCCACAAGCGGGCTTGGGCCAACTAATCTAATTATCATCGAATACTCTTTTGCAGTTCAAGTGACGAAATTGTGAAAACTCAAGACTAAAGGATAATACTCTAAATATTATTGATAGAATTAATTTTGTTGATGGAATTGTCATGTAGCAAGCGAAAGCACGGAAAAATCTTCAAAGTCTTCATCATACATAACTTGAAAACATTTGTAACCATGTTGATAAACTAATTTGCTTTTTAGCAGATATATGATACTGTTGTGAAGGATGGATGACATAGTAAGGGTCCGTTTGGTTTGAAGACAGGTTTTAGATTTGGATTTGGATTTTGTTGATACAAAAGTTGGGCGTTCCTTGTTTGGAGCTCCGGCTCTCGTACCAATTGAGAATTGTTGCTTGAAACCCGCGCACTAAGAGATGTAAAACACCGTTAGGCTTACCGTGGGATTGTCTCCACGATTATCCTCCCATGAGAGTAAGTAATCGGTTTAGGGTTAAAGGAGAGTTAGGGTTTTGTGATCGCACTTTAACGAGGATGTGATTCCTTTATATACACACCGAGTCCTTGTTGATTCCGTGTTCCTCAACCTTCTGCGTATCCCGCCTAAGTCGGTTAGGGAATGATGATCTCCTTGATTAAGAGATATCCGATATCTATTCCGTAATAGATTCGTATTTGGGCCTTCGGGCCTAAACGCTTATCAACAGTAGCCCACTCGTCTTGGGCTTATCGAGATTGGTTTTGGGCGGGTCCGTGACCCTTGATATAGACTATACATCATCATGTCCCCCGCCTAGTATGTGCGGTGAATAACTACGGATGCTAGACTAATAACCGTAGTCGATGAAAAACTTCAAGCGAGCTGAAGCCATAAAAATATACCCACCGACATTGTATCTAGACATGGGATTAAAAATGGGCGCCTCGTGAAGTCGGGGAAAGTAATCGCAAGAGCGTCCCATCAAGGTATCTCACCCACACAGTTAGTGCAAGTGGGGTCCACGTGTCACCCATCGCGTGGATGAGAAAAAGTATATAACACATCGCTTCATTTTCACTATGTTTCTCACAGTAAAAACTAAACTCAATCCGCCATTGTTCAAGAAAGCTTGCAGTTGCAATCCAGAAACCAACCTATTTCAAAGGTAGCCGCGAGTGCGCTTTCTCAAAAAACAACAACACCATGGTCAAACAATTGTCTGACTTCACTTCCCACCTCACCGAGGGCGATCTCTTAGAATTCACCTCGGATTACTTTATACCCCTTGACGTGCATCTGGTCATTCCGGGTGCGCGGGCATCTATAGCGGACTTCCGGCGGAAAGGTGGGTATATACATGGTTTTTCGAATTCGCGAATCAACGTGTGCCCTCGTCCCGCTTTACGCGATGTATTAAACTATTATAATCGCGCATATCCCAGCTTGCACCGCATCGGTGCGGCTAAAATTACCAATTTTGAGGTGAATTGCCGTTTCGGCGATTAACCCAACCGTCCACCTATTCTCGCGCCTTCTATCACATGACATGGGCGCACGGGTGGGTATCCTTGCTAAGCGCCGCATGGGTATCCTTTGCTAAGCTACCGGTAGACTTCAGTGAATAACTACGGATGCTAGACTAATAACCGTAGTCAGTGAAAAAACTTCGAAGCGTAGCCAAGAAGCCATAAAAAATATACCCACCGGTACATTGTATCTAGACATGGGATTAAAAAATGGGCGCCTCGTAAGTCGGGGGAAAGTAACTGCAAGAGCGTCCCATCAAGCTATCTCAGCCACACAGTTAGTGCAAGTGGGGTCCACGTGTCACCCATCGCGTGGATGAGAAAAAGTATATAACACATCGCTTCATTTTCACTATGTTTCTCACAAGAAAACTAAACTCAATCCGCCATTGTTCAAGAAAGCTTGCGGTTGCAATCCGAAACCAACCTATTTCAAAGGTAGCCGCGAGCGCTTTCTCAAAAACAACAACACCATGGTCAAACAATTGTCTCGACTTCACTTCCCACCTCACCGAGGGCGATCTCTTAGAATTCACCTCGGATTACTTTATACCCTTGACGCGCATCCGGTCATTCCGGTGCGCGGGCATCTATAGCGGACTTCCCGGCGGAAAGTGGGGTATATACATGGTTTTTCAATTCGCGAATCAACGCCAGCCTCGTCTCGCTTCGTGCGATGTATTAAACTATTATAATCTGACATATCCCAGCTTGACCGTGCATCGGTGCGGCTAAAATTACCAATTTTGAGGTGAATTGTCACATCGGCGATTAACCCAACCATCCACCTATTCTCGCCTTCTATCACATGACACGGGCGCACGGGTGGGTATCCTTTGCTAAGCGCGCATGGGTATCCTTTGCTAAGCGCTACCGGTAGACTTCAATGAATAACTACGGATGCTAGACTAATAACCGTAGTCGGTGAAAAAACTTCAAGCGTAGCGAAGCCATAAAAATATACCCACCGTACATTGTATCTAGACATGGGATTAAAAATGGGCGCCTCGTAGTCGGGAAAGTAATCGCAAGAGCGTCCCATCAAGGTATCTCAACCACACAGCTAGTGCAAGTGGGGTCCACGTGTCACCCATCGCGTGGATGAGAAAAAGTATATAACACATCGCTTCATTTTCACTATGTTTCTCACAAGAAAACTAAACTCAATCCGCCATTGTTCAAGAAAGCTTGCAGTTGTAATCCGTAAACCAACCTATTTCAAAGGTAGCCGCGAGCGCTTTCTCAAAAACAACAACACCATGGTCAAACAATTGTCGACTTCACTTCCCACCTCACCGAGGGCGATCTCTTAGAATTCATCTCGGATTACTTTATACCCTTGACGCATCCGGTCATTCCGGTGCGCGGGCATCTATAGCGGACTTCCCGGCGGAAAGTGGGGGTATATACATGGTTTTTCGAATTCGCGAATCAACGCAGTGCCCCTGTCCCGCTCGTATGATGTATTAAACTATTATAATCTGACATATCCCAGCCACCGCATCGGTGCGGCTAAAATTACCAATTTTGAGGTGAATTGCCGTTTCGGCGATTAACCCAACCATCCACCTATTCTCGCCTTCATCACATGACATGGGCGCACGGGTGGGTATCCTTTGCTAAGCGCCGCATGGGTATCCTTTGCTAAGCGCTACCGGTAGACTTCATGAATAACTACGGATGCTAGACTAATAACCGTAGTCATGAAAAACTTCAAGCGAGCCAAGAAGCCATAAAAATATACCCACCGTACATTGTATCTAGACATGGGATTAAAAATGGGCGCCTCGTAAGTCGGGGAAAGTAACCGCAAGAGCGTCCCATCAAGCTATCTCACCCACACGCTTAGTTCAAGTGGGGTCCACGTGTCACCCATCGCGTGGATGAGAAAAGTATATAACACATCGCTTCATTTTCACTATGTTTCTCACAAGAAAACTAAACTCAATCCGCCATTGTTCAAGAAAGCTTGCAGTTGCAATCCAGAAACCAACCTATTTCAAAGGTAGCCGCGCGTGCGCTTTCTCAAAAAACAACAACACCATGGTCAAACAATTGTCTGACTTCACTTCCCACCTCACCGAGGGCGATCTCTTAGAATTCACCTCGGATTACTTTATACCCCTTGACGTGCATCCGGTCATTCCGGGTGCGCGGGCATCTATAGCGGACTTCCCCAAAGGGAAAGTGGGGGTATATACATGGTTTTTCGAATTCGCGAATCAACGTGTGCCCCTGTCTCGCTTTCTGTGCGATGTATTAAACTATTATAATCTGCACATATCCCAGTTGCACTGCATCGGTGCGGCTAAAATTACCAATTTTGAGGTGAATTGCCGTTTACTGGCGATTAACCCAACCATCCACCTATTTTGCGCCTTCTATCACATGACATGGGCGCATGGGTGGGTATCCTTTACTAAGCGCGCATGGGTATCCTTTGCTAAGCGCTACCGGTAGACTTCGATGAATAACTACGGATGCTAGACTAATAACCGTAGTCGGTGAAAAACTTCAAGCGTGAGCGAAGCCATAAAAATATACCCACCCAGACATTGTATCTAGACATGGATTAAAAATGGGCGCCTCGTAAGTCGGGGAAAGTAACGCAGCAGAGTCCCATCAAGCTATCTCACCACACGCTAGTGCAAGTGGGGTCCACGTGTCACCCATCGCGTGGATGAGAAAAAGTATATAACACATCGCTCATTTTCACTATGTTTCTCACAAGAAAACTAAACTCAATCCGCCATTGTTCAAGAAAGCTTGCGCTGCAATCCGAAACCAACCTATTTCAAAGGTAGCTGCGAGTGCGCTTTCTCAAAAACAACAACACCATGGTCAAACAATTGTCCGACTTCACTTCCCACCTCACCGAGGGCGATCTCTTAGAATTCACCTCGGATTACTTTATACCCTTGACGCATCCGTCATTCCAAAGCGCGGGCATCTATAGCGGACTTCCGGAAGGGAAAGCTGGGGTATATACATGGTTTTTCGACCGCGAATCAACGCGCCCCCATCGTCCCGCTTCGCGATGTATTAAACTATTATAATCAGACATATCCCAGCTTGCAATCGCATCGGTGCGGCTAAAATTACCAATTTTGAGGTGAATTGCACATCGGGCGATTAACCCAACCATCCACCTATTCTCGCCTTTCATCACATGACATGGGCGCATGGGTGGGTATCCTTTGCTAAGCGCGCATGGGTATCCTTTGCTAAGCGCGCTGGTAGACTTCAGTGAACAACTACGGATGCTAGACTAATAACCGTAGTCAGTGAAAAAACTTCGAAGTGTAGCCAAGAAGACATAAAAAATATACCCACCGGTACATTGTATCTAGACATGGGATTAAAAAATGGGCGCCTCGTAAGTCGGGGGAAAGTAATCGCAAGAGCGTCCCATCAAGCTATCTCACCCACACGCTTAGTGCAAGTGGGTCCACGTGTCACCCATCGCGTGGATGAGAAAAAGTATATAACACATCGCTCATTTTCACTATGTTTCTCAAAAAAACTAAACTCAATCCGCCATTGTTCAAGAAAGCTTGCGCTGAAATCCGTAAACCAACCTATTTCAAAGGTAGCCGCGAAAGCGCTTTCTCAAAACAACAACACCATGGTCAAACAATTGTCCGACTTCACTTCCCACCTCACCGAGGGCGATCTCTTAGAATTCACCTCGGATTACTTTATACCCTTGACGTGCATCCGGTCATTCCGGTGCGCGGCATCTATAGCGGACTTCCCGAAGGAAAGCGGGGGTATATACATGGTTTTTCGACGCGAATCAACGTGTGCCTCGTCCCGCTTCGTATGCGATGTATTAAACTATTATAATCGCACATATCCCAGCTTGCACCGCATCGGCGGCTAAAATTACCAATTTTGAGGTGAATTGTCACATCGCGATTAACCCAACCATCCACCTATTCTCGCGCTTCTATCACATGACACGGGCGCACGGGCGGTATCCTTTGCTAAGCGCACGGGTATCCTTTGCTAAGCGCTACCGGTAGACTTCTGATGAATAACTACGGATGCTAGACTAATAACCGTAGTCGGTGAAAAACTTCAAGCGTAGCGAAGCCATAAAAATATACCCACCCAGACATTGTATCTAGACATGGATTAAAAATGGGCGCCTCGTAAGTCGGGGAAAGTAATCGCAAGAGCGTCCCATCGCTATCTCACCCACACGCTTAGTGCAAGTGGGGTCCACGTGTCACCCATCGCGTGGATGAGAAAAATATATAACACATCGCTCATTTTCACTATGTTTCTCACAAGAAAAACTAAACTCAATCCGCCATTGTTCAAGAAAGCTTGCGCTTGCAATCCGTAAACCAACCTATTTCAAAGGTAGCGCGAGTGCGATTTCTCAAAAACAACAACACCATGGTCAAACAATTGTCGACTTCACTTCCCACCTCACCGAGGGCGATCTCTTAGAATTCACCTCGGATTACTTTATACCCTTGACGCATCCGTCATTCCGGTGCGGGCATCTATAGCGGACTTCCCGGCGGAAAGCTGGGGTATATACATGGTTTTTCGACCGCGAATCAACGTGCGCCTCGTCCCGCTTCGTGCGATGTATTAAACTATTATAATCTGCACATATCCCAGTTGCACTGCATCGGTGCGGCTAAAATTACCAATTTTGAGGTGAATTGCCGTTTACTGGCGATTAACCCAACCATCCACCTATTCTGCGCCTTCTATCACATGACATGGGCGCATGGGTGGGTATCCTTTGCTAAGCGCGCATGGGTATCCTTTGCTAAGCGCGCTGGTAGACTTCAGTGAATAACTACGGATGCTAGACTAATAACCGTAGTCAGTGAAAAAACTTCGAAGCGTAGCCAAGAAGCCATAAAAAATATACCCACCGGTACATTGTATCTAGACATGGGATTAAAAAATGGGCGCCTCGTAAGTCGGGGGAAAGTAACTGCAAGAGCGTCCCATCAAGCTATCTCACCACACGCTTAGTGCAAGTGGGTCCACGTGTCACCCATCGTGGATGAGAAAAAGTATATAACACATCGCTTCATTTTCACTATGTTTCTCACAAGAAAACTAAACTCAATCCGCCATTGTTCAAGAAAGCTTGCAGTTGCAATCCAGAAACCAACCTATTTCAAAGGTAGCCGCGAGTGCGCTTTCTCAAAAAACAACAACACCATGGTCAAACAATTGTCTGACTTCACTTCCCACCTCACCGAGGGCGATCTCTTAGAATTCACCTCGGATTACTTTATACCCCTTGACGTGCATCCGGTCATTCCGGGTGCGCGGGCATCTATAGCGGACTTCCCCGAAGGGAAAGTGGGGGTATATACATGGTTTTTCGAATTCGCGAATCAACGTGTGCCCCTGTCCCGCTTTCTGTGCGATGTATTAAACTATTATAATCTGCACATATCCCAGTTGCACTGCATCGGTGCGGCTAAAATTACCAATTTTGAGGTGAATTGCACATCGGGCGACAACCCAACCATCCACCTATTCCGCGCCTTCTATCACACGACATGGGCGCATGGGTGGGTATCCTTTGCTAAGCCTGCCGGTAGACTTCATGTTACAATCGATAAACTAGACTCGCTTAGGAATTGGAGGGAGTTCTTTTTCGGGTAGATGACACATGCTTTCCGTGGCATTATAATTTTTATACCGGGGTACGTTGAGAGGATGAGTGCCCTTGCTCGGATCTTATGTCGATGAGGATGCGAATCGATAAATGCTAACCGCATCCCCATTAGTTCCTACCTAGAGGAATTTTTGGTGCATATGGGCATCACCGTAATTATTTTGGTATGCTGGGATGAGATGCCAATTTTCTTAGGCGCCAATGGCGGTGGGTACTCATTCTTCCGCACCCCTTTTGTAATTAATGTAAGAGTTTCCGCTTTTTCCGCGCATTATATAACTTGTGTTATTTGTTGTCTTTCATTGCGCGAGATGGATCTGCATTACATCGTGGTGCATCTAGCAAAGCCTGCTGAGGTAAAGACAGGGTACGGCCTTGAAAGAGGTGAAGAACCGATACTGACGCCACCGCAGGCATACCTGAGTTGAACGTGGGAGAAGCAGGGACCGCTTCTTCCATTGCGAGAGAAGCGACGCCATTGCAAAGCGTGCCAAACCCCGGGTGCCCTCCCCATAGCGCAGCCCACCACCGTGTAGCGATGCGCAATTGATGGACGAGGAGGTGGAGGAGCAAGAGTCCGGGTTAAAACGCAAAAGGACACTCGGAGAGGATGGCGCGAGCTCTTCAAGGAAGAAACGTCATGTGGTTTTCAATGTGGAATCATCTGCAAGTGAGGCTGCGTCATCGCACCCATCAGCGAATGTCTCTGGCCCCCAGTAAGTAATCTCGGCAATACTTGTTTTCTTTTTGCTTTTTCAACTGTTCATATGAGAAACTGACAATTCTATGTTTGTGCCTGCAGGTTTGAACAGGGTGCGGAGTCGCCCCCCCCCCCATAATAGTCCTGTGCATTCTTCTCACTCCGCGCGGTCTAAACCGCGTAGCCACAAGGATGAGGATTTATCCGCCGGGATGCATCGGGGCAACCGGTTGAAGAGTCGGTACAAGTATCTGCGCGATCGAGTCACTGACAGAAAGCTAAAGGCTCAAATCTCTTGTGAAAATGTACCAAGGCACTCAAAAGGATCAGCTATCGTTGTTGGAGGCGCAATTAGCTACTGCCCGGACTGAGGTAGAAGCGGCAAATGCATATGTGGAGAAGCTTGTAGAGAGAAAATGTCCCTGCTATCCCAAATAAACCAGGGCGTGTTGAGGCAAGGCAAGATAAGACGCCTTGTAAGTGGGCTCTCAAGTATCTCGAGCAGGTGTAAGGAGTTGGTCGCCGCTTAGAAGATCTTGGCGCCATGCTGGTAGTGCATTGAAAGTGCAGGAGGCCAAATTGCGCAAACTCAAAGATTGAGTACGACGAGGAGTTGTATCCCGTACCATGTCTACTATAGTCGAACGCAGTGGCTCATAGGCCATGGTCTTCGCCTAGCCGCACTCGCACCCTAGTAGTCGCAAGAAGTGGTTAATGCCTTCTGAGAAGTAGTTCAAGCGCCCGAGCGCAGCAGTTAGTCAGAGAAGTCGCATGAGGCGGAGTTTAAATGTTTGATGAGTGTGTAAATACTCATCATTTTCGGGTCAATCTGAATCGCAAAACGCTTAAAATGCTCGAAATGCATCAAAATACCGAAAATATTCCAAAATTGCATTTTATATGTTTCGTATGCAAAATGTTTAAAAATGATGAAAATGAGCAAAGTTTGCATAATTGGCGCTTCAGCCCCCAAGTTTCAAAAGTTGTCAAAATAGTCCCCGAGCACATAATTTCAAAAGAAAATCACCAAAGGTCCTTTTAAAATCATAAGTTGTCAAAATTAGTCCTTTGGTGAAAAATATAAAAGTTTGAGAAAATTACAGTTTGGTCCTCCAAGTTTCAAATTTGGCAAAATTAGTCCTTGGAAAATTGGAAAATGTCACTTTGGTCCTTGTACTATTGCAACTTGTCAATTTCAGCCCTTGGATCAACTTTGAGATATTGGCGCTTTGGTCCTTACATTTTCGTAAATTGCATAAAGGTCCTCGAGTATTAAACCTTTAAACACCACTGACCCTTGTCTTAAACCTTTGACCCCTGCCACCAAGTGACCCCTGTCAAATAACATTTGGACCCTTCCCTTTAATATTTAATCCTACCAAATCCTTTGACTCCACCTTTCCTCCAAAGTCACGAGACACCATTTCCATCTCTGCAACACTCAAGCACCGCAACACTCCACCCCCCATCATCACAACCACTCCTACCCTCCAAACACAAGCCTCCAAAACACAAGTAATAGCTTTCCCACGTCCCAAATCACAAATTCCACGCACAAGTTTTGGCGCCAAATGGGAAATCAAAGGTGGAGATCAAATGAGCCAAATCAATGGCCGAGGATCGAGTGGAGAAACCCTAATGAAGCATATAAATGAAGAGAGAGAGAGAGAATAGGCTTGTCAATGCTTTTAGACCAAGTTATTAATTTCATGTTTAATCGCTTTAATTTCTAATGTAATCTTTTAGTTGGGTTTCAAGTTCTTATGTAATAAACAAGTATCTTATGTATGAATTCATCTGTTTTATCAATTAAATTCAAGTTTTATGATTGTTCTAAAAAATCCTTTTTTATCAAGTTACAGTTTTAGTGTGATAAGAGTATTTGAAATTGTTTGTTTAAACTTATTTTTGGTTAATGAAGTGAATGGGTGAAGTCTTATGGGTTGTAATTCAAAATTTCAAAATGGTCAACAAAAGTCAACCAAGAGGAAATTTGGTTAAGCAGTGTTGGATTTGGATTTATGTAATGCTGAGCATGAATATGGGTTAAATTTGAGCTGGAATTGGAGTAGGTTAGGGGTTAAATAGGTTAGAGGATCACTATCACATTGGTTGCAAGCCATAGTGGCTAGGACCACTTGTAAGTTCATCTAATTTACTCAACTGTTCATTACATAATCTGTGCTACTTATGTTAGTTTATGTTGTTAGTTTTGCATTCATTAGCTCTCATCTAGATATTAGATTATAGTTTTCATGCTATCATGGATTATTGTTGATGATTCATTAGAGTTCATTGCATATTAGGTTGATTAAGGAGTGTTTGGTTTAATGCTTAAAACTATTTTAGAGGTTAAAATGTTGGATTAGATCAGTTGCATTATGCTTGTTATAGTTGATTGCATTCATAATCGTCCTTGTTTTGCATCCATGTCCATGTTAAGTCAATATTTCATCTTAACTCGTTCTTGTGCTCAAAACTATTAAAATCGGTGGTTGAAATTCTACATATAGGTGTAAGAGTTGATAATCTAGCTTGCTATAACTGTCATACATCTTATTTCATCTTAATCATCAAAGATTTGCTTCTAAATCTCATTTTGTCAAACTCCAAATCTGCTTTTCCAAAGTCAAACATGTCAAATGCCTGCTTATGCAGAACTTGCAGCAGTTACACAATGGTCATTACAGCTAGTTAGGATCTCATTTTTGGTCCATTTGTAGTTTGCCAGGTGGTCTTGAAGACCACATATCTGTTTTGCCCTTAAGCTCTTCTGATAAGTCATTAAATAAGCTCAAAAGTAGGGACCAGTTGCTGTTTTGCTATAGGATTCAGTTAGCTTAAAATCTTGTTGAACTGCTTATCAGGGATTAGGAGTAGCTAGGATTAGTTAGAAATAGCTTATTATAGTATAATTTAGTTGCTTTAATAGTTTGGTGGCTTATTGTTCTAATTAGCTTATTTAAATTGCTTATTTCATAACAGTTAACACTGCAGCTCTATTATCTTACATATAAGCATATTATTTCTTATTTTTCATAGATTTAGATTGTCATTTTAGAATTTTCCTGAGATTTTCATAATTTTTGGTCACTGTTTGCTATTTTTCTAGATTTAAAAGCTTTTAATCACTTTTAAATAGCTTTTATTGCAAATAATTAAGAAAAGTTCAAAAATAATTTTTCAATTTTCTCAGTTTAAGAAATATATAAAAAGCATAAAAATATTTTTCCTTATTTTTCCCTTTTATTTGGTATTTTCACAATTTAAATTAGATTTTAATAGTTTTAAATTAGTAAAAATAGAAAATATTCGAAAAATATAAAATAGTTTTGAAAATTCTATTTTGTTATTTTAGATTTTCCAAGTCATAATTTTATTTTTCTAGCTTTGTTTCATATTTTCTTTCATTTTAGGTTATTATTTAATAGTTAAAAATAGTTTTTAATTAATAATAATTAATTTAATAGTTATAAAAATAATTTTATTTTTCTAAATATTTTCTTTTATCATTAGGATTGTAAAAATGTCATTTTCATATTTTTAGGACTTTTATTTCTTAGATCTCACTTTTTATTTTGTACGTTTACGTAATTTTATTTAAACGTAAGTTTTAAGTTTTAAACGTTCATCAATTTTAAAGTAGTGATAGCGTTTATTTAATATTTCTTATCTTTTTAATTTCCTTTAATTTGCATTTAAGCCTCTGTTATTTGTTGGCTTTTTCTGTAGTTATAATCATATCAAATCCCATTTTCCGTTCAAATCTCTCAATCACTATACGTTTGGTGATCCATTGCATAGCTCGCCGGACATAACGACCGGGAAACCCTATACTCCCTCGATCTTCATTGCATTTTCTTACGAAACTGCTTTAAGTTTCTTACGGTCGGCCATTCACAAGTGGCCGGCCATGCGAGAAAACTTGACGGTTCGCACCTGATCAAATTTTTGCGCCACGGGAGTCAGGCCGATTATCTTCCGCTTAGCAGATTAGTGATTTGAATATTCACTCTTTGTTCATACCATCCATCTACATATATTTATATTTTCTTATAAAAATACAAAATACTCTTCTCATTCTTCTTATCCGTATGATTCTATTTCTCTTACCCCTCGCACCATTTGATTCTACTCTTCTTTAACCTCAAAACCGCTTAATTCTATTTCTTTAACCTCTACATGTTTAATTCTCATGGCGACGCTCGATTA
This sequence comes from Chrysanthemum lavandulifolium, assembly GCA_022545495.1. Lineage (NCBI taxonomy): Eukaryota > Viridiplantae > Streptophyta > Magnoliopsida > Asterales > Asteraceae > Chrysanthemum > Chrysanthemum lavandulifolium. The sequence continues at coordinate 72,623,772 of CM040241.1, read as the reverse complement.
TCCTCGTTGTTTCCACCGCAAAAGCCGTATGGAAGAGGATCACTCTGTCGAATCCGGATTGTTTATGCAAGCAATGTGGAAGGACGGGTGCAAGCAAATATTGTTATTGGTGCGAATTATCTCGATAACTCTCGATGATTCTCCAAGTTTTTCCGACCATCCGCCGAACCCGGCGAACCCGCTCAAGAACCGGAGACCATAACGGAAGTGGTGGAAATTGCTAGCTCGAGCACACCACTTGTCCCACATCCCGATTTTTCCGAATGTTCTTCGAGACTTGATAGTCATTCGGATCACAATGTTGGTTTTGTTGATTCTTTGAATAAACCGATTCCTCTTCATAACTCTCAAATGAAATCGCTTATTCCTTGTGTCGTTATGGTGAGCCTCTTTTGGTTCACCTTCGTTGACGAGTGTCTAAATACTCATCATTTTGTACCATTTAAACGCAAAACATCCGAAAACACTCGAAATGCATCAAAATAATAAAATATCACAAATTAGTGTTTTATGTGTTTTAAATGCAAAATGTCAAAATCGGTGAAAACGATAAAGTTTGCATAATTGGCGCTTTAGTCCCCAAGTTTCAAAAGTTGTCAAAAACAGTCCTCGGTAAATCTAAATAAAGAGAAATGTTATTCAAGGTCCCTGAAATATTCTAATTTGTCAAAATGGTCCTTGAATAAAAGTTTTGTAAATGGCGTAAAAGGTCCCCGAACTTTGAAATTTGGCAAGTTTAGTCCTCGAAAATTTGAAATGTCAAAACAAGTCCTTGTACTTTTGAAGGTTGTCGGTTTAGTCCTTGTAACAACTTTGAAAATGGCGTGAATGGTCCTTCAAGATTTCAAGAATTACATGTTTAGTCCTTATCATTAATATGCCTTGTCAAAACAATATTGACCCCCGCTTTAAACCGAATTGAACCCCGCCAACCCTTGACCCTTTCTATTTTTGGACCCCTTGGTCAAAAGCCACCAAACACCCTTTTCCCACCTTGCACTGTGCATCCTCCACCTTATCCTACTCCTTCTTCCCCACTGGACCACAATCCTGCAACCCCGCCACCTTCTCCCAACACCATCCCATCACCTTATCACCTTCCACTCACCCCCTAGTTGCAGCCTTAAAGTCAACAGAGGTCAAATAACACCTCTTCCCGCCAAAATCTTAAACGCTAAACTGCTTAAAACCCTCCCATTGGTCAAAAAGGTGGGAAATACTCATAAGACACGTGGAAGTCAGTGAAGCTATAAAAGGAGGAGGAAGAAGCAAAAGAGGAGTAGTTAGTTTTTAATTAAAATTGTATGTCGTTTTTTATTAATTAAGCTTAAGTAATGTTTTAAAGTTGTAATTTTCTGTCCTATTGTACTTTAATCAAGTTGTTTAATCAATATAAATCAATTTTAAGTTCCAAGTTAAGATATATTATCATTTCATATGGTTAAGGTCACTGTTACAATTTTAATTTTCAAAATCTTGTATTCAAGCTTTATATAGCTTCTTTTCTAGTTTGTATAAGCTTATATGAGCTGGTGATAGCTTTTGATAAGCTGGTAGATCAGATTCAAGCAATATAAGGTTATGGTCAACAAAAGTCAAATGGACCAAAATGGGCATGGTGATGATAGTCGGTTGATGCAGAGGTGAATAAGGGTTCAAATAGATTAGTTTATAACAGTTTTGGTTTGGTATTGGTCTCGTGAAACCACCGGCACATGCGAGTTTGTATTTCATATTTTCACTTTTCAAGTCATATTGCATATTTTGTTTGAATAAGTATCTCGTGGTCTTAGTTGGTATTATTGTGTTTAATTAGTTGAAATTAAGTAACTTAAGCTCAATTTAATCAGTTACATTAGTTAGTTAAGTTTCATCATCAGTTTTGAGTTCATATCAGATTTTTAAGGGTGTTTGGATTAATTGTTTGAACCATGGTTTGGGTTTACTCAGTGTTGAGTTCCTGTTGGATCATGCTTGTGTTGTTAATTTGAGCTCATTTGAGTCATCAAATTGGAATTGCAACTCACAAAAGTCAAATTCTATTGAATCTGTCATTGCAGCCTTACTGTTGGAAACATTGAAAGCCAAAAGCTTATTTTGTGCTTAAAATTCATAGAACTAGCTTTCCTTAAGTTTATTTCACCATAATATTTCATTTCCAGCCTTTAAATCATGATCAAAATCCAATATAGTCAACTTTCATGTTTGCTCAAAAAAGTCAAATGGCATAAATTCCAGTTTTAGCTCAACTGGAGTGATTTTTCTTGGGCTCAATTCTGAACCAAATCAAATGGAAATTGTACTTTTAGAAAGTGTTCTTGATCTAGTTTCTTATCTCCAATGTTTTACATTTTTGTGAATTTTCTTTAAGCTTCATATAGGTCTGTCAAAATGATGCAGAGTGTTCTGTGCAGGCACTTAGCCCCGCATGTGTTTTATGCGCTTTTGTTGAGCTTGTACAGGGCTTATTTTAGCTCACCTTGGTCTAATCTTTGGTATACCAAGTCTCAACCAGGTCTTCTATTAGTTCCAATTTGTATTTTGCGCTTGTAGCTTATTGTGTGGCTTATTTTCTTGCTCAAAATAGGATCCATCTCAATTGCTTTTGGTTTATAAGCTAATCTTTCAAATTTGATCAATCTTGCATATCGAGGTCAAAGCTAGTTCGGACTCATTGCATTTTGGTTCTTATTGCATATTATTGCTTCATATCGATTGGTGCTTATTGGAGCTCATTAGCTTATCTCAAGTCTTATTTTTAAGCACTTGTGCCATCAGTTCCTTATTCCTACAAGCAAGCTCTTGTTTTTCCAATTTTCCTAGCTTCCTAAATATGTTTTAGACTTTTCCTGAAATTTTCAGATTTTTCTAAGTTAATTTGCTATTTTTCTATTTTAAATGAGTTTTAAGCATTTTTAATTAGTATTTAATATAAAAATTAGAAAAGGTTCTAAAAAATAAGTTTTCAATTTTATTAAGTTTAGATAAATATAAAAAGACAAAAAAGTATTTTTCCATATTTTTCTTAGTTAAATTTGCATTTTTAAATATTTTAATTAGTTTTAAATAGTTTTTAATTCATAAAAAAATAGAAAAATAATCATAAAAATACAAAAATAGTTTTGAAAAGTCTATTTTGATATTTTAGACTTTTCTAAATCTTAATTTTATTTTTCTAGCTTTATTTCCTAATTTCTTGTATTTTAGGTAATTGTTAAATAGTTAAAAATAGTTTTAATTAATAATAATTAGATAATTAGTTATAAAAATAAATTTCCTTTTCTATAAATTTTCTTTTATCATTAGGACTGTAAAAATGTATTTTTCATATTTTTAGGACTTTTATTTCTTAGATTTCACTTTTTTATTTTGTACGTCACGTAGATTTTAATTCCGCTTTATAAAACATAAAACAAAACATCATTTTAAATATAGTGATAGCGTTTATTTAATAGATTTTATCTTTTTAACTTTCTTTAATTTGCATTTAAGCCCCTGTAGTTTATGGGCTTTTTCTCGTAGTTATAATTAAATCAAAATCTCTTTTCCGCTCAAATCTCTCGATCACTACACGCCCGACTATTCTCGCACAACTTGTTGGGACTTAACGACTGGGAAACACTATACTCTCCCGATCTTCATTGAGTTGGTGTGAGCTGCTTTAAGTTCCTTACGGCCGATCATTCACAAGTGATCACCGCTGAGAAAACTTGACTCGCTCGCACCAATCAATTTTTGGAGCCACGGGAGTCAGGCCGATTATCTTACGCTTAGCGTATTAGTAATTTGGACATTCACTCTTTGTTCATACCATCCATCTCAGATATGTTTACATTTTCTTATCCAAAATCCAAAAATATCCATCCTTTATCCTCTAACTGCTTAATTCTACATTTCTTTATCCTCAAACCTGTTTAATTCTCCATTCCTTATCTTCTATAACCGCTTAATTCTTCATCTCTTATCCCTCTTATCCGCTTAATTCTTCATGTCATGGTTTTCGACATGTTCCCGGTGTGGAGGTCCATTTAACGGTGGAAATTGCTCGATGTACCAATGTGGGTTTCGAGACAAGTTTGTCGGTAATCCCGATCCCATTTCAAATAATGAAGCACCCGATTTTTCCTACCTACCTCCACAACCCCAAGACGAATCCTACTCATGCGAGTTTTGTGGGAATGATTCTCATTACGGTTTTGATTGTCCACCACAGTCCCGCTTGTCTATGAGTCGAACCATGTTACAATCGTAACTTTGGTGAAAGTTATTTTCCCAATTATCTCTGTTGTGAGAATTGTGGGGTCCTCATGAGACTTTTGAATGTCAACCGATGAATCAAAATTTTCAAAATTCCAATTCTCCGGTTTGACAATTTCCAACCCCACAAGATTCCATCACCATCGACTCCGAGCCTTCACATCATTTCAATGATTACGAGGAGTGTAATCTTCCTCAAAGTTCAAGAAATACGATTCGAAAGAAACCGCAAATGAAAAGAATGGTGTGTAAGCTTCACAGATGAATATAAGAATCGATATGATGACGATGATGATGAGGATAGTATTCAAATGAAGGAATACTATGATTACGACGAGGAGAGTGTTACTCAATTGAACGATCTTATTTCTCAACTCCCCGCCTATTGCTATCACACCTATCTTACCTATTATTGCTTCCAAAGACTCTCTCATAATGGGGACGAGCCTCTTAGCACTATTCCGTAAATGGAACTGCCTAGTGTTGAGAACCTTGTCCCAACCCCAAGTGAGTCCGAGGTTATCTCCGTAATATGTGTGATGAGCCTCGATGATAATTTACCCTCCTCTTGACATTCCATATGATCATGTCGAGATGTTCTCCGATTCGATAACGATTGTACTTGCTTGACGATTCTTTATCCTATGGAGACATCGATTATGTCGAGGAGCTACCTTCCGAGCTTGTTAGCTTAGAAGAGAATGATGAAGTTATCGACATCGAAATCAAAGATGAAGCTCTTCGAGCAACATTATTGAATGTCGGTCTTCTCATTTCTAAAATCGAGGCTTTCAAAGAGAAACCTATTTCATCTCCTATCCCCATTAAGGATAGTGACATTCTTTCCGATGATTCTATTCCGAAATGAAAGCCCCTGCTTTGATAGTATGGGAGAGAAGATTAGTGGCGCATCACTTCTCATTCTCATAATTCTCTCCCGATCATGAATCATTTACTTTGAGGAGTTCGCCAAGAACCCACTCATATCAATTCAATATGATTCATTCACCTTCATGGAGTTCTCTGATGAACTCACTCATATCATATCTCCGCCGGAGTATGATAATTTCTACTTTGATCTAGACACACCGAGATATGTCTAGACCAATTGAGCTTAACCGATGAGATTCATGAAACTATGAATTCTCCTATCGAGGATGAAGAGTTAGTCATGATTTGTATCATGACTTTCTTTCTTTTCTTCATATATCCTGGTGGCTCCTCTGTTCTTCACTCCTTCGGGAATGAAGACATTATCTTTGACCCGTGCATTTCCATGTACCATTTGTGAGCCGGTCTCCGTCTGTCTCAGATCTCATCGGTGTGGAACTTTCACGCATTTCAATGTTTATCCAAACATCTTGAATGAAAGTCCGATGGAGATTGTCTCTTCCACTTACTTCCCCATGAACAAATTAATTCGGTCGAGTCAAGCTAGCGACTCGGTAATCAAAAAACAAGAGTTTAACATGGGTTTTCACCCGTGTACCACCCTAGTGTGGGGAGATGCCCACATGTTGTATATAGATCTAAAAATGAATGAAAATTGTAAATATTAAAAAGAAAATAATTGTTGTGTTTCTACACTTAGCTAGTAATGTTATCTTTTACGTTCTAAGTTTCGGCATTACAATGGTGACTTTGAATATTGAGGACAATATTCATTTCTATGTGGGGGAAATTCGCTAATTTTGATCATAAATGTACCCTTTTAGTCCCTTTTTCCCCAAAATGGCCAAATTTAAAAATTTTTTTAGTGGAAGTACTATGTACTAAACACAACAAATGGTAATCACCCACCATGTCTAACCCACATAAGGATTGGCTAATCCAGAGCAAACGCTCTTGGTAAAGATATCTCAAATCCGCTTATATGGCTTGCAATTTGCCCAAAATTGTATGGTTCTCAACTCACCATATCCTTAAAAGTGAAGAGTTGGCTAGTCCAGAGCAAACGGCTTCGTAAAGACAAATCAAACCGTTGAAAGTCGATGATTTGCTCAAAATCATTTGGTTATCAGTACCAAGGTTCTTACTTGAACTCGAAACATTTGGCTACTCCGTAAGTAATGGCTTTTGGTAAAGAGATAAAATCCATTAATTTTTCTCAAAACATTGCTAGGACTAGCAATATCTTAGTGGGGGGATTGATGAGTGTCTAAATACTCATCATTTTGTACCATTTAAACTGCAAAAACATCCGAAAACACTCGTAAATGCATCAAAATAATAAAATATCACAAATTAGTGTTTTATGTGTTTTAAATGCAAAATGTCAAAACTGTGAAAACGATAAAGTTTGCATAATTGGCGCTTTAGTCCCCAAGTTTCAAAAGTTGTCAAAAACAATCCTCGTAAATCTAAATAAAGAGAAATGTTATTCAAGGTCCCTCAAATATTCTAATTTGTCAAAATGGTCCTTGAATAAAAGTTTTGTAAATGGCGTAAAAGGTCCCCGAACTTTGAAATTTGGCAAGTTTAGTCCTCGAAAATTTGAAAATGTCAAACAAGTCCTTGTACTTTTGAAGGTTGTCGGGCTTTAGTCCTTGTAACAACTTTGGAAAAATGGCGAATGGTCCTTCAAGATTTCAAGAATTACATGTTTAGTCCTTATCATTAATATGCCTTGTCAAAACAATATTGACCGCTTTAAACCGAATTGAACCCCGCCAACCCTTTGACCCTTTCTATTTTTGGACCCCTTGGTCAAAAGCTACCAAACACCCTTTTCCCACCTTGCACTGTGCATCCTCCACCTTATCCTACTCCTTCTTCCCCACTGGACCACAATCCTGCAACCCCTGCCACCTTCTCCCAACACCATCCCATCACCTTATCACCTTCCACTCTCACCCCCCTAGTTGCAGCCTAAAGTCAACAGAGGTCAAATAACACCTCTTCCCGCCAAAAATCTTAAAACGGCCAAACTGCTTAAAACCCTCCCATTGGTCAAAAAGGTGGTGGGAAATACTCATAAGGACACGTGGAAGCTTGTGAAGCTATAAAAAGGAGGAGGGAAGAAGCAAAAGAGGAGTAGTTAGTTTTTAATTAAAATTGTATGTCGTTTTTTATTAATTAAGCTTAAGTAATGTTTTAAAGTTGTAATTTTCTCTCTATTGTACTTTAATCAAGTTGTTTAATCAATATAAATCAATTTTAAGTTCCAAGTTAAGATATATTATCATTTCATATGGTTAAGGTCATCATTATAATTTTAATTTTCAAAATCTTGTATTCAAGCTTTATATAGCTTCTTTTCTAGTTTGTATAAGCTTATATGAGTCGGTGATAGCTTTTGATAAGTCGGTAGATCGATTCAAGCAATATAAGGTTATGGTCAACAAAAGTCAAATGGACCAAAATGGGCATGGTGATGATAGTGGTTGATGCAGAGGTGAATAAGGGTTCAAATAGATTAGTTTATAATGGTGTTTTGGTTTGGTATTGGTCTCAAACCACCGGCACATGTGAGTTTGTATTTCATATTTTCACTTTTCAAGTCATATTGCATATTTTGTTTGAATAAGTATCTCGGTCTCGCTTGGTATTATTGTGTTTAATTAGTTGAAATTAAGTAACTTAAGCTCAATTTAATCGCCACATTAGTTAGTTAAGTTTCATCATCGCTTTGAGTTCATATCGATTTTTAAGTGGTGTTTGGATTAACTGTTTGAACCATGGTTTGGGTTTACTCAAGTGTTGAGTTCCTGTTGGATCATGCTTGTGTTGTTAATTTGAGCTCATTTGAGTCATCAAATTGAATTGCAACTCACAAAAGTCAAATTCTATTGAATCATTATCAGCCTTCATCGTTGGAAACATTGAAAGCCAAAAGCTTATTTTGTGCTTAAAATTCATAGAACTAGCTTTCCTTAAGTTTATTTCACCATAATATTTCATTTCCAGCCTTTAAATCATGATCAAAATCCAATATAGTCAACTTTCATGTTTGCTCAAAAAAGTCAAATGGCATAAATTCCAGTTTTAGCTCAACTCGAGTGATTTTTCTTGGGCTCAATTCTGAACCAAATCAAATGGAAATTGTACTTTTAGAAAGTGTTCTTGATCTAGTTTCTTATCTCCAATGTTTTACATTTTTGTGAATTTTCTTTAAGCTTCATATAGGTCTCAAAAATGATGCGAGTGCCTGCAGGCACTTAGCCCTGCATGTGTTTTATGCGCTTTGTTGAGCTTGTACAGTGGTTTATTTTAGCTCACCTTGGTCTAATCTTTGGTATACCAAGTCTCAACCAGGTCTTCTATTAGTTCCAATTTGTATTTTGCGCTTGTAGCTTATTGTGTGGCTTATTTTCTTGCTCAAAATAGGATCCATCTCAATCGCTTTTGGTTTATAAGCTAATCTTTCAAATTTGATCAATCTTGCATATCAGAGGTCAAAGCTAGTTCAGACTCATTGCATTCTGGTTCTTATTGCATATTATTGCTTCTGTTATCAGTTGGTGCTTATTGGAGCTCATTAGCTTATCTCAAGTGCTTATTTTTAAGCACTTGTGCCATCAGTTCCTTATTCCTACAAGCAAGCTCTTGTTTTTCCAATTTTCCTAGCTTCCTAAATATGTTTTAGACTTTTCCTGAAATTTTCAGATTTTTCTAAGTTAATTTGCTATTTTTTCTATTTTAAATGAGTTTTTAAGCATTTTTAATTAGTATTTAATATAAAAAATTAGAAAAAGGTTCTAAAAAATAAGTTTTCAATTTTATTAAGTTTAGATAAATATAAAAGACAAAAAGTATTTTTCCATATTTTTCTTAGTTAAATTTGCATTTTAAATATTTTAATTAGTTTTAAATAGTTTTTAATTCATAAAAATAGAAAATAATCATAAAATACAAAATAGTTTTGAAAAGTCTATTTTGATATTTTAGACTTTTCTAAATCTTAATTTTATTTTTCTAGCTTTATTTCCTAATTTCTTGTATTTTAGGTAATTATTAAATAGTTAAAAATAGTTTTTAATTAACAATAATTAGATAATTAGTTATAAAAATAATTTTCCTTTTCTATAAATTTTCTTTTATCATTAGGACTGTAAAAATGTATTTTTCATATTTTTAGGACTTTTATTTCTTAGATTTCACTTTTTTATTTTGACGTCACGTAGATTTTAATTCCGCTTTATAAAACATAAAACAAAACATCATTTTAAATATAGTGATAGCGTTTATTTAATAGATTTTATCTTTTTAACTTTCTTTAATTTGCATTTAAGCCCCTGTAGTTTATGGGCTTTTTTCTGCAGCTTATAATTAAATCAAAAATCTCTTTCCCGCTCAAATCTCTCGATCACTACATCGCCCCGACTATTCTCGCACTCGTTGGGACTTAACGACTGGGAAACACTATACTCTCCCGATCTTCATTGAGTTGGTGTGTGAGCTGTTTTAAGTTCCTTACGGCTGATCATTCACAAGTGATCACCATGAGAAAACTTGACGGTTCGCACCAATCACCGTCGCTGGTGTACGCGTGTACAATGTGGTAATGATATTCATAACGGAGTTGTTTGTTTTGTGGTTCGAGGAATTCATTTGATTATGATCCTAATCGTAACTCATTTAACGACCCTCAAACTTTTCCAATTACCCACCGCAATCTCGACTTATCTTCATATGATCAACATTATCGCTGTGAATTTTGTGGAGGTCCTCACCAAGGATTTGAGTGTCAATATAGAAACACGCTTGTCTATGAACAGCTTTTCCAGTTGATGCTCGTAACTTTGGTTATAACCAAAATCCATATGATTCACTGCACTGCACTCAACAGCTTTCTCATGTAGCATCGCATGGAGGTCTCCATTTCACTCGATTGTCAACAGGAACCCAATTCCTTGTAACAATCATGACTCTCACATGTTTGACAATTTCCAACCTCCACAAAGACTATACTGGTTCAAACTTCACCGAGCCGTTGTCTCAAGAAATCTCCCAAGATTTTGAAACCACAATGAAAACACTTGATGATATGATTAGTAACTTAAGAATCAAGTGAGCGGTGAAAAGACCATAGAGAATTGATGGTCAAGAACGAGAAGAACGAGAGGCCCGCAAATCTAGGGAAGAATTATTAGTCCTAGAGCAAGCGGCTCAAGGCATGCCCCAATTTCTTAAGGCGCTCTCTATGATGATGACGAGGAGAGTTTTTATCCTTTAAAGATAATATTTCTCAACTCCCCGGGCCGGGCTTGATATTCCAAAGAAGCTGAGATTCCATCTCAAACAACCGCTATCACACCAAGCTCCCACTCACCTCCGAACATGGGGACGAGCATCTTGACACTGCTCCCTAAAAGGAATCGGACGAATTCATAAAGTCTAGTGTTGAGGACCTTGTCCCAATCCCGAGAGAGTCACAGGGAACTCCCCGATCATATGTGTGATTCTCTTCCCTCTCGAGTGTTCAAATGATCATTTGAAACTTTCTCCAATTGAAGCGACGATTGTGCTTCCTATGGAAACATCGAGTATGTTGAGGCATCACTCCCACAGCCCCGACCTCTTCTTGAGGAGTTCTCCATGAACTCACTCACATCAATCCACTCTTTGATTTCAAGCCGATCCGGGAGAGATTGAAAGTCTCCTTGATGATGATCGCTCACTCACTTATCCCAACAAATTCAATAGAGAATGTTGATCACTTTGTTCCCTAAACATTCAAAGCTACTTTCACCAATCCTCTATTTGAATTCGACTTAATTCACTTTAATTTCGAGAATCCACCTTTGATACTCGATCGAGGATAGTGATGAGCCCACAATGGAACAAGAGTTCACAATTTCACTTCATGTGAATGATTCTCTTCATAAAGAGTTCTCCTATGAACTCTCTCATGACATATCTCCTCCGAACATGATCATTTCTATTTTGATCTTGAGGATGATATTAGCTCGGAGGAAGGTGTACTCTATCATACGAGTTTGCCTATTAATGATACTACCTTCACCCTTCCTCCCGATATGTTCACATTCGAGGATGAAGAATGGATCTTGATTGTTATCAAAATCTTTCTTCCTTTCCTCAAATATCTTATCATTTCTCTTCATCTTCACTCCTTCGGAATGAAGACACTATCTTTGACCCCGCATTTTCATTTATCACTTTGAGCCGGTTCTATGTATATCTCATCGGTGGAACTTTCACGCATTTCAATGTTTATCCAAACATCTTGAATGAAAGTCCGATGGAGATTGTTTCTTCCACTTTGCTTCCCATGAACCAATTAATTCGGGTCGAGTCAAGCTAGCGACTCGGTAATCAAAAACATGAGCTAAACATGGGTTTTCACCAGTGTACCACCCTAGTGCTGGGGAGTTGCCCACATGTTTTATAAAAAAAAAAAAAAAAAAAAAATTTCTAAATAATGGCCGAGTATTTCCCTTTACGTTCTCGTTTCGCATAACACGCGGTACTTTGAATATTGAGGGCAATATTCATTTCTAGTGTGGGGAATTCTCACTAATTTTATCATGTAATTATACCGCCTAATTCCCTGCTTTTGGCCAATTTTGTTTTGGAGTAAGTGTTTTGCACTTACTCATTTGGTTATCATCCGCTTTGTCTAATAAACAAAAGGATTGGCTAATCCAGAGCAAACGGCTTTGGTAAAGATATCTCAAACCGTTGACGGCTTGCAATTTGCCCAAAATTGTATGGTATTCATTTCACCATATCCTAAAAAGTGAAGAGTTGGCTAGCCCGCAAGTTTATGGGTTGTGGTAAAGGCAAAGTGGAAAATCCATAATTGGTAATCGACTCACCAAAGATAATATTGATAATTTATCTAAGAGTTGGCTAGTCCGTACAAACGGCATCCGTAAAGACAAATCAAACCGTTAGAAGTCGGTGGTTTGCTCAAAATCACATGGTTATCTGTACCATGGTTCTTACTTGAACTCAAACATTTGGCTACTCCAAGTAATGGCTTTTGGTAAAGAGTTTCAAATCCATTATGTTTTCTCAAAAGATTGCTAGGACTAGCAATAGTTTAGTGTGGGGATTGACGAGTGTAAATACTCATCATTTTGGGTCAATGAATCGCAAAACGCTTAAAATGCTCGAAATGCATCAAAATATCGAAAATATTTCAAAATTGCATTTTATATGTTTCGTATGCAAAATGTTTAAAACAGATGAAAATGAGCAAAGTTTGCATAATTGGCGCTTTCACCCCCAAGTTTCAAAAGTTGTCAAAATAGTCCCCGAGCACATAATTTCAAAGAAAAATCACCAAAGGTCCTTTTAAAATCATAAGTTGTCAAAATTAGTCCTTTGGTGAAAAATATAAAAAGTTTGAGAAAATTACAAGTTTGGTCCTCCAAGTTTCAAATTTGGCAAAATTAGTCCTTGGAAAATTGGAAAATGTCAGCTTTGGTCCTTGTACTATTGCAACTTGTCAATTTCAGCCCTTGGATCAACTTTGAGATATTGGCAGTTTTGGTCCTTACATTTTCAAAAATTGCATAAAGGTCCCTTGAGTATTAAACCTTTAAACACCACTGACCTTGTCTTAAACCTCGACCTCGCCACCCAAGTGACCCCTCGTCAAATAACATTTGGACCCTTCCCTTTAATATTTAATCCTACCAAACCTTTGACTCCACCTTTCCCTCCAAAGTCACGAGACACCATTTCCATCTCTCGCAACACTCAAGCACCCGCAACACTCCACCCCCCATCATCACAACCACTCCTACCTCCAAACACAAGCCTCCAAACACAAGTAATAGCTTTCCTCGTCCCAAATCACAAATTCCCACGTGCATAAGTTTTGGCGCCAAATGGGAAATCAAAGGTGGAGATCAAATGAGCCAAATCAATGGCCGTGGATCGAGTGGAGAAACCCTAATGAAGCATATAAATGAAGAGAGAAGACAGAGAATAGGCTTGTCACTGTTTTTAGACCAAGTTATTAATTTCATGTTTAATCGTTTTAATTTCTAATGTAATCTTTTAGTTGGGTTTCAAGTTCTTATGTAATAAACAAGTATCTTATGTATGAATTCATCTGTTTTATCAATTAAATTCAAGTTTTATGATTGTTCTAAAAAATCCTTTTTTATCAAGTTACAGTTTTAGTGTGATAAGAGTATTTGAAATTGTTTGTTTAAACTTATTTTTGGTTAATGAAGTGAATGGGTGAAGTCTTATGGGTTGTAATTCAAAATTTCAAAATGGTCAACAAAAGTCAACCAAGAGGAAATTTGGTTAAGCAAAGGTCGATTTGATTTATGTAATGTCGAGCATGAATATGGGTTAAATTTGAATGGAATTGGAGTAGGTTAGGGTTAAATAGGTTAGAGGATCACCGCTACATTGGTTGCAAGCCATAGTGGCTAGGACCACTTGTAAGTTCATCTAATTTACTCAACTGTTCATTACATAATCTGTGCTACTTATGTTAGTTTATGTTGTTAGTTTTGCATTCATTAGCTCTCATCTAGATATTAGATTATAGTTTTCATGCTATCATGGATTATTGTTGATGATTCATTAGAGTTCATTGCATATTAGGTTGATTAAGGAGTGTTTGGTTTAATGCTTAAAACTATTTTAGAGGTTAAATGTTGGATTAGATCATTGCATTATGCTTGTTATAGTTGATTGCATTCATAATCGCCCTTGTTTTGCATCCATGTCCATGTTAAGTCAATATTTCATCTTAATGTTCTTGTGCTCAAACTATTAAATCGATGGTTGAAATTCTACATATAGGTGTAAGAGTTGATAATCTAGCTTGCTATAACTCGCATACATCTTATTTCATCTTAATCATCCAAAGATTTTCTTCTAAATCTCATTTTGTCAACTCAAACTGCTTTTCCAAAGTCAAACATGTCAAATGCCTGTTTAAGCAGAACTTGCAGAAGCTTACACAATGGTCATTACTGACTAGTTAGGATCTCATTTTTGGTCCATTTGTAGTTTGCCGTGGTCTTGAAGACCACATATCTGCTTTGCCCTTAAGCTCTTCCGATAAGTCATTAAATAAGCTCAAAAGTAGGGACCATTCTTTGTTTTGCTATAGGATTCATTAGCTTAAAATCTTGTTGAACCGCTTATCGTGATTAGGAGTAGCTAGGATTAGTTAGAAATAGCTTATTATAGTATAATTTAGTTGCTTTAATAGTTTGGTGGCTTATTGTTCTAAATAGCTTATTTAAATTGCTTATTTCATAACGCTTAACACTCGCAGCTCTATTATCTTACATATAAGCATATTATTTCTTATTTTTCATAGATTTAGATTGTCATTTTAGAATTTTCCTGAGATTTTCATAATTTTTGGTCACTGTTTGCTATTTTTCTAGATTTAAAACAGTTTTAAATCACTTTTAAATAGCTTTTATTGCAAATAATTAAGAAAAAGTTCAAAAAAATAATTTTTCAATTTTCTCAGTTTAATAAATATATAAAAAGCATAAAAAATATTTTTCCTTATTTTTCCCCTTTTATTTGGTATTTTTCACAATTTAAATTAGATTTTAATAGTTTTAAATTAGTAAAAAATAGAAAAATATTCAGAAAAATATAAAAATAGTTTTGAAAATTCTATTTTGTTATTTTAGATTTTTCCAAGTCATAATTTTATTTTTATAGCTTTGTTTCATATTTTCTTTCATTTTAGGTTATTATTTAATAGTTAAAAATAGTTTTTAATTAATAATAATTAATTTAATAGTTATAAAAATAATTTTATTTTTCTAAATATTTTCTTTTATCATTAGGATTGTAAAAATGTCATTTTCATATTTTTAGGACTTTTATTTCTTAGATCTCACTTTTTATTTTGTACGTTTACGTAATTTTTAAGTTTTAAACGTTCATCAATTTTAAAGTAGTGATAGCGTTTATTTAGTATTTCTTATCTTTTTAATTTCCTTTAATTTGCATTTAAGCCTCTGTTATTTGTTGGCTTTTTCCGTAGTTATAATCATATCAAATCCCATTTTCCGCTCAAATCTCTCGATCACTATACGCTTGGTGATCCATTGCATAGCTCATTGACATAACGACCGGGAAACCCTATACTCCCTCGATCTTCATTGCATTTGCTTCGAACCGCTTTTAAGTTTCTTACGGTCGGCCATTCACAAGTGGCCGGCTTATGTGAAAAACTTGACGGTTTAACACTGATCAATGTTCCGTTGACAAGGTACCGAATTATGATGCAAAGTCTTATGATCACCGTCATCGCTATGAAAAGGATGAAGGACTTAGAGCTCCCTATGATTGCCGAATCGAGCGCGATCGATTATCCTATAGATGTTATCATGGCGGGTCGACTTTAGCGCGTCATCGCGCCGAGGGTGCGGCTCCAGTGGACTACTTTATGAAGCTCCATGACTCTCACCGCAAGTACTGTCTTCGCTCGTCCTGTGGATATTCTCGAACCCTTTGCCTTAGAGAAAGAAGTGCCTTTGAAGGAGGTGTTGAAGCGCATGCACTGACTTGCTAAAAAGAAGGTATTAAAGGTAAAGCAATTTTATGTGGGGTTGGTGCAACTTTCACTTGCCAAGGTCTGACGGGGTGTCAGTGAGTGTTGTTACTGTGTCTCGGCAGGACTCAGACTTGTTGAAGAGGCTTGACGAGGCAAAAGATACCGCAAACCATGTGGGTAGCTCATCTATTGAGCGTTGTCATAGTTGTTAGTTTGTACTTTCTAAAGTAACCATCCTTGTGTAATAACTTGTAGCTATTAATAGAAATCTCCTTTGCTAATTGTATGTGAGTAGTATTGCAACTTGTAATGTACATACTTATCAGTTTGTCTTTGCGTAAAAACGATTCGCTTGAAAATCAAATGTACGCCAAATAATAATATAGGAAATCCATAATCATGTATGAAGATCATAGTATACTTGAGAAATAATTTCTAAGTACTTTATCATAGTCGTGTATGTTATGATATGCGCAGATCAGAATATCACATTAAGGAATCAAGTGTCTTGGTTCCTAAGTTGTTAAACGCGCACCATATGCGATGTTGCGCACCCGCCGTGGGATGCGCATAAAACTTATTCCAACGCCTCGAGAACAAGGTGTTTAACAAGGATACGTGATCCGGTGTTGATGGGTTTGCAACCTCTTACTCAACAAGTTTTTAGTAGGTTAACTTATCCTTTTACCATCGTGGGTTTATTTATTGCATGCATGCCATGTAGGCAAGAAATAGAAAATTGTTAAGACCTACAGTATATGGAAATAACAAATTGAAATGTGTCACGGAGTTAGCTAGAAACCGCGACGTTTTATTAATACTTGCAAGTGTTTGTGAGAAACAAATAAGACATTATACTAAGGAAATAAAAAGTAAATACATAGATGTTTATTGGGTACTTTAGTAAAGTGCCCGAGCTTGTACACGGGCCATAGCCACTCCTATAGGTAGCACCTCTCGAGGTTGCAGATGTTCCATGCTTGTAGTTCTCGACCATCCAAGCCTCGTAACTTGTACGCTACTGCTCCTAGTGCTTCAAGAACCTCAGAGGGTCCTTCCCACTTTGGTCCAAGCTTACCGTGTCTTCTCGTATGGCTCGCATCATTGGCGCGGTAAACAAAGTCACCGGTCCGAATGAAACATCGCGACTTTAGCGTCATAGTATCCTTTCATCCTTGACTTTGATTTTGCCTCCCAGATAGCAACGCGTTCACGCCTTTCTTCTAGCAGGTCTAAGTCGACACGTCTCTTGTCATCATTGGTTGCCACATTGATTTCAGCAGTGCGGATGGTTGGCATGCCGATCTCGGCTAGTATGACGGCTTCTGTCCCGTAGACTAGAGAGAAAGGAGTGTCTCTCGTGCTAGTTTTGATTGAGGTGCGATGCGCCCATAAGACATGTGATAGTTCTTCCACCCACCTTCCTTTGTGCTTGTCTAGGCGTGCCTTAATTCCTTCACCTAAGCTTCGATTAAATACGCTCCACTAAGCCGCTGGTTTGTGGGTGTTTAACCGACGCGGCGTGTTGTGTGATGTTCAACTTCTCGCACCGCCTTTGAAAGGGTTGTCGCAATTGTTTCCGTTGTCCGAGATGATTTCCCAGCAACCGGCCGGCATACAATACTTTCCCGCACAAAGCGCCTTACCGGTTGCCCATGATTGTCACTACGCGCTTTGCTTCGATCCACTTAGTGAAGTAGTCTATAGCGACTATGAGGAATTTTAACCCTCCTGCTGCGACTGGAAAAGGTCCTGTAATGTCGATACCCCACTTGTAGAATGGCCATGGTGATGTAATTGGAGTTAGCTCGTGCTGTGGTTGGCGCGGGACGGGTCTATGAACTTGGCAATCGTTGCACTTCCTTATTAAGTCCCGCGCATCGCGGTGCATGGTTGGCCAAGAGTATCCTCGATCTCATGGATCGTGCCACAACGGACCATGGTCCCGAGTGCATGCCGCATGAACCTTCATGGATTTCTCGCAGATGTAATTTGCTTGTAGGGGCCAACACAATGGAGCCATGGTTGGAGGAAGGAGCGTCGATGACAAGATGTTGTCTCAAGTTCAATCTCTGTTTGCGCGCCGTATCCCGCGAGCTTCCTTCCGTTTTGGGGTAACGCCTTTGCTTAGGAATTTCATTATCGGTGTCATCCATGTAGGACCTTCCTCATCTATTACCGTGGAGACTTCCATCTCCGATATTGATTTGCTTTTAGTGTTTCCACCAAAGACTTGCTTTGATAGGTGTGCGAAGCTTGTTGAGGCGATCTTGCTTAGTGCATCCGCTTTGCGATTTTCTCCTCTAGGAACTTGCTTGATGGTGAATCACAAAGCCTTTGATAAGTATCTTGGTCTTGTCGAGATCATCAATCATATTTTCTTCTTTAGCCACGTATTCGCCCAACACGTGGTTGGCCACTAGTCGGGAGTCCACATTTGCTTCTAGGTTACGACACCCATCCGAGCCGCAATGCGAGTCCAATGATTAGAGCTTCATATTCTCGCCTCATTGTTTGTCGCTATAAATTCAAACGCAGCGTAAGTAAATTCCATTCCTCCGGGTTTGTGAGAATGAGGCCCGCTCACGAACCATTAACGACGAGGATCCATCGGTAAACAAGATCCATGGATCATGCGCCCCGGCCCTACTTGGTGCGGGTACCTCCTGTGTCGGCTTTTCGATGATGAAGTCTCGCCGAATCGTCTTTGATTGCAGTGCGTGGTCTCAAGAGATGTTGTGCTCACTTAGCAATACACTCCACTTCGCACCGGCGATGCGCGCAGTTTGAGATGATCCGCTTGATCGATTGGTCCGTGATTATCGCTATTGATGCGCTGAAATACTGCGTGGCCGCTTAGCGACAAACACCAACGCCGTAACTAATTTTTCCATGGCGATATAGTTCATCTCCGCCTTCTTGAGCGCCTTGCTTACAAAGTAGACAGGGTTTGTACCGAATCCCTATCTCATTAGTAGCATCGCTACCGACCGCCTCCGTCGGCCATGGACGATACATAATTAACTCTTCCCACAGGCTCGGGTGCGACAAGTGTGGGGAGCATTGCCGGTGTTGTTTAAGTTGTGTGAAGGCTTCTTCGCCTCCGTAGTCCATCAAAATCTCCTTTTGATACACTTCTTAAGTGTTTTGAAGAGAGGTAGAGACTTGTCTGCGACTTAGATAGGAACTCATTAAGACCAAACTAGCTTTCCATTGAGAGATTGGACCTCCAACGCGTGCGGTGAAGGAAGTTCGATGACGGCCTTTGTCTTTTCCGGACATGGTTTTATACCGCAAGCTCTATTAGGTATCCGAGGAACATGCCTTCGATGGCGCTCAAGGTACATTTTTGGGATTTAGCTTCATATTGATCTCTCGAGTTTTGAATGTTTCCTCAATATCGCGCACTAACTCATCTTCGTGATGGCTCTTTATGACGGTGTCATCAACATAGACCTCCGTTGCGCCCACCTGCTTTTTGAAGCATTATCTACTAACCGGTAGGTAGGTGGCGCGATTCTTCAAGCCAAAGGGCATTTTGTGAAACGATGAGACGCCTTGGCTTGTGTGAAAGGCCGTTTTCCTCATCCTCCTTAGCCATTTGGATTTGATGATATCCTTTATACGCATCGAGGAAACACTTCAATGGATATCCGCACAGAGACTCTATTTTCCGCCTATCTCGGTAATGGGTAGCGATCTTGTGGACATGCTTTGTTAAGATCGGTGAAGTCCACGCACATTCGCCACCACTGTCGCTTTTTGACCATTCTTGGGTTAGAAAGCCGGTCATGGTAGTAGACTTCACGCATAATTCCGCATCTACCGGTTTGGTATACGCTGATCGCTTGCATACAAGGCCCGGGCTTGGCCGCGCTTCTTCCGCTTATTGGTGTACCTTTCGGATTCTCGCTTATGCTTGTGATTGAGCGTGGTACCCCAATCATGTGTTTTGGCTCCCATGCTAAAATGTCCAAGTTCTTTTGCAAGAGCGCCGACAAACTGCTTTTGCCGTTGTCCGACAAAGACCTCCGATGGATATTTCTGCCCGGTATTACGGTGAATCGCAACCTTCGATTTGGAACTTTGGTTGCGCGTTGTTCGGGATCGGTGTCTTTTCGCATGTAACCGTGTTACATTCTCTATGCATTATAATGGCATTGTAAAGAGTAACAATGCCCCTTCCACCGGGAATTTAAGCATCCGTCTACCGTTGATGGCATCGCATAACCGAGTATCCTGTGTCTCCGATAATGTCGTTATATGGCGAGGAGATTTGATCACCATAAATTCCATCCAAGCCATCGCGGAGTGTTTTTCGCTTCCGGCGTCGACCGGTAATCGTATTTGCCCATAGGCCATATCTTTCACCAGAAACTACCAACGCCTGCTCGACCGGCTTAACCGATCGCGATTTGATAAGGTTTTAAAAGGTACCATTTTGAGGGGTCGCTTTAGTCCTTATTTGATCACTTTTGTATCCGTTATTGCTTAATATCGCTCCTTTTCACTTTTAGGTCTCTTGAAGGCAAAATGCTTGGAATGACACTTATTTGGACGAAAAGGCGAATATATGAAGAAAATGGCTAAAGTCAAAATTGAGACACTCACAACTCTTTGAAATTAGAAGCGATGGCGTCGGTGCTAATGGCGACGCCGTCCCAAGATTTTTGTGACGATTCGTAACTCAAAACTCAGATTTTCAAGCCGACGACGCCTAGTTGTGAAAGAGTAGGCCGTCGCTACTCGCACGGCCTAGATGCAATCCGCACGACATCGTGGTCAAGAGGACGGCGCCACGGACATAAGGTGACGTCGTCGCAAGGTTAACGTGGCCAAGACGAAACCCTAATGATTTCGCGACACGACGGCGTCCACGAAACATAAGGTGACGCCGTCGATATGTAATCTTATATATAGAATCCGAATTTTTCACTTTGGGGAGAGTCTTTGGAGTAAAACCTAAAACCGAACCTAAGGTGTCTTGTACAAGATTTTAGGGTTTTAAACCCTATCTTACATCAAGATAAGTCTTTACTTCATTAATTCAATTATGTCTTTGATTATTTGTGTGTATGCTTGCATGTTTTCCATGTCCCATTAATTTATTTGTGTGTTTGCTTAGGAAGTATGAAACTTAATTATTGAATATTGATTGGTTGTTTCTTATCTTAGTTGATTAATGATCTAGTAATGCGATAGGTCATTCGTTGTGTACTTAATGCTTGATTCATCTTTGTGAACCTTAGAATATAATTACCCGAGTAGTTGTAGGCTAAACCATCCAAAGAGCGCCTTAGAGTAGGAGTTTATCATCCCTAGTGGGTTTGTAGACGAGACCCTTTGGTAAGTTCAAAGAGTTAGGGAGAAACGACACCCTACAACTTTAGACACACAACGCAACTAGGAATAAGGACGTGACAACTCAACCATCAATAGGAGATAATTAAGGAGTAATACAACCTAAGTAAACACATCTTTAAACTATCATACGAGCACACATTAATTAGACATAGACTCTCACAACCTTAGTTTAGATAATTAGATAATAGTAGAGTAATCGGTAGAAATACCAACCCCCAAATCCAATACCCGAGATTCGTGCTTTCCCTTTCATAAAACATAAAAAGATAAAAATAATCTTCCTCAACCTTAACCTTAGCGCGGAACTCCTTACTATCATTCCTATTCCCCAGAGAATGATATCAATACCCGTGGCTTACCCTAATTACTACACTACAATGATTATGTTCACCGCCTAGGGTGTTATAAAACTTGCTCAAGAAAAGGAAGTTTCCTTGACCCCGACGACGACGTGTAGCGTTATCAAGTTTTGGCACCACCGCCGGGAATAGAATAGCTAGTTAGTAGTCCACCTCGTTTAGGTTCTTTGCTTGATTCCTATCAAGTAAACTTTTTCTCATTTTTAGTTTCCTCATAGTCTATCCCTTCTTCGTGACCTTTGTTCGTAACCATTTTCATTAACTATTCCGTTAGTCAGTTATGGAGAACGCGAATCGCAAAACCGTCACCCAATCAACGAAATCCACTACATAATCTACCCTTTCCACTCCAAAATGAGATCTTGAGGTTCCAAATATCATGATGAATCCTTTCCCGAGGCGTGGACTCGAATGAAATATTTATTACAAAAGTCCTTTATCATGGTATTGATTTACTGCTTCCACTATAATTCTTTTATACTCGTATCGCCTACTAAACCCAAAGGAGACTTGACTATGTAGCGGATGGGGCTATTTGGGGACGTGGTGTTCGAAATGCATGGGAAACCTTTGAGATTCACGCCCAATTTAGAAGTGGAACATGGGACCCAAAAACGAATCTTTAGACCTATTTTCAATTTGGAAACTTCGGCCGGAAAGGTTGTTTAGGAAGGAGATGATTAGAGTTGAGGTGCCAAGGTGCATGTCATGGTTAGGCGCTACCACAAAGACAAAATGAATACATAGGTGATCTTGATAAGATGGAGGATAGAGAAAATCCAATCCCATCGGATAACCCACAAGTCCTACCATCACTGAGGAACACGCACGCCTATAACTTACCCTAAGAAGTAGAAGAGACTATAGGAGCCCCAATTGATAGAGAACCTTTGGACCAAACGCCACTAGAGAATGTAGGTTTAGATGCTTGTTGTCATGACCTCTCTCTAGTCCTAGGAAGTTCCTAATTTTGATGAACCGGAGCCTCAACCAAAAACCTTAACCAATGTTCCGCCTTTAGATGTGAATCTTGAATTGAATTAGCCCCAATCCACCCATCAAAATAGATAGTCCGGGTAGTTGCTTGATAAAGGTGGTAGATTCTAGGCCATGTAGAGTGGAAGCTAATATAGGAGTAACCCATGACCTTACACACTTATATCACCCATTCATGGTTGATAACAAGAAACACTATGGGTTTAAACCGGGTTTATTAGGTCAAGATGGATCCTTAACTAAGAATCTTTTGAAGTTGATAGAAGATGATCCATTTTAGGAGGAGATTTGATTCACCCGCTACACCAATAGACTTAGGTAAGGTTATAATGAATGGAGCACACTCCTTTGAGCATATAAATCACCCATCACCCTCTCCTCACGTAGCAAATTTCCAACCTAAGGGTGTGTATTGCTACTATCACCGCACTTAAACTTAAGTGTAGGAAAACTTCCCTTTATCTCGTTAAATAAGGGTAGAGTCGGGCTCGTGACTCGAACAAAACAAGCGCTTCTTGGGAGGCAACCTGTGTATTTGTTTTTCATTTTCATTTGTATTAATAGTATATCTTTTATCGATTGTTTATTCTCATGTTTAAATTTGTAAAAATGCTTTATTTTGTTTTTAACCTCGTCTTAATTGCATATAAAGGTATTTTACATAAGGGATAAGTGTAGGGAGGATTACACACGCTTTCAAAAGAAACGTAAACATGAGAATAACAATTAACTAAAAGATATTTATGTTTGTTTGTTCGAGTCAAATGCTTGTATCGAGTCATAATGGATGTTTTGCGTAAATTTTTCCAGATTCTAAAGATGTAAATTTTCCGTAATTTTTCCGAAAATCGCAGACAAGTTTTGTCGGGATAACTGACGCGTCAGATTGCAACTGACGAAGTCGGAAGGAGTAAAACATCGATTTTTTTTCTCGTTTCGAGCTACTTATAAATTTTGGAATTTTCGGTCTTAATTTTCTTAGAAATTCAGAAACATCCATTCCACAAGCATTATATCCTAGTTTAAATCGAGTCTTATATATATTATTACCACCGATTTTACGCTAAGGTTTCGTTTGTTTTCTTCAAGTGTGCAGTTTTAGTTAAATCGAGAAGTTACATAAGATTGGAATGAGCTTTTCACGCAATAATTCTTCTTGAAAAGGATTTAACCACCACTTTACACGGATCCTACTGAGCTAATCGGGGAGTATTAGTTTCTTTCATTTTGATTACCTTCTTTATCATAACTTTGATACTTTCGGGGAACATTGGGGACAATGTTCGGTTTAAATGTAGGAGGGAAAATAAAACGGGAACTTTGAAACTATGCTTATCCTTGACTATTTGCTTTGTCCAATTGTGATTGTGTAATAAACCATGAGAAAATGTCGGTTAGGGTAATTTTGGCACCAAATTTAAAATTTTTATGACATATAGGAGTGGGCCATTAGTCTTAACAAAAGCGTCTCATGGATAGGAAGTTGCATGACTAGCACAAAAAACCTTTACCACCCAAATTCCACCAAAATGTGAGGATCACCCTTAGATTAGTAGGAATTAAAGCATTCATCTTCAATGCTTAGAGTGTGAACCTGTAGTATATTAGATTCTAGAACTTGTTTTGTGATGCATTCCGAGATCGCAAGTGAGGCTACACTTGTGTAGTTAGGAATAACTAAATGATAAGAGGCATTAGGATAACCCTTGTTTGATACCGTAATATAATTACTTCTTCCACATCGGTTGAGTAATTCCCCACACCCTTTGCGTTGTACTCATCTTTAGTACACGATACCCTAGTTAACCCCTCGAGCCTATCCTTTTCGCGGTTCTCGTGATGTTTCGGTTTTCCGAATATCAATGAAGAGCATTGTTTACACCCCACCCCAAATATACACCCAAATCGCCTTAGCCTACCCCTTATGCACTCACTTTTAGTGCAAATGTTTGTTATCACCCTAAACCCTTAGTTCAATTATCTAGTTGCTTGCATAAGTTGCTAAGTCGAGTCATATCATTTGTATACTGCTTTTGGGACGATTGGGATTCATGGGAAAAGTTAAAGTTTATGAAATGACGGGAAGGGAACGTTAAAAATTCAAATTCCCTTTGTTTGCATAATAATGTACCCCAAGTGTTTTGATCTTTTCAATTCGGGTCAAATTAGTGTTAGAGTAATAAAAACTCAAGTGTAGGGATATGCCTATAAATCCCTAGTATTTTGATGTTATCGTAGAGGATGGTAGAGTAAAAGTGTATGAAAAAAAAAAAAAATCGAAAAAATAGAAAAGAGAAAAGAAAAAATAGAGTGAAAAAAAAAAAAAAAAAAAAAAAAAAAAAAAAAAAAGCGACATACACCTGCTACCATCCTACATCTATCATTTAAATTTATGTTTATTTATTTCGCTTATCTAGAGTTTAGAGTGTCTAGTCTTGGCTTAGCAACGCCATTCTTCATATGCATTTAACATAGAGATTTTGACTTGCCACCACTAAAAGCCTATCCCACCAAACCCTTGTTTCCTACCGTAAGCCTAACATTACAACCCTTTAAAAGACCTCTTTGATAGTCTTTCCTAGGTGCTTCGCCAAAGCGATGGAGGTTTGATCTATTCTCAAGCCTATGGTAATCTATGTACTAGGACCGGTTAATGAGTGTTTATCTTCCATTTCCTTTTGTTATATTTCTTATATACACGAGAGATGCGAGTATCCAAACACCCCATGTGAGGTGCTAGTATGTAATTCCGTGCTTGTTATGACTTTTATGGGCTTATATGTGTTGTGGACCGCTTTGAATTAATGCTTCATGACCCTAACTTATAAATTAATTGGCTAAAAGCACATTTGCTTGAGGACAAGCAAATAACAAGTGTAGGGATATTTGATAAGGTTTTAAAAGGTACCATTTTGAGGGTCGTTTTAGTCCTTATTTGATCACTTTGTATCCGTTATTGCTTAATATCGTTCCTTTTCACTTTTTAGGTCTCTTGAAGGCAAAATGCTGGAATGACACTTATTTGGACGAAAAGGCGAATATATGAAGAAAATGGCTAAAGTCAAAATCGAGACACTCACACCTTTGAATTAGAAGCGACGGCCAAAAGCTAATGGCGGCGCCGTCCCAAGATTTTGTGACGATTCGTAACTCAAAACTCAGATTTTCAAGTACGGCGTCTAGTTGTGAAAGAGTAGGCCGTCGCTACTCGGGCGGCCTAGATGCAATCCGACGACGTCGGTCAAGAGACGGCGTCACGGACATAAGGTGACGCCGTCGCAAGGTTAACGTGGCCAAGACGAAACCCTAATGACGGCGACACGGCGGCGTCCACGAAACATAAGGTGGCGCCGTCGATATGTAATCTTATATATAGAATCCGAATTTTTCGGTCTTTGGGGAGAGTCTTTTGGGTAAAACCTAAAACCGAACCTAAGGTGTCTTGTACAGTATTTTAGGGTTTTAAACCCTATCTTACATCAAGATAAGTCTTTACTTCATTAATTCAATTATGTCTTTGATTATTTGTGTGTATGCTTGCATGTTTTCCATGTCCGGCTAATTTATTTGTGTGTTTGCTTAGGAAGTATGAAACTTAATTATTGAATATTGATTGGTTGTTTCTTATCTTAGTTGATTAATGATCTAGTAATGCGATAGGTCATTCGTTGTGTACTTAATGCTTGATTCATCTTTGTGAACCTTAGAATATAATTACCTAAGTAGTTGTAGGCTAAACCATCCAAAGAGCGCCTTAGAGTAGGAGTTTATCATCCCTAGTGGGTTTGTAGATCGAGACCATTTGGTAAGTTCAAAGAGTTGGGAGAAACGCATACCCTACAACTTTAGACACACAACGCAACTAGGAATAAGGACGTGACAACTCAACCATCAATAGGAGATAATTAAGGAGTAATACAACCTAAGTAAACACATCTTTAAACTATCATACGAGCACACATTAATTAGACATAGACTCTCACAACCTTAGTTTAGATAATTAGATAATAGTAGAGTAATCGGTAGAAATACCAACCCCCCAAATCCAATACCCTAGATTCGTACCTTTCCTTTCATAAAACATAAAAAGATAAAAATAATCTTCCTCAACCTTAACCTTAGCGCAAGAACTCCTTACTAGCATTCCTATTCCCCTGAGAACGATATCAATACCGTGGCTTACCCTAATTACTACACTACAACGATTAGGTTCACCGCCTAGGGTGTTATAAAACTTGCTCAAGAAAAGGAAGTTTCCTTGACCCCGAACCACGCGTGTAGCGTTATCGATTTCGAGCAGCATCGCTTGAGCGGTGCTCATACATGATGTCCGCGGTGCTCCACCATCAACATACATGCGATGGATGTCGTGACCACCCGCACTAATCTCAATGGTGAGTGGCTCGACCACTGCGTTGTCCGCAGCTAAAGCGGGAAAGAGATTTCGCTTCTCGGAAAACTCTGGCCGACCTTCATCTAGTGACCCACGCCATGATTGTATCATGTAGATGGTGTCGGCCTTCTCCTTGGGTGTCTCCTTCTTGTTTCCATTCTTCCATCTATCCTTTCCTCCTTGATATTTTTGACCAAATGGTCCAATCGCCTTCTTTAACCATTTTGTCAATGAGTCGGCGCATTGGACACATTCGTTAGTGGTGTGGCCCTTCACGTGCTTGGTAGTCACAGATCCACTCCCCACTCGCCGATCCTCTGGAGTGCGCATTTGTGGCGGTCTTGGAAAGTTTGCACCCTCATTGCGAGTATTTCCTTGGCATTTTTGTCGATGGGTGTACTTGTCATTGTCACGCCCACTCCCTTGGTTGCGATAGTTCCTCATTACGGTTACTATTCCGGTCCGTGGATTGTCTCCCAGGTTGTTCCTGTGACCGGTAGTTTGAATAGCTTCTCTTGCTATCCGCCGTAGCAGCTTCTCATTGGACGAAGGACCGTGTGCGTTTCATGACTTAATCAAAGGATTGGGGAATCTTGTCATTCAATCTTTTGACATGTTCTGGGTTGCTGATCCCATTCATAAACCCTGAAATTTTGAGTACTTGGGGACATGCTTTAACTTGCTTACATTCGTCCTTGAAGCGCTCCATAAAAGCGCTCGTGGATTCTCCTTGGCGCTGTTTGACCCTAGCGATTTCAATGGGGTTTTTCGCACACTTTTTCCGTTGAGTAAAAGTTAGGCGGAACGCCTTTCTCAATTCTTCAAAACCATTGATGCTTTTGCGTGGAAGCTTGTTGAACCAGTTCCGCGCGCTTCCCACTAGTGTGGAATTAAACATGTGGCACCACACTGCTTGTGGCCAGTTCTCAATAGTTGCGGCTGATTCAAAAAATTTTAGGTGATCGTCGTGGTCACCGTTAAAATCATATGTTTTGACATTAGTAGGCATGCGCCTCTTCTTGTTTTCTCGAGAAATCACTTATGCGTCTAGTGAACGATCCACCTTCTCGACGACGCCACGGAGAGACATGTCTTCCTCCTCTTGGTCATGGTATTTCCTTACGGACTTCACATGTCCGATCCTCACTATCCTCGTTGTCCGAGGAATTATCGAGGATGAATCTTCCTCCTTGGCGCTTGCTACCGCCTCGAATTTGTGCTTGAGGGACTTTTACTGGGAGTATCGTCGCCCAAGTCCGTCCCGGACTCTGCGACTACCAAGTCTCGTGGACATTGGTGCGCCTTTCATCCTCTAACTTTCTTCCATATCTTGTGAGTCGGATGTATCATCTTCCTCAACTCTCCTTCCGATTCTGTTGAACACTGGGGGCCGGCGACTATCCCTACCGCGCTTCTCCTTCTGACGACGCGGTGGGGATGTCTCAAACTCTGGGCCAAAGTCGAGTTAAGCATGCAGGCTCCGACCTGACCTTTTCTTTGCTTCCTCTTGCATGAGAGTAGCTAAGGCTTCATAGTTTTGAGAGACAAAACTACTTGGCTCTAATTCTGGTACGACCCCATCTAGGACAGGGGTGTCTGTTTCTACCAATATGCCCTTGTTCTTATCGGGTGCGTCGGGTGCTTTTGTGAGGTTAGCTTCTAGCACCGATCGGAGTGGAGTAAAAGGAGTGCGCAGGATCTCGCACCGGTAGTGGTGGTGGCTGCTTGGGGCTGTCCCCGAGCGTGGTTCCACCAAAGGGAAGATCGAGTCTGGGGCGATCCTCGATTTTTAGCAAGACCTTGGTTGTTCCAAGTCTCGTGATAGGAGTCGATTCATTGTCGTCTTCTTTCCAAAGAAGGTCGATTGCGATCGCTTCGTCATTCTAGTTCTTGGTTCTTAGTGAATGGTCCCACGGATGGCGCCACGTTGATACAAAAGTTGGGCGTTCCTTGTTTGGAGCTCCGGCTCTCGTACCAATTGAGAATTGTTGCTTGAAACCTGCGCACTAAGAGACAGAAAACACCGTTAGGCTTACCGTGGAATTGTCTCCCACGATTATCCTCCGGCATGAGAGTAAGTAATCGGTTTAGGGTTAAAGGAGAGTTAGGGTTTTGTGATCGTACCTTTAACGAGGGATGTGATTCCTTTATATACACACGAGTCCTTGTTGGTTCCGTGTTCCTCAACCTCATGTATCCCGCCTAAGTCGGTTGGGGAATGATTACCTCTTTGATTAAGAGATATCCGATATCTATTCCGTAAATAGATTCGTATTTGGGCCTTCGTGGGCCTAAACGCTTATCAGCTTAGCCCAGCTCGTGCTGGGCTTATCAGTATTGGGTTTTGGGCGGGTCCGTGAACCGGGTATAGACTATACGTCATCAGATTTAAATTTGGATTTTGATTTGGATTAGGATTAAAAGTTTGTTTGTTTGTTTTGTTAAAGGGTTTGAATTAAGATTTGAGTTTTGATTAAAGTTTTATATATTTAAAATTAATATATGTATATTAAAAATACGAAAAAGAGAAACAAAATAGAAGTGAGGCTAAGAATAAAAATGGCCTCACAATATCCTTATTACTCGTGTAAACCAACAAGGTTGCCCGATTCTCGCAATCCAAAAAATTTGGCATAGTGCCCATTTTCAAATTCTATTTTTTTTTTTTTTTTTTTTTTTTTTTTTCATATTCTGGTTTGGGTGGTATTTTTTGTCATAAGTTATTTTTGTCCCAAAAATGTATTTTTTGTCATAAGTTATTTTTGTCCAAGTGCATAAGCACACAAAGCAGATTTGTCCAAGTGCAGTAGCACACAAGCAGATTTGTCCAAGTGCAGTAACACACAAGCAGATTGAATAAAGGCTCCGATTAGAGTTTCATCATCGCCAAGTTTTTTTTTGTCCAAGTGCATAAGCACACAAGCAGATTGGACACAGGCTCAGATTACATCATTGCCTAGTTTTTTTTTTGTCCAAGTGCATAAGCACACAAGCAGATTGCACACAGGCTCGGATATGAAGCAGTTTTGTCCAAGTGCATTAGCACACAAAATTGTGCAAGTGCAGCAGATTTAGAAAAGTGTGAGGCTCGGATATGAAGGTTGCAAAGTGATAAAAAAATCACTTTGCCGTCCGTTCGGTTATAAAACCAATCGTCATCGCCTTTTTGAAAAAAATTTTGTCCAATCACAGCAGATCGCACACAAGTGCATGGATCGATTGCACAATACCAAAAGCAAAAGCAAGATTCCCAAAGTCACAAGTGAAACCTCCCATCCGTAGGATTGGTAGGTAGTCACAAGAAAGTCACAAGAAAGTCACAAGTGAATAGTCACTAGTGAAGAATCTCAATATATTCACCTCAAACATCACCAAGTTACAACATCACAAACTCACCATCATACAAACATCAAGTTATTTATACAAATGGCTATAATTTTAGTGAAACACAAGTCGCAAGTGAAAGTGCAACTAACAAACCACAAAGAAACCTCAAATATCTCAGTCGCACTCACCATCATACAAACATCATCAAGTTATTTATACGGTGGCTATAATTTTAGTGAAACACAAGTCGCAAGTGAAAGCCGCAACTAACAAACCACAAAGAAACCTCAAATATCTCAGTCACCGATATGTCTCAATCACCGAGGTAACAATTTTACACATTAATAATAGAGATAACATTAGGCTCGGATTAAGTATCACATATTATCATATATGGCTGCAACATCAAAGGTTGCAAAATGAAAATAAAAAAAATTTTGCCGTCCATTCGGAAATGCCAAGCCAAAATCATATTTATCATATATGGCTGCAACATCAAAGGTTGCAAAATAATTTTTTTTTGCAAAATCATCATTGCCTTATCTCAGTTTTTTTTTTTTTTTTAAAAAAACAATTTTCAAATCACTATAAGAATAAACCGCTTATCAAGCATATAAGCAGTTTGTTATATAAAATTGTAGCCACAAGATGAATAAAAACATAGCCACAGTATGAATAACCCCACCGTAACGTAGTATTCCAACGGGTCTAATCGAGCACTGTGCAATCGCTTGTGCAATAAGCGGTTTGCCAAGAAACCACACAGAGCACGTGGACCGGGGTAGGCCGTGCAGCGGTATTCATACCACTCAATGGTGGCGGATCAAGGTGTTAACCTACCCTTTTGCACCCACAAAACTCGTGCGGTTTCAATAAGCACATGAGTACTATTTGTGTCATACCTATGTCATAGCCACATAAGCACATAAGCGCTTTCCCAAAGAAACCACACGAGCACGTGGATGGGGTAGGCAGGCGGTATTCATACCACTCAATGGTGGCGGATCAAGGTGTTAACCTACCCGTTTGCACCCACACAACTCATGCGGTTTCACATAACAACACATAATCGCCTCTCACATAAGGTTTATAATCGCTTTTACCTAAACAAAAAAAAATTAGGCGTTATTTATTTTTTACAAATCCATGAAATTAAACCCACAATCTACCCATAAATGATAGGAACATCACAAAATCACCATCAAAGTACCCAGATAGGAACAAATCCACCCAAAATCATCACAAAATCACCATCAAAGTACCCAGATTTACAAACCCTAAAAAAAAAAAAAAGGGCGTTTTTATTTTTTACAAATCCATGAAATTAAACCCACAATCTACCCATAAATGATAGGAACATCACAAAATCACCATCAAAGTACCCAGTTTACAAACCCTAAAAAAAAAAAGGCGTTTTTTTTTTTACAAATCCATGAAATTAAACCCACAATCTACCCATAAATGATAGGAACATCACAAAATCACCATCAAAGTACCCAGATTTACCAAACCCTAAAAAAAAAAAATAGGCGTTTCTTATTTTTTTTACAAATCCATGAAATTAAACCCACAATCTACCCATAAATGATAGGAACATCACAAAATCACCATCAAAGTACCCAGATTTACCAAACCCTAAAAAAAAAAAAAATAGCGCGTTTTTATTTTTTACAAATCCATGAAATTAAACCCACAATCTACCCATAAATGATAGGAACATCACAAAATCACCATCAAAGTACCCAGATTTACCAAACCCTAAAAAAAAAAAAATAGGCGTTTCTTATATTTTTTACAAATCCATGAAATTAAACCCACAATCTACCCATAAATGATAGGAACATCAAAAACTCACCATCAAAGTACCCAGATTTACCCAAACATCACAAACTCAACATCACAAACTCACCATCAAAGAACCACGGTAGCAGTATCACCACAACATAACCAAAAACACCACGATCTTATATGTTTTTAGATCTAAATCTAAAAAGTTTAGAGATAGAGATAGTGAGAGAGAAACAGAAACATAGTTGAATGAATGAGGGTGAGAGAGAGAAGGACAACATATCAACTCAAGAGAGAAAGAAAACGCAGCACGCAGCATACGCACACGCTTTCATAACCACACACATATATAAGAGTTTTATAAAAGTTTTATTAATAAAAGTTTTATTAATAAAAGTTTTATAAAAGTATATTACTAAAAGTTTTTATAAAAGTATATTATTTATAAAAGTATTAGTTTTATGAAATTATGTTAAAAATGTAAAAGTTGAATTTTTATAAAAGTTTGTTAAAAGTGAAATTTATTAAAATGTACAAATTTGTATTTTTATAAAACTTTGTTAAAAATGAAATTTATTAAAATAAAAGTATTAAATGAAATTTAAATGTATTAGTATAAAAGTTTTAAAAGTTTTAAAAAACTTTGTTAAAAAATTATTTATAAAAAATTATTTATAAAATTGTGTATTAGTTTTAAATGTTGTGTTTTTATTTTTCGGGCTTTCCGCTTTCACGAGGAAGTATCGAGGATTGCCCATTTATCGACAAGTGGTAAATATAGCCTCGGGGCTTTCCGTTATAAAAGTATTAAAAAAAGTATTAGTTAAAAAAAAGTGTGTTATAAAATTTGTTATGTATTTTCAGGCTTTCCGTTCTCACGAAGAAATAACTGAGTGGGTGCAAAATATAGCCTCGGGGCTCGGTTTTGTCATTGTTAAAAAGAGAACCAAATCAGAAAATGGTCAGATGATGGAAATTAATTATATGTGTACAAAGAGCGGGATTTATGAATATCACGGTAGTGGGAAACGGAAAACCAAAACAAAAAAAAGCAATTGTCCATTCAGATTAGTTGCGAAATATAGACCAACACAATATAATTGGATTTTGAGGGTGAAGTGTGATAGCCATAATCATGAGTTGCTAGAGTCGTTGCATGGTATGCCATATGCAATGCGATTAAAAGATGATGAGTTGAGTTTGGTCAAAGAATTGTCAGAGTATAGCGTACCACCACGTAATATACTTTCGACAATAAAGGGACGTAATCCGGATAACGTGTCTAGCGTTAGAACTATTTATAACGCACTTGATAAGTTCCGAGAGCCGAGTAGGTGATAGAACTCAAATTCAAGTCCTTTACGCGCATCCGACGGATTCGGTTATGCATATTACCCGGGTGAATGACCATAATGAGCTTGAGGAGCTATTTTTTGTTCACCCCACTTCGAATGCTCTATGGCGTACGTTCCCTGAAATCATGTTGATGGACTCTACGTACAATACCACACAGTTTAAATTGCCATTGTTGGAAATTGTTGGAGTAACTCCAACGAATAAAACATTTTCAATGGCGTACAGCTTTATACACGGTGAAAAGGGGCATAATTTTGAATGGGTATTGCAACGCATAAAAGAGGTGATAGACGAAAGATACTACCCACGTGTTATTGTCACCGACAGAGATTTAGCGTTGGTTAGGGCATGTAGAGCAGAATTCCCTACCGCTCGCAAATTACTCTGTCGATGGCATATAGAGCAAAATTTGATGAGGTTTATGAGAAACAGATGCGGTGGGTTAGATGAGTATGACTCCATTAAAAAGAGATGGGATCGGTTGGTTAAAGCTCCGACACGCCCCTTGTTCGAGCAACAGTATGAGCGCCTACGACAACGCTTGGTCAACCTTGAGCGTAATAAATTGTTAATTATATATTTTTTATTATTCAATTAATAAGCACCGAATGACCTTTGATTAATTCATCGCTTTTTTTTTGATCGCCGAGTATCCGGATAATGGTCGCGAGATTACGGACACATGTTTGTCTCGTACATCACCGATGAATATCGCTCCTTCGCCGCACAACAACGTGTAGAGTTGAGGCTCACCACGCGTTGTTGAAATTATATTTGGGCAAAGACACAATCCAATTTAGACAGTTGTTGAGTGCAATCGATAAGATTATCTTTGCGCAAGAAAATTCGATAAAAGAGAGTTTAAATAGAAGCATCGGCGAGAAAATAAATGATTGTAATTTTCCACTATTTCAAGAATTGTGGTATAAAGTTTCTCACCATGCTTTCCAACTCATGCACAAAGAACTCCATCGGTCTATCACCGTAGAAGATTGTAGCCATAAGTTGCGTACAATTTACTGACCGCCATGCTTTCACGAGATGCAATACTATGTGATTCATGGTAAGTACATTTATAACTATCAAGTTGTTTTCCCATTAATATTAGTGATTTACGGGCGTCATTGTAATATACCACTTTTAATGATTTCAGGACTCCCCATTCCACTAGAAGAACTTAATATTTTTTGGAGAACCCTACATGTTCCGTGGCCTAATATCAATAGGCCACCGCCTGAAGATGGCTCTTCCAGTAATGATGATGATGATGATGATGATACTTCGTTTAGAGATGACATTCGACAATTCAGGAATGTTTTTACCAAAGCGTCGTCGTTTGTCAAGAATAATATGCTAACGAAGTTGAGATCGATATACCAACCTGCATCTGATGACACACGGGAACCTGTTATTCAGAAAAATACCCGTGGACGTCCGAGCGCAAAGGACAAAATGGGCAAGGCTACACAAGTCCCGGACTTGAATGAAGACCCGGACTTGAATGAAGTTCCAACCGAAAATCACCGAAGAAGCACCGCTACAAGATCAAGACAAGTCCCGAACTTCAACAAAGAGCCTGCCCGACATAGTTCTTTCACGGGTCCTAGTCCTTTGTCGACAAGACACAGGTTGTACAATGGAGATGCAGAAAGCGAAATGTTGATGGGTATGCTTCCAGTCCTTTGGCATCCATACATAATCAGTATATATAATGTGGTGGGTGACGGAAATTGTGGGTTTCGGTGCGTTGCCCATGGTGTTTGGGAACAACAAGATTGGTGGCGCCAAGTTAGGCAGATGTTATTGCAACAGATGGACCTAAATTGGCAGGTTTACATGGGTTTGTGGGGGGAAGATGGTTTTAACGAACTTCGCCGTACAATAGACCGGTCCGGAGAAGGAAATGCACCGATCGATCGCTATATGGACATGCCAAACACGGGTTGGTTATTGCGAACCGATTAGACGACCCGTTGCATTTATATCTCACGGGGTTGGAATATGTGTTTTCCGCTTATCAATGGTCCGGACTTCTCACAAAGAACCGACCCCTTGTGATAGCCGTGTGGGGACAGTAGGTCATTACATTGTTCGACGCTAGACGAACATTCTCCACTTCCGCATCTCCACCCACAATGGAGGAGGCATGATCCGATCTTGCATCCCGTGGGAATTATTATATAGGCATCGACTACCAAATTAGTAAATAATATATACATACAAAACATTGTAAATGATTAATGATTCATGTTGTAAATAATTATAAACATAGTGAATGATTCATGTTGTAAATAATTATAAACATAGTGACCGACATCGATTTATGTTGAAAATAATTGATTAATGATTTATGTTGTAAACATAATGATTGATTACTGATTTATGTTGTAAATGATTGATTACTGTTTATATTTAAATTAATAATAACATTGTAAATGATACATGTTTTATGTTGTAAATGATTGATTACTGATTCATGCAAATTCTTTTGTCAGGTGGGCCAAGGAAATCCTTTATGGTGTCGATGTAATAGAGGATTTATTATAGAACGGA
The DNA here is from genome assembly GCA_022545495.1 of Chrysanthemum lavandulifolium. NCBI lineage: Eukaryota > Viridiplantae > Streptophyta > Magnoliopsida > Asterales > Asteraceae > Chrysanthemum > Chrysanthemum lavandulifolium. The sequence goes on along the minus strand of CM040241.1, from coordinate 72,587,921 downwards.
AATCCACGAAATCCTTTCCTGGCCGACCGTATTATGCATGTCCTCTTTCAGTGGTAAATAATCATACGTTTGCTTAGGGGTTTTATGTAAATAATTTGTTTGTTAAAAATACGTTTCTTATTATTTTCTTAACATGTAACACCCGGTACAAATGACTATGGGTGTCGATACTTGATTGGAAAGATGAATTTGAAAGACGGTACTTAAGTCGAGCCTCATCTTCAACGCGATTGCTCAAATCGTTGCTAAAGATAATGAGATCAAGTCATTAAAGACAAAAATAAAGACGCCGGAGATGGAGTTAGAATTGGCAAGGAATCTCGAGGATCACGCTTGTCGAACGGGATGCAAGGCTCCATGATCTTTTAAACGAGATGAATAATCTTCATATGTAGTAGATGTTGGTGTATTTAAATAATATGTTATATGTAGTACGTTTAATTTAATAATAAAAGTTGTTGTTGCGCTTATTTAATGTGGTAATATTTAGCGTGCTATTATACAAACTAAATAATTATACATGTACAATACATTATTATACACACACTCATTATTATACACACACTTATTATATACATTATTATACACTCACATATTATACACACTTATTTCTATTAAAAAAAAAAAAAAAAAAAAAAAAAAAAAGACAAAAGTATCTTGTAGTAACAAGACTATTTGTACTATTTGTCATACCTATTACATAGCCCCGTTGGAATAAAAATATAGCCACCGTTGGAATAACTTACTCATCTGAGGGATGTATTTTGCGTCTACTCTTTTACATATAAGAGGATGTATTTTGCAAAATACTTTTATACTTTACTTTTTTTTATTCTTATTATTATTATTATTATTATTATTTTATTATTATTATTATTATTATTATTATTATTATTATTATTATTATTATTATAAAAAATTCAAAATTTTATAAAAATTCGAAAATTTAATAAAAAAATTCCAAAATTTTATAAAAATTCGAAAATTTTATAAAAATTCCCAAAATTTTATAAAAGTTCCGACAATTTTGTTAAAAAATTTCAAAATTTTATAAAAATTCGAAAATTTTATAAAAAAATTATAAAAATTCGAAAATTTTATAAAAAATTCCAAAATTTTATAAAAATTCGAAAATTTTATAAAAATTTATTAATAATTCGAAAATTTTATAAAATATTCCGATAAATTTTATAAAAACAAATTCAATAAAAACTTTCTTTTAAAATTTTACTGCTTTTAAATTCGTTAAAAATTTGTTTTTAAACTTTTTCTTTTTACGGAATTTTTATAAAAATTTCGACAATTTTTTTTTTTCTTTTTAAATACTTTTGACGGAATTTAAAATTTTGAATTTTTATAAAATTTTTGAAATTTTTTTAGTAAAATTTACGAATTTTTATAAAATTTTCGAATTTTTATAAATTTTTTATAAAATTTTCGGAATTTTTATAAAATTTTGGAATTTTTTATAAAATTTTCGAATTTTTATAAATTTTTTATAAAATTTTGAATTTTTATAAAATTTTGGAATTTTGTTATAAAATTTTGAATTTTTATAATTTTTTATAAAATTTTGAATTTTTATAAAATTTTGAAATTTTTTTATAAAATTTTGAATTTTATAAAATTTTGGAATTTTTATAATAATAATAGTAATAATAATAATAATAATAATAATAAGAAAAAAAAAAAGTAAAGTATAAAAGTATTTTGCAAAATACATCCTTCTTATATGTAAAAGAGTAGATCGCAAAATACATCCCTCGTATGAGTAAAAGACCAAAATAGCCCTCCGCTAGCACTTAATCTAAGAAAACTAACGGGTTAGTGACCGAGAGATGTATAATGGCTAACGCTTGGCTAACGAAGGATGTAACTAGCCAATAGTTTATGACAGGGATGTAAGGTCTCAAAAACTGTAAACCACAGGGATGTATTTTGCAGTTTACTCTAATGAATATTATGAATGGTGTAAACTGGACGTGAATCGGAAAAAAAAATATATTAGGGTTTGTATAGGTGTTTTTAGGAGATAGGTAGGTGTGACGGGGTGGTATAAAAATGACGGTTTGATATCGATTAGGTCTCAAGATCATACCTGCTTATGATACCATGTTAAATGATGTTAACCTCGTAGGTTACAATTTATTTTGATCACTATAAACAAAGTACAAAGCAACATTAAAAACCTTAACTAAATCTTATGGACTCTAAACGCACGAGCGTGCTTGAGCCAACTGGTCTAATTATCATCTAATAAGGTGAACATTTTGAATGGTAAATTCAAAGACGATTAAGGAGAACGGTTAGACTGGTAGTGGTGGTTTTTGTGTTGTTTGTGGTTTGGTTGTGTGCCACGTCCGCACCACATCTCCATGTGCTTTCTCCACCAAATCACAGTAGTAGTTAACATCAAACACGTCACACAAATATATCTCGCGTAAATACAAACATACATATCAAATACACTCAAAAACGCAAATAAATACAAATTTTGATTGGTGGTATACACCACCGAACCACCTTCAAATTAGGCCAACCACTCGTGAAGCAAAGGGGTCTCGATGGTGTTTGACGTGTGAAAATGATGGTTCACACGTGGTGAGCACCGCCATCGTTAGTCTTAGGTTTGCACATAACATAGCCAAAATGGCTTGACTTTTCTCGGTTACTCCAAACAAGAATCCGTTTGGTTTTCTTTCATGTTTAAGCTAAGGTTTTGACGAATTATGCTAAATCGTAACTTTGTTAAATTTCTATTTAGAAAAGTCAAGACTATGTTCACCGTTGTGCGATGACAATTTTTTTTTGAACGGCGATTATATTAAAACTAGCAAGAAGCTAGAAATTACAAAGAAATAAGATGAGGGTTCTTAAGCCACGATTATATTAAAACGCAAATAAATACAAATTTTGATTGAGGTATACACCATCGAACCACCTTCAAATTAGGCCAACCACTCGTGAAGCAAAAGGGGTCTCGATGGTGTTTGACGTAGAAAATGATGGTTCACACGTGGTGAGCACCGCCATCTCTTAGTCTTAAATCGCACATAACATAGCCAAAATGGCTTGACTTTTCTCGGTTACTCCAAACAAGAATCCGCTTTGGTTTTCTTTCATGTTTAAGCTAAGGTTTTGACGAATTATGCTAAATCGTAACTTTGTTAAATTTCTATTTAGAAAAGTCAAGACTATGTTCACCGTTGTGCGATGACATTTTTTTTTTTTTTTTGAACGGCGATTATATTAAAACTAGCAAGAAGCTAGAAATTACAAAGAAATAAGATGAGGGTTCTTAAGCCACTCATTCCAACTAAAAGTAGCGATGACAATTTAAATAGCTTTAAGAGAAACTTGTATGGTTTAGTAAACAAAATTTTGTTTTTGCACTATGTAAATGATATTTAAAAAGGTTTGTTAAAATGAGTTCTGATTGGGAAGCCTAAAGAAGTGTCTAAATTAATGTCTAAGCTTGCGTGACATTTTTCTGATTGCTCCAGCTAAAAGATTCAGTGTTTCACAAATCATTAGGATCATGTCACACATGTTTAGGCATAAACTTAGACACATAATTTAGAGAAATTTTTTTAAATAAACATTCTACCTCCATCTTTACAAAAATGAACCATCTAAATCCGTTTTACCAAAATCGATATTTTGAGCGAGCAAACATGGGCGAGCAAGCATTTGCACTCTCCATGTTCTTTGTCTTGTAGCGGGCGGAGAGCAATTGGAAGAGAGAGAAAGCATTTGCTCTCCATGTTTTTGTCTTGTAGTGAGGAGGAGCGATTGGGAGGAGAAAGCAAAACATTTGCTCTCCATGTTTTTGTCTTGTAGCCGGACATGTGGGTGAAATGAATTGGAGAGCAAATGATTTAATCGCCTAAAGTGTTGATTTTAGTAAACTCATTTGAAAGTGTCTATTTCGTAATTAAGTGTGAAAAGTGTTTGTTGCAGTAATTGTAATTTAGGTTCCAATCACTATTCTGTTAAAATAAATGACCATACTTCATATATGATTTTAGATATAAGATACAGTATCTTTGTATCTCTTTTTTCATAAAAGATATGTAAATCTCAAAATTCTCAAAAATATTTACTAAACTTTCAAAATGTAATGATTAAAATTTGGTCATCAGTCACCCAATCATAAATGAGAATGGGTAAGCTTCTATATGTCATGTCGACAAGCTTAACTATTAAAGAAAAAATGAACACTCCAAAAAATTAATAATCATTACAAAATTGTCCTGAAGCCTGGACATGTTGATTTACTCACAAGATTTTATGTTCAAACATTACAAGATACTAGACGAGTACCCGTGCATAGCAACGAGATTTTATAGCGATATATCATTTAGTGATAAAAAAAATTTATGGGTTATAAACGAAAAATAATAAAAGTTTGAAGATTTTGAGATTAAACATAATGTTTTGAAACCCGGATTGACCCGGGCGGTTCAACTGGTTGAACCGTTCAGGTCGAAAAACGGGTCGATATAAACCGGGTCAACCCGAAGGTTGGGTTGAACAAGGGTGAAATAAAACCGGTCAACTCGTCGGGTTTGAGCGTCTCGCGTCAACTCGGTTTCGATGTGTATTAATAGTTTTCTTTAAAATATATGTTTTCAACATTTCTATTTTTAGTTTCAACTTTTTACTTTTCACTTTTTGTTTTTTTCTTTACATATAGTATACGTGGGTACCCTGTGACGATTAACCGGAGAAATAGATCTCGATAATGCATTATTAATCAGTTTGTATCGGTTTCAACGGATCATCTCTGGTTCGTTTGCGGATGACTTTTATTAGTTAGTCAAACCGGTGGCGACACCGATTCCCGGTTGAACCTATTGGTCCGGTCCGATTTTCAAAACTATATGTACCATCAACTTGTTAGCTTGTATGAAACTTTGTGTGTTTTATTAATTTGTATAATGTGTATTATAACATGTATTTTTTATTTTAGGGTGTTTTAAAAATAAAATTAATTTGTGTGTTTAATTATTTTATATTCTGTATTATGTTGTAGCTTGTTTAAATTGTATTTTATGAAAATATTATTGTACTTTTTAATATGATGTGTTTTAATTGTTTGTATTTAATTTGATATATATGCTTTTAGTTGGTTATACTATATGAATAAATCACTGTACTTTAAGTAATGAAGTATTTTAATAAAGAATATTAATTACATTATACATTTCTCTTACATTTAATTAATTTTCAACATTCAACAATTTAACATTTCACTTTAACTATACACTTTTATAGATCGTATAGATTTTAGAAGTGATCAATAAAATAAGCCTCAATCTTACCGCGACAGTTGCAACAAAGCGAAGCCTTGTTTTCATTGTCTTACTTTACACGCGGAGCAGAAGCTGGATCGAGTCAAAGACAATCACGATAATACACATATTAGTCACGTACACCTGAATAAAGGACATGTCATTCTGAGTAACTTAAACAGAAAAAACCTCGTTAATGTACGTTTGAAAACCTCGTATCGGAATTGTCATTAATTTACGTTTGAATCACATTACAAATGTCCAAAAATGATTTGTATTTACTGTAAAATATTACTCCATCCGTCTCAATTTAATTGTCAATAGAGAGAAAACACAAAGTTTAATAAAAGTGGGGCAACTTTAATTTTCAACCACACAAATAGAATATTCCCCCTTTAGAATATATAGTTTTTACTAAAAAAGGAAAGTGGATAATCTTTTTGAGATATCCAAAAATGAAAATATGGACAATTAAATTGAGACGGAGGGAGTACTAAAAAACCTAACTGCTAATGTAATTACATCATAAACATGGCTGGATGCTTAACTGCATCATCTTTTTATATTAATTTTCTTAGCTTCTTATGTATGACAAGTGTTTTTTTTAATATATATCGTCACACCACGCTTGATGATGATTTATTTATAATCCATAGTTTGTTGAAGAATACCCATCAACAAAATATTCTAGATGAGTTGGTTAATATCTTATTAAGAAACTAATAATTAATCTATAATCGTGTCATCATGTATTATTTATGTAATCATAATGAGATAATATGCTTTTATCACAAAGAATACAAATGGAACCATGGCACATAGACTTATGATTTTAAAAAGGTGTTGCACAAGAAGTTTTAAGAAAGCCTTGCACAAATTATTTCTATCATAAGTAACAAAATTTGCACAAAATTAAAATAAATAAATAAATAAATAAATAAATGGCTAACTAAAGTTGCATCACAAAAAAGAAAATAACATAAATATTCGGAAAAACACTTTTTAAAACATCAACATTTTGTGACTTAAGGGCCCGTTTGGTTTGAGAGGATAGGATTAGGATTTGGAACCAGGAAGAGAAGATACACCTCCACCAGGTTTCTCTACCCTGATCCCACTCAACACAACTGACACCGATAATCTCGCCCCCATAACAGCCTCAACCTTTACCACACGATCTCGTTTGGAAACTACTCCCATACATCACGCCTCAACATCCACTAACCCTATTCCCGATATCAGTCCCGCCTTTGAGGCAAACTTTGAGGCCTTAGATTTTTGCTAAGGACTCATAAGAGATGAGTTCGCAACATCGAAATGCGGAGGGAGTTGGAATACCCGGTGAGGAGTATGACGAGGAGATTGAAGCAGAGGATAAGCCTCAACTCAGTTGGCGAGGGCGCTCGGCCTGTGAAGGGCTCTCCTTCCATCGAAGGCCAAATGGGAGGATGAGGTTTGAAGAAGGACCCAGAGGAAATCGGGAAGAAGGAAAGAATGCATGGTGAAAGGAGGAGCGAGAACTCCAACAGACGAAGCAAACCGGTAGGAAGCGGAGGGTGAATTTACCACCTCTTCTAGCGCCCATTTAGGAAGAGAAGGACGGGGGCTCCAAGACCCCTCTTATGTTTCGAGTGTCTGAGGCCCACCTCCATACTCCAAGATGAATCAATTACCCCTCGGGAATGAACCCCTACCACCGCTCAAACCTACAACACTTACCCTCCGAATGGTTCACTCCCCAACCGAATTACCAAGAAATGCCCTATGGATGTGTTCATACGCAATCGATGGGTGTGAACCCGCCGTACCAATCATCTGTTTACCTACCTACACACGGCCATTTCCTAACCCGTATAATCCTACACTGTTTATCCACCTCCATACAACCCTTACTATGCCGAAGCCTCGGAGCTTGCACACCCTTCGTGAAGTGGATCGAAGACTACCCCTGCACCGACGGTGTAAAGATGCCTACTCACATAGGCACCTACGATGGGAAAAGCGATCCCGATAACTTCCTCCACTTATTCAAGGCGCTATCAAGATGCAAAAGTGGGTCATGCACGTAGCATGCCACATGTTCACTTATACGCTCGTGAGACTCATAAGAATATGGTGGAGCGGACAAAAGTTGGGGAGCATTATAAGTCCGGGCGATCTCAAGGCTAAGTTCGGTTACACTTTAGCCGCAGGAAGAAGTACACCAAGACTCACTTAACCGTGCACACCATCAAGCGGAGGGACAACGAAGCACAATGGCCTTCGTTACGGTATCTTGATGAAACTTTGCAAATTCTAGGGTTGCACGAAGATCAGAGGATCTCTGGTTTCATACATGGCCTTGAATCGAAGCTTGGTGGAATTCCTGTCCACCGATCTTCCTAACACTTACAAGGCCTTGATCGAGAAGGCTTACACTTGGATTGAGTCCAAGGAAGTAGCAGCAAACGGGGCTTCGATAGAGCAAAAGGAAGCGTCGACAAATTCTCTAGAGGTCCTCACAGGAGGGATCCAAGAACAAGAAGAAAACAGCAGACCGCTTCACTCCATACAACAAAGGTTCGAACCATGGGCTCTTGGCGAACTTGGTCAAATCTCCCGAGATCCTTGCCACCGAGAAAGCCGCAAAGTCCTTCGATCCACCACCTCGGATGATAGCACGAAGCAAAGCCGAGACATGTCCAAGTATTGCCATTTCCATGAAGACCATGGACACGACACGAACAACCGGAACTAAAAAGCGGTCGAGGAGGCGGTGCAGTGCAGGACAGTTAACACATCTTGTCAAAGGCATCAAGAAGGAAAAGACAAGTTCTCCGATACTCAACCGGGTGAATGGAAGGGAATAAGAAGGAAGCTACGCCCGTAGAAGCTCCTATACTAATGGTACAGTGCACGATGCAACCTTGAAAGAAAGGAAGCGGTTGGGGTCGGGAAGTGTAGGAAATAACCTTCCTTACATATTGGGACGAGACACCTTGGTGATCCGTGATCATCAAGGTGCGAATCTCAAACAGGAAGTGAATCGAGCATATATGGATTGTGGAAGCTCCTGCGAGATCATCTATGAGCATTGTTTCCTAAAGCTCAAGTCATCCATACACTCACGGAGGGTAGACTCGGCTTACACGGTAGGGTTCTCCGTGAACACTCGTGGACCACAGGAGAAGTAGCGTTGGAAATCACCATAGGCGAAGGCCCCTTATCCCGCACGGAAACACTCATCTTCATCATAGTAAGGTCGATTCTCCTTATAATTTGTTAATAGGGAGGACGACTATGCAAAAATGGGTATCGTTGTTTCCACCATACATCTGCTATTAAGTTCCAAACCCCTTGGATAGGAACCGCTCATTCTAGTTATGGGACGGATAAGGGTGTATATGGTGTCAAAAGATCAAAGAAGAATCGGAGGAGTCTCCGATGGCAATCCTTAATTTGTCAGATCGGAGGAGCGAGTTGTAGTAAACCCTAGCTACCCCAACAAGCGGTGGTAATAGGAAAGCAACTCCGGCAAATTTCAAGGCGAAGCTCACGAGTCATGCGGACTAACCTTGATGTTTTGCTTGGAAATATTCGACATGACGGGTACCAAGAACTTTGTTGATAGACAGACGATCCTTGAAGCGGAGCATAAACTCAATGAGCACAAACACATTGAGCCAATAAAGCGAAAAGAGAAGCCTAGCCCCGAAAGAAACGTCATTGCAGAAAGAAGTGGGCGAACTCACACAAGCAGGCATCCCGAGGGAGGTCAAGTACCAAACTTGGGTGGCCAATCCGGTCTTTGGTCAAAAAGAGCGACGGAGGTGGCGCGTGTGTTGACTTCACCGACATCAACAAAGCGTGCTCAAGGATTGCTACCCCTACGGTGTTGGAAGGTAGAGTCCTTGGCGAGTTTTCGGTTAAAATGCTTTTAGATGCCTATAAAGGTATCATCGATCCAGATGGAAAAGGAGGGCGAGGAAAAAGCCTTCTACACAAGCAAAGGTGTCTCTCGTTACGAAAGATGCCCTTCGGATTGAAGAATGCAGGGCGACTTACCAACGTCTCGTAGATAAAGCCTTCAACAAATAGATGGCGAAATCTGAAGCCTCGTTGATGACATGGTTATCAAGAGCAAGGCGGAGGAGGACCTACTCCTCGATGTACGAAACATTTGACCGACTTGAGCAATTAACATGAAGTCGAACCCTAAGAAATGCTCCTTCGGTGTCGAAGAGGGACAATTCCTAGGGCATTTGATCACTAGCGGGGGATAAAAGCTAATCCTCTAAGGTCGTGGCAATTTCCGATCTCCAAGCCCTAAGTGTCTAAAAGATGTGCGAGCACGAATGGGAAGTGCCGACCTTAAGCCGGTTTTTATCGAAAGGAGGCGACGGGTCCCTACCATTCTTCAAAACACTCAAAGGATGTGTGGACAAGAAAACTTTCCAATGGAGCCGGGATCTTTGAAGGCGCTTTCGGAAGATGAAGGAGTTCATCGAAATCCTTCCAACACTTACACCCAATCAAAGGCGAAGTGTTGTTCATGTACTTAGCATCCTCAATGGAGAGTGTTAGCGCAATCCTTATGGCGAGCGAGACAAGCGGCGGATCCCATTTACTTTGTTAGCGGTCCTACATGGGCGAGATCAACTATCCAACATTGGAGAAGTTAATACTCGCCTTAATCTACGCAGCAAGGAGGCTCCGACGCTATTTCGAGCCCATCTGTCACGGTCTTAACGACAAGCCACTAAAACAGATCTTGTCGAGCACGAAAAGTGCGGGAGGGTGGCTAAATGGGCTATTGAGCTTGGAGAACATGAAATAGAGTTCAAAGGACGAAACTCTATTAAAGGGCAAATTCTCGAGACTTCTTGGCGAAACACCTTCGAGCCCGACATAGGAAAGGAAGAGCCCAAAACCAACCTCTCTCAAGTGCGGTGAATGGAAACTTTATACAGACGAAGCATCCAGCTCAAGCGGCTCGAGCGGCTCTAATGTTGGTCGATCCTTAAGGAAGGAGCATACATATGCTCTTGATTCGAGTTGAAGCCACAAACAACGAAGCGGAATATGAAGCGTTGCTAGAAGGACTCCGATTGGCCAAAGGTATGGAGGTCAAAGCTCTCGCTGTTTTCGTAGACTCCCAATTGGTTGCAAACCAAGTGACAGGCTCCTATGAAGCAAGGCAACCCGTCATCAAACAGTACTTGGAAAAAACAAAGGAGATGCTGGAAAACTTCAACTCCTACACCATCCAACATGTTTGTAGGAATCAGAATAAGAAGGCGGTACCGAGCAAGCTAGCTTCAATGGCCTTCGCTCATCTCACTAAAGAAGTACTCGTGGAAGTCCTTCTGAAAGATCCATTGTTCGTAAAGAAGTTGCCGATGTGATTCACGAAGAAGGAGAGACATGGATGACTCCCGTAAGGGAATATTTGATAAGTGGTCTTCTCACAAGATCCCAAGCTAGCAAGGAAGGTTCGGGTTAAGTCCCCGCACACAGGCTAATAGGAAACCCTATACATGAGGTCATTTTGCCACCACAGTTACGATGTGTAGGCCCTAAGCAAGCTTCGAGTATCATCTCTGAAGTCCACGAAGGATCCTGCGGTCTTCATGCAGGACCCCGCTCAGTTGTCTCGAAGATAATGAAGTTGGGCTACTATTGGCCTTCGATGCACATGGACGCAGCCGAAATCATTCTCAAATGTGAAGCTTGTCAGATACACTCAAACATTCCAAAAATGCCGAAGCAAGACATGACAAATGTGATATCCGCATGGCCCTTCTCCCAGTGGGGCATCGATATCGTAGGCCTATGCCCGTGGCGCCGGAGGAGTCAAATTCTTGCTCGTAGCAATCGATTACTTCACTAAGTGGGTGGAAGCTAAACCCCTAGCCTCCGTCACGGGGAGAGATCGAGAAGTTTGTATGAGAGCACATTGTGTGCGATTCGGAGTGCCCCACATAATCATATCGACAGCAGGAAGCGGTTTGCCAAAGGAGTCTTCTACGACTTACATCAAGGGCTCAACATAAAGCAATCACGGACATCCGTCTACCATCCACAAGGTAATGGACAAGTGGAGGCTACAAACGAGACATCATCAAAGGGATCGAGAAAGGTGAGGCGAACTCATCATGGATGGGTGGGCGAGCTCCCTCAAGTCTTATGGGCTCACAGGGCGCATCCTAAGTCAAGCAATGGTGAAACTCCTTGACCCTAACATACGAACAAAAAGCGGTCATCCTTCGGAACTAATTGTACACACGGAGTGTGTGGCAACGTATGACGCCTCCCAAAATGATGAAAGAATCGGGAAAACCTTGATCTACTAGAAGAAAGGCGAAATAGCCTCCATCAGAAGCAATGCACAAACATAAGATCGAAGGCTACTATAACAAAAGGGTCGGACCTTCCACTTTCAAACACGGAGAATATGTGCTACGCCTCAACAAAGCAAGCAAAGCGAGTGTCGAGGAAAGTGGGACCAACTTGGGAAGGACCTACATGGTAGCCGAGGGCCTACGACAGCAGACCTACAAGCAGCCACTCTTCTCGGAGAACCCATCGACAGGACATGGAATGGTATGAACCTTGAAAGTTCTATGTTTAAGAAGTATTTTACTTTTTCTTGTAATTAGAAGCTTCTCAAGGGAAAGCACACATTATTGGTAGTTGTCTTAGTTTTCATTTCAAGAATAATGTAATCCTCCCTACCAATTCAATGATAAATAAGACATTTCCCACAAATCTCTCGCTTCGTTTCTTAAACACAAAGATTTGTTCAGCCAAGTCATTAATGAGTTTCAATGTCGGATGGCTTGAGGTGTAATACATGCCTTATCATTTAAGCCAACTTAAACATTCACATTAACTCTCCTAGTAGTTTTTGGCGCTTGTAATTTTTTTTTACAAAGTCATACTATGTAAAGGATTTGAGATAGAGTGGGTCGCGACCCTCTGTCAATGATCAAGTTGGTCATTATATTCTTGGTGTTGAAATTTACACACAATGAGGTTGTTTAACCTTAGGTTGTAAAATTTAAGCGTCGGAAAAATGGCGTACGAGAAGTTAACAAAACGAATATAAACTAAGTGTGCAGAGGTATCTCCCCTACACCATCACATTCAAAATAAGGGCTAATACCCTTATACCTGCATGAGGAGCCTAAGCTCCAGCTAAATTGTTCTTGGCCCATGGCCATACATCAAAAGCATCTAAATTGTTTGGAACATCAGACAAGCATTGTCAAATAAGATAAATTGTTTTAAGGGTACATGCCACCCTTTGAAACCAAATTACTGCCGACATAGCAACCTTCATTCACCTTCTTTGGAGATGGAGTGGGGATGGTTGCCTTGAGACGAGCTTAGTAGACATGGTCTTCTTGGTTGGAGTGGTAGGCTTGACTTTCGAGGTTTCTTGGAAAGGAGGTCTTGAGGGGTGCCATAGGATCTTTGGTGGCCTCGGCAAGGAAGGAGTACTGCTGCGATTGCGAATGTATTTCCCGCCTCATCATACTCGGCCTTGAAGTGGGACGGTAGCATTCAATCTTGGAGAGGTTCACGGGCTTACTGTTTTGGCGACCTCCTCCAGTATGAAGCACAGTCCATGAAATATGGTCGATTGATGACCTTCCACATCCGAGCTCCCAATTCATCAACGTGATAGAGCTCCATGGCTATGTAAGGCACCACCTTGAAACGACCTCCATACGATCCTTTTGCGACATCTTATACCTCATCCGCAAGCCATCGATTTCCTCCTCAACTTCACTTCTACCTCTCCGAGCCTAGCCTTCTCACCTTCCAACCCAATACATTTCACCTCAAGAACAACATTCGACTGTGAGAGTGATGACCTTGGCTTCTTCCAACTTAAGATTGCCAAGTTCAGCGGTCAACTGGCTACCTTTTCACGAAGGAGTTGGACGACGGGTTCTTCTCAACGTTCCCCTCAATATCGTCACACTTAGCCTCCGGCTTGGCGGTTCTAAGCAACGCTCGGTCTTGGAATTCAGCGATTATCCATTCTGCACCTCGCAACCTCATTGTCATGCATGTCACGTAACCTTTCAATGGACATGTTCTCTAGCATACTCTTCCATTGTGGAGGGTCACATGGTCAACAATCCGGTGACGGGCCAAAGCATTGGGGAGCTCCTTAGTCTCGGAAGGCTGCGATAAACACAATGTATTAAGGTTAACATAATAGTGACATTTATGATTTCACATGTTTCATAGGAAAAACTACTTACCATGAACCTCAGCGGATTCATCGGGTAATTGAAGGCGAGACTTCACAAACTTTCGCCCTCGGCACTCTTACCTTCACAACTCTACTCCCGGAGGCGGCGAGGATTCTTCCTTTTGTTGGTAGATTTCACGACCTTGGTCTGCTGTTCCTTTCCTACACTTCAACCTGTCACCTATTCTGTTGAACCAATGATGGGGACATCCTCATCCGCAGGATCTTCCGAGTCCGCAACATTCTCCACCAGTTGGGATGGGCCTCCAACATAAGTTGCGGGTGCTAATGCAAGAGGCTCCGGCCGGAGTATCTACCTCGTTGTTGTTCACAGATGTCAAAGGAGAGCCAACACCATAAGACTCTTGACCTTCTCCATGAGCATGAAACTTAAATCTTCATCCAAGTCTTGGAACATGAAGTTTCGAACGACATCTCTGTAAAATAGAAACAAGAAGAAATAAATATCGATGCTACATTGGTCCTACTTAAATAAAAGTAGATAAACATACTTTGTCCTTGGTATATGATCACGAGCTTCTTGGGAGACCCTCCCACTGGGCAATCCCACCATGTATCGATGGCTTGGGAACACTTGCACATCCACAGGATATTTGACCAAACAACGATAATGAGGATCCCTTCGCACCTCGTAGGGGCGGGGTCATTATACCGCTTAGCATTAAACCTATTTTCCTTATTCAATGACTCACGAATATTTAGGGGAACAATAGTGTCTTGCGTAGAAAAAGCTACCCTTCCAACTGTTATGTTTGTGTACACCTTCCCAAACAAGTTGGTAACATCTGCCTCGTGTCTTTTGCTAGAGTTAACCAATTGCCCCGGTACAAGTTCAAGAATCCTCTTAAAACCGTTAATGTTGGTTCATAGTCGTATGCTTTGCACATCACTATGAATGTGGTCGGTTTAGCAAAACCAAAGGGGTTAAACCTAGAGATGTGAACCTTGTAGTATTGCATAAACTCTAATATCAATGGGTGCAATGGAATCCTAAGGTTTGAGTGACTAAATGCATGTGTGCACAAATTCACGAAACACGGAGGAGCATCAAAGATACCACGAGTAGGTTTGGGTAACATCACTTTGTGTTCTAGTGGGATGGGATAATCGGCTAAGTGATCATGAAGATCTTTGCGCACAATGTACACTTTTCGCTTTATAATGAACTTGGAATCAATTTTTAAAGAAAAACAACAAGCTATCGGTGAGAAAGAAGGATTACCTTTGTTTTTGGAGTGATTGCGATAGCGTTTTACTGCGTGTGAAAATAGACGGAGAGAGTAAAATGAGTTACGGTTTCATCTACCCTCTTTTTATACTCTCTTTGACATCTATTAAGCACCGCACACGTGTCCCAACAATTACTCTTATCCGGTGTAAATTTTTAAATTTTAAAATAAAGAAGACTTTTGGTCTCCGGGTATTATGGGAAGTTGTGATTCCTGTGGCGGCAATGTAATGATTAATTAGCATTAAATATGCCTAGTTAGTTGCATATTTCTCTCCCAACTAGTTTGTTTAGCAGCAGGATGGTATTTTTTCGCAGCATGAAGTCGAAAGCAATGTCTCCTCGCTCATATACATCACTTTCGACTGGGGGGCTTGATGATGTACCCTCCGAGTAGCTCGAAGGACACTCCTCCGAGATGTGTCGAAAGCCCTTCCATATGAAGGCCCAAGTTAGGATTCCAAAATATCCATAGGCGTCAAACCATTCGTTGGCACGAAGGTTACCTAAGGGGAACTCGCCATCCGAAGCCCTAAGCCCTTCTGGTATGGTGACGAGGACAATGGATAAGGGAACCTCGACTTGGTCAAACCCACGATCTCCCTCTCTCTTGGCTTCCCGTCAAGTTTGAGAACGTGGGTGACTAAGCCCCTGAGGTTACCCACAATCATGGAACGCCCCATGATCTCCGACATTCATGCGTAGTGCTCTCAACCATATTTCATTCACTATAAATAGGATGGACGGGCAATGGATTATGGTAAGTTGATTTCACACTCATCTCTTTACTTACACACACTTATACAACCATAATTCATACTTACTCTCACGCCGGAGGTAGTTCGCAGGGTCCTACCCCTGCGTAATCACTTAACGTAGTGTCTTCGTATTTCTTATTTTCAGGTTATCTTGCACTCGGCATTACCACCATCACCCCTAACTCCGTCAATCACCATTGACGGCCTGGTATGTGCATCTTTTTGTACAATCAGGGGTTAATGGTAGAATTTAAACGTTTGGTTTAAAAACCAAGAATTAAAATATGGGTTGAGACCCTTTACAGTGGGAATGCAGAAATCCAGTCTCACTACCATGGTTTCCTGACAACATCCAACTTTTCCCTATTTCTTTCATTTATTATATTCTTTTATCACCAATTTTTTTGTCATTTTGTTCTATTTCAACGAAACATATTGTCAGATGTGGCCCCATTTATTAGTTATATATATATTTAGTCTTTAAATAATTATAAGTCTCAATCCCAATTTTTATCACAATACATAAAACAAACAATTTTTTACATTTCTTTCTTTTAAATCCTAATCTAAATCCAAATCCTAATCCAAATTCAAATCCAAACCCTAAACCCATCTACAAACCAAACGGGCCCTAAAATTAGGCTTATCCCATGCCACAACTCTGATGTCGGTCCATCCCTAATAGCGTCTTATTGCATCTGTATTTATGGTCTATTTCATACAAATAAAGTAATTTCACATTTTGACGTTCGAAACAAACGTAAAATTAACATCGTTTGATATACACACTCCATTTCTCATCCAACGTATTTGATTAACATCGTTTGATTAACATCGTTTGAAACAAACTTAATTTCACACTTTGAGATCCTTTAGAAAGGGGATGCAAATTAAAAAGTGTAAAAAGTATTTAGGACCATCCGATCACTCCCATTTCTCATCCAACGGTTCACAATTAAAAGGCAAAAAAAAATACCGCCCCTTCTATTATAAGGGGTAAATCAGTAAATTTACAAAAAATCACCGCACCTAACTCGTTTCCCTCCATCACAAACACACACACACTGACACACACTCTAACTCATTTCTCTCTCTAAAACCGATCAAAATTTGGTAAAATATTTAGGGTTTCTATTTCCGATTATTTTTCATCAATAATACGCTCGAAAAAGATGAAACAAAGTGGTAATTTTGGTTTAATTTAATTTTTAGGGTTTATAATTTATGTTTTAATTTTTATTTTTTATTTTTTTGTTAATTTTAGTTTGTGCATGTGTATTTTTAGAAATTAGAAGAAGTTCTGAGACTCAAAGAGCAAAAAAAAAAAGAAATGATGAAGAAATGAAAATTAGTAAAATTAGAATTTTTTATGAGTTAATTTTTAGTTAATTTTTTATTTATTTATTATTATTTTTATCAGATTATTTTTTATTATTTTTATTTATTATTTTATTTACTTTTTTTAATTATTGTTATTGCTTTTGTGTTTTTTGAAAGTAGGTTTGATCATCAGTTATAGAAAGTAGGTTCATCAGTTACTGCTTGTGTGTTTGATCATCAGTTATAGAAAGTGGGTTCATCAGTTACTGCTTGTGTGTTTGATCATTAATTATAGAAAGTAGGTTCATCAGTTACTGCTAGTTTGTTTGATCATCAGTTATAGAAAGTGGGTTCATCAGTTACTACTTGTGTGTTTGATCATCAGTTATAGAAAGTAGGTTCATCAGTTACTGCTAGTTTGTTTGATCATCAGTTATAGAAAGTGGGTTCATCAGTTACTGCTTGTGTGTTTGATCATTAGTTATAGAAATTAGGTTCATCAGTTACTGCTTGTGTGTTTGATCATAAGTTATTGAAAGTAGGTTCATCAGTTAGTGTAGTAAGTTACATCATCAGTTATAGAAAATAGGTTCATCAATTACTGCTAGTGTGTTTGATCATCAGTTATAGAAAGTGGGTTCATCAGTTACTGCTTGTGTGTTTGATCATCATTTATAGAAAGTAGGTTCATCAGTTAGTGTAGTAAGTTACATCATCAGTTATAGAAAATAGGTTCATCAATTATTGATAGTGTGTTTGATCATCAGTTATAGAAAGTGGGTTCATCAGTTACTGCTAGTTTGTTTGATCATCAGTTATAGAAAGAAGGTTCATTAGTTATATGGTAGTAAGTTTGATCATCAGCTATAGAAAGTAGGTTCATCAATTACTGCTAGTTTTTTTGATCATCAATTATAGAAAGAATGTTCATGTTAGGATTTAGTAAATCCAGTTATTAAAGTGTCGGTCACCTCAAGTATATGTAATCGTTAGAAAGCTCGTAGTCGTAGTTATTTAATGTTAAGTAATATTTAGTTAAGTAACACCGTGGAGGACGGACGGGTCTTTACCCACTGTATGCCTGATCCACAGCCCGTTGGTGGCGTTTTATGTAAGACTATAAATACCCTCTACCTCTCAAGGTAGAGGGTTGGAGCTCATAATAACACTTTTATTTTCTCTCACTAAGTTCCCAAACCTCTAACTATTTCTCTCTCTAAAACCTTATATTATACGCCTATATGTGATCATGATTTGATGTGTTTGTGAAATCCAATATGTTACAATTGGTATCAAGAGCCATGGTTTGATCATCTCTCTACATATCCTTGGATTTCTAGTGGTTTTATATGGTTTTGGGTTTGAAAAAGTTTAGTGGTTTTGCATCATTGGATCATTTCTTGTGTTAAAGTTTGAATTTTGAGTGTACTTTTGTGTTTATAATCATTGTAAGTGCTTGGGTTTTGATTTGTAAAGCTTGAATCACTGTGGTTGGGCTTGTTTTGGATTGAAAAGTATTGTTCTTAAAGTTTTCTACCTAGCGACTTGGCTCTCGGAGTTGTTTTCTTGATAGCGATTTACTTTGTTAATTTCCAACGACTTGTAGTTAGAGGAGTAGCGACTTGAGCCTAGCGACTTGTCTATTGAGACAAGCCGACAAACAGTACAACGTAGTGGAGGTTCCACTTCGGCTAGCGACTTGGTTGGCGTAGCGACTTGTCTCTATTATCTCTAGCGACTTGTCCTTATTGTTCTTAGCGAGTTGATTCTTAGCGACTTGGATACTTAGCGAGTTGTTCTTTAGCGACTTGTCTCTATTATTTCTAGCGACTTGTCCTTATTGTTCTTAGCGAGTTGATTCTTAGCGACTTGGATACTTAGCGAGTTGTTCTTTAGCAACTTATGCCTTAGCGATTTGGTGCTTTAGCGACTTGTGTTCGTGACTTGGGTCTTAGCGACTTGTGCTTAGCGACTTGATTCACAATGACTTGAGGTTTAGCGAGTTGCTACTTAGCGACTTGGTTTTGTGGTTTATGATAAGGTTTTAAAAGGTACCATTTTGAGGGTCGTTTAAGTCCTTATTTGATCACTTTGTATCCGTTATTGCTTAATATCGTTCCTTTTCACTTTTAGGTCTCGTGAAGGCAAAATGCTGGAATGGCACTTATTTGGACGAAAAGGCGAATATATGAAGAAAATGGCCAAAGTCAAAATCGAGACACTCACGATTCTTTGAAACTAGAAGGCGACGGCGTCAAAAGCTAATGGCGACGCCGTCCCAAGATTTTTGTGACGGTCCGAACCCAAAACTCAGATTTTCAAGCGACGACGTCCGGTTGTAAAAGAGTAGGCCGTCGCTACTCGGGCGGCCTAGATGCAATCCGACGACGCCGGTCAGTCGAAGGACGGCGTCACGGACATAAGGTGACGCCGCCGCAAGGTTAACGTGGCCAAGACGAAACCCTAATGACGGCGACACGACGGCGTCACTAAACATAAGGTGACGCCGTCGCAATTGTAATCTTATATATAGAATCCGAATTTTTCGGTGTTTGTGTGGAGAGTCTTTGGAGTAAAACCTAAAACCGAACCTAAGGTGTCTTGTACAAGATTTTAGGGTTTTAAACCCTATCTTACATCAAGATAAGTCTTTACTTCATTAATTCAATTATGTCTTTGATTATTTGTGTGTATGCTTGCATGTTCTCCATGTCCGGCTAATTTATTTGTGTGTTTGCTTAGGAAGTATGAAACTTAATTATTGAATATTGATTGGTTGTTTCTTATCTTAGTTGATTAATGATCTAGTAATGCGATAGGTCATTCGTTGTGTACTTAATGCTTGATTCATCTTTGTGAACCTTAGAATATAATTACCGAGTAGTTGTAGGCTAAACCATCCAAAGAGCGCCTTAGAGTAGGAGTTTATCATCCCTAGTGGGTTTGTAGACGAGACCCTTTGGTAAGTTCAAAGAGTTAGGAGAAACGCATACCCTACAACTTTAGACACACAACGCAACTAGGAATAAGGACGTGACAACTCAACCATCAATAGGAGATAATTAAGGAGTAATACAACCTAAGTAAACACATCTTTAAACTATCATACGAGCACACATTAATTAGACATAGACTCCACAACCTTAGTTTAGATAATTAGATAATAGTAGAGTAATCGGTAGAAATACCAACCCCCAAATCCAATACCCGAGATTCGTACCTTTCCATTTCATAAAATATAAAAGATACCAAAATAATCATCCTCACCTTTAGACTTAAATCGACATACACTTCACTAACGACACTATTCCCTAGAGAACGATATCAATACCGTGGCTTACCCTAATTACTACACTACAACGATTAGGTTCACCGCCTAGGGTGTTATAAAACTTGCTCAAGAAAAGGAAGTTTCCTTGACCCCGAACGACGGGTGTAGCGTTATCAAGTTTTTGGCGCCACGGGGAATAGTTATTGTTTAGGCTTGATTTATATCTCGTTTAGGTCTACTCACAAGATTCCTATCAAGTGAGATTTTTTCTTTTTATTAGCTTCCTTGTAGTCTATCCCCTTCTTTGTGTTTGTGTTCAGAAACCATTTTCATTTGTCACTATGGCAAGTGAAGTAGCATTTGAATCATTAACAAATGAGGAACAATTGAATTTCACAAGTTGGTTTGGTTTTTATTGTTCTAATGAATTTGTGAGTGAACTTAGAGATATCCAAAAGAATAAGGGTGTAAGATTGGATGGATTTGATATATTTTGTGTTTGTGTGGCTTCTATTCAACGATCGTTGTCAAGATCAACTCCTTTTAGTGACACCATCTTTAGAATTTTTCGAAAAACCTCCTATGCATAAACCTTCGTTGTTACAACTTGAGGAAATGGATAAGAAGGATTTATCTAACCTTAGGAATCATGATCAAAAGACCTAGTTTTTAAGAACATGAAACCTAAACCCAAACAAGATTGTGAGATGGTTGAAGCTAAAATACCTAGTTGCATGTGTGGATAGATTTCAAACATTTAGGAGATCTAGATATAATGGAGAAAAGGTGGAAACTCCAAGCCCACAAGCCCTACCATCACTGAGGAACACACATCACCTATAACTTACCCGAAGAAGTAGAAGAGACTATAGGAGCCCCAATTGATAGAGAACCTTTGGACCAAACGCCACTAGAGAATGTAGGTTTAGATGCTTGTTGTCATGACCTCTCTCTAATCCTAGGGAAGTTCCTAATTTTGATGAACCGGAGCCTCAACCAAAACCTTACCCAATGTTCCGTCTTTAGATGTGAATCTTGGAATTGAATTAGGCCCCAATCCACCCATCAAAATAGATAGTCCGGTAGTTGCTTGATAAAGGTGATAGATTCTAGGCCATGTAGAGTGGAAGCTAATATAGGAGTAACCCATGACCTTACACACTTATATCACCCATTCATGGTTGATAACAAGAAACACTATGGGTTTAAACCGGGTTTATTAGGTCAAGATGGATCCTTAACTAAGAATCTTTTGAAGTTGATAGAAGATGATCCATTTTAGGAGAATTGATTCACCCGCTACACCAATAGACTTAGGTAAGGTTATAATGAATGGAGCACACCCTTTGAGCATATAAATCACCCATCACCCTCTCCTCACGTAGCAAATTTCCACCCTAAGGGTGTGTATTGCTACTATCACCAAAGACTTAAACTTAAGTGTAGGAAAAATTCCCTTTATCTGTTAAATAAGGGTAGAGTCAGGCTCGTGACTCGAACAAAAACAAGCGCTTCTTGGGAGGCAACCCATGTGTATTTGTTTTTCATTTTCATTTGTGTGTCGTATATCTTTTATTGATTGTTTATTCTCATGTTTAAATTTGTAAAAAAGCTTTATTTTGTCTTTAACCTCGTCTTAATTACATATAAAGGTATTTTACATAAGGGATAAGTGTAGGGAGGATTACACACGTTTTCAAAAGAAACGTAAACATGAGAATTTCAATTAATTAAAAGATATATATGTGTGTTTGTTCGAGTCAAATGCTTGTATCGAGTCATAATGGATGTTTTGCAGGAAGTTTTTCCAGATTTTAAAGATAAAATTTTCCGAATTTTTCCGAAAATCGCATACCGGTTCTGTCATGAACTGACGGCGTCAGATCACAACTGACGGAAGGAGTAAAACAATGATTACTTTTCTCGTTTTACGTGTTACTTATAAATTTTGGAATTTTCCGTGTCTTAATTTTCTAGAAATCGCAAACTTCCATTCCACAAGCATTATATCCTATTTAAGTCGGAATTACATCTTGTTATGATTTTTCTTTGTTCGGTTTGATGCGTTGGGTTGTTTGTTTTCTTCAAGTGTGCGGTTTTATTTATCAAGAAGAAGATACATAAGATTGGAGGAGCTTTTCACGCATAACGTTCTTCTTGAAGAAATTTAACCACCACTTTACACGGATCCTACCGAGCTAATCGGGGAGTATTAGTTTCTTCGCTTTTAATTACCTTCCATTATCATAACTTTGATATTTTCGGGAACATTGGGGACAATGTTCGGTTTAAGTGTAGGAGGAAAATAAACGGAACTTTGAAACTATGCTTATCCTTGATTATTTGCTTTGTCCAATTGTATTTGTGTAATAAACCATGAGAAAATGTCGGTTAGGGTAATTTTGGCACCAAATTTAAAATTTTTCATGACATATAGGAGTGGGCCATTAGTCTTAACAAAAGCGTCCTCACGGATAGGAAGTTACATGACTAGCACAAAACCCTTTACCACCCAAATTCCACCCAAAATGTGAGGATCGCCTTAGATTAGTAGGAATTAAAGCATTCATCTTCAATGCTTAGAGTGTGAACCGGTAGTATATTAGATTCTAGAACTTGTTTTGTGATGCATTCCGAGATCGCAAGTGAGGCTACACTTGTGTAGTTAGGAATAACTAAATGATAAGAGGCATTAGGATAACCCTTGTTTGATACCGTAATATAATTACTTCTTCCATATCGGTTGAGTAATTCCCCACACCCTTTGCGTTGTACTCATCTTTAGTACACGATACCCTAGTTAACCCCTCGAGCCTATCCTTTTCGCGGTTCTCGTGATGTTTCGGTTTTCCGGAATATCAATGAAGAGCATTGTTTACACCCCACCCCAAATATACACCCAAATCGCCTTAGCCTACCCCTTATGCACTCACTTTTAGTGCAAATGTTTGTTATCACCCTAAACCCTTAGTTCAATTATCTAGTTGCTTGCATAAGTTGCTAAGTCGAGTCATATCCTTTGTATACGCTTTGGGATGATTGGGATTCATGGGAAAAGTTAAAGTTTATGAAATGACGGAAGGGAACGTTAAAATTCAAATTCCCTTTGTTTGCGTAATAATGTACCCCAAGTGTTTTGATCTTTTCAAATCGGGTCAAATTAGTGTTAGAGTAATAAAACTCAAGTGTAGGGATGTGCCTATAAATCCCTAGTATTTTGATGTTATCGTAGAGGATGGTAGAGTAAAAGTGTATGAAAAAAAAAAAAAAATCGAAAAAAAAATAAAAAAAAAAAAAAAAAAAAAAAAAAAAAAATAC
This sequence comes from Chrysanthemum lavandulifolium, assembly GCA_022545495.1. Classification (NCBI taxonomy): domain Eukaryota; kingdom Viridiplantae; phylum Streptophyta; class Magnoliopsida; order Asterales; family Asteraceae; genus Chrysanthemum; species Chrysanthemum lavandulifolium. The sequence goes on along the minus strand of CM040241.1, from coordinate 72,564,466 downwards.
TGCTACCATCCTACATCTATCTTTAAATTTATGTTTGTTTATTTCAGTTATCTAGAGTTTAGAGTGTCGAGTCTTGGCTTAGCAACGCCATTCTTCATATGCGCTTAACATAGAGATTTTTGACTTACCACCACTAAATAGCCTATCCCACCAAACCCTTATTTCCCTACCGTAAGCCTAACATTACAACCCTTTAAAGACCTCTTTGATAGTCTTTCCTAGGTGCTTACGCCAAAGCGATGGAGGTTTGATCTATTCTCAAGCCTATGGTAATCTATGTACTAGGACCGGTTAATGAGTGTTTATCTTCCATTTCCTATTTTGTTATATTTCATATACACCCGAGAGAGATGTGAGTATCCAAACACCCCATGTGAGGTGCTAGTATGTAATTCCGTGCTTGTTATGACTTTTATGGGCTTATATGTGTTGTGGACCGCTTTGAATTAATGCTTCATGACCCCTAACTTATAAATTAATTGGCTAAAAGCACATTTGCTTGAGGACAAGCAAATAACAAGTGTAGGGATATTTGATAAGGTTTTAAAAGGTACCATTTTGAGGGTCGTTTAAGTCCTTATTTGATCACTTTGTATCCGTTATTGCTTAATATCGCCTTTTCACTTTTTAGGTCTCGTGAAGGCAAAATGCCGGAATGGCACTTATTTGGACGAAAAGGCGCGAATATATGAAGAAAATGGCCAAAGTCAAAATCGAGACACTCACGCTTCTTTGAAACTAGAAGGCGACGGCGTCAAAAGCTAATGGCGACGCCGTCCCAAGATTTTTGTGACGGTCCGAACCCAAAACTCAGATTTTCAAGCGACGACGCCCGGTTGTAAAAGAGTAGGCCGTCGCTACTCGGACGGCCTAGATGCAATCCGACGACGACGCCGGTCAAGAGGACGGCGCCACGGACATAAGGTGACGCCGCCGCAAGGTTAACGTGGCCAAGACGAAACCCTAATGACGGCGACACGACGGCGTCACTAAACATAAGGTGACGCCGTCGCAATTGTAATCTTATATATAGAATCCGAATTTTTCGCCTTTGTGTGGAGAGTCTTTGGAGTAAAACCTAAACCGAACCTAAGGTGTCTTGTACAAGATTTTAGGGTTTTAAACCCTATCTTACATCAAGATAAGTCTTTACTTCATTAATTCAATTATGTCTTTGATTATTTGTGTGTATGCTTGCATGTTCTCCATGTCCGCTAATTTATTTGTGTGTTTGCTTAGGAAGTATGAAACTTAATTATTGAATATTGATTGGTTGTTTCTTATCTTAGTTGATTAATGATCTAGTAATGCGATAGGTCATTCGTTGTGTACTTAATGCTTGATTCATCTTTGTGAACCTTAGAATATAATTACCGAGTAGTTGTAGGCTAAACCATCCAAAGAGCGCCTTAGAGTAGGAGTTTATCATCCCTAGTGGGTTTGTAGACGAGACCCTTTGGTAAGTTCAAAGAGTTAGGTAGAAACGATACCCTACAACTTTAGACACACAACGCAACTAGGAATAAGGACGTGACAACTCAACCATCAATAGGAGATAATTAAGGAGTAATACAACCTAAGTAAACACATCTTTAAACTATCATACGAGCACACATTAATTAGACATAGACTCCCACAACCTTAGTTTAGATAATTAGATAATAGTAGAGTAATCGGTAGAAATACCAACCCCCAAATCCAATACCCGAGATTCGTACCTTTCCATTTCATAAAATATAAAAGATACAAAATAATCATCCTCACCTTAGACTTAAATCGACATACACTTTAGCCTAACGACACTATTCCCCAGAGAACGATATCAATACCCGTGGCTTACCCTAATTACTACACTACAACGATTAGGTTCACTTTGCTAGGGTGTTATAAAACTTGCTCAAGAAAAGGAAGTTTCCTTGACCCCGAACGACGCGTGTAGCGTTATCGCTCTTCTCTTGGGTTCGAACTAACCAAGGAAGACAGAGAATCTCAATCGTATGATGAATTTGAGCATTTTAAGATGAAACCGAAGAAAGTGTCTATGAATATTACGTGAGATTCCATAAGCTTGTAAATGACATGAGGAACATCAAAATGACCATGCCAAATATTCACCGAACTCAAAGTTTGTGAACAACATGAATCTGAATGGCACAACTTTGTCACCTCTGTGAAGCTAACCAAAGGATTAAAGAACACCAACTATGAGCAACTGTATGCCTTCTTACTTCAGAATGAGAGACATGTTATATTTGAGCGAATGATCCTTGAAAGCGGTTCAAATCCAAGCAGGGAGAATCAAGCTCATTAAATGATTCAACATCATTCTACACCAATGTAGGGATTACTACCAAAGCTTCTCAAGTCATACCTACTCGAAATGGTAACTACAAACTCATTCCAGATCCATCATACAAGCCTCCCGATTCAAACACATTCATGGAAAACCTCATCAATCAACTATCTCTCATGGTCGGTCAAAATCGAATTCCTCCACACACCAACAATAACCTCAGAACAACATCCAACCCACAAAATCAAGCTACCGTCAGAGATGGGAAGGTTATGGTGCAACCAGTTCAAGGAAGGCAGTATGAACAAGGAAGAGGTGGAATTGGTGGAGGGTATGTGGCTAATCAGAATCGTGGAAGGATTGCAAATCAAGGGCAAGCAAAGCCAATCAAATGCTACAACTGTGGTGGTGAGGGACATATTGCAAGGAAGTGTACATCTCTAAACGTCCACGAATGCGAATACTTCAAAGACAAGATGTTGCTTGTGCAAGCTCGGGATAATGGAGCGACTTTGGATGAAGAGGAGTTGTTGTTTCTTGCGAAGGAATGCTAAGACATATGATCTTGATGTGGATGAGCGACCAATTCAGGAAATAGGTCACAATCATCAAAATGCCTTTCAAGTCGCAGATCGTGATGCATTGACTCGATGTCGATGATGAACCTCGCCTGCACAATCTTTATGGCTAGCATCTCACCTATGATCTCTCAAAGGTCTCATCACCACAACAGTTGGTCCATCCAAAGAATCAATCATCTCGAGGTATTAAAACTATACGATGAAGTTGATGAGCAAAGATACATAACGGTACAATCTCTTGAAACTTATGAATCGGATATTGATAATGAGGGTAATAGTAATATTGTCTCATATGATCAATATGTGACACAAAGTGAAAATGAGATTGTACCAAGTGATCATCATCTGCAATCAATGATGACTATGTTTTGATGAATACACTTGCATGTGCTCGATGATTCTGTTATCTCGAGGCGAATGCCTATAAAGAACAAATTGCTATTTATGAACAACGTGCTAAGTTTGAGTTAACTACCCGTGAGCGGTGAAATGGATGACCAAATGCGTACAATTATTAGAAAAAGTAATTTTAGAGAAGAAGTGTTAAAACAAGAGTTAAACTCCTTACAAGAAAAGCTTTCCAAAATTAAGCAAAAGCAAGAGCTTCAAGATAATGTTAAAGTGCTTAAACAAGAATTTAATGCTAAGGAATCAAAACTTTTGAATGACTTTTCTAATCTAAAACTTTGAAAAACAAGCTTGAAAATAAGTTGTGCGTACAAAGGAATACCATTCGATTTGCTTCACATGATCACTAAGCATAGAGTCTTAAGCGATAAGCATAGTATTCCCATTGTTGAGGAACCAAATCCCGAGGTAGGTAAAAGGCTAGAGTGCTCATAAGGTACTATATGATGGTAATGAGATTCTTAAGCCTATGTAAACACCATCATGTATTGGAAGCACGGAAGAGGATAGAAAATTAGATGATGCATCTAGGAGAAAATGGATAAGAAGCTTAACGATCCTGCGTGTAAAAAGAATAACATAACGATCATACCCCATGATTACACTAAGGAAAATTGGATCTCCCTGAACATGTTTAAGCCTCAAACTCAATTAACCCCATAATAGATTTTTTGGAAGAAAGATATGGATAAACAAAAGTTTAATGTACTTGTTGAAACAAACACCCCCTTAGGAAAATGCCTGCAGCCACTGTGTATCCTCCAAATACACCAATGCACTTAGTTCCTAGAACTATTGCCACTAATATCAAGACCTTAATCAGCCTGTATGTTGTTTATCAATTATTTGTTGATTTTGAGAAGACATGTAAGAAGAGAATCACACCTCCGTGGATAATCAAGGGAAAGGGTTTTGATCAAACTAAAGAATGTTATTTAACTTAGGTCATGCCTTTCTTTAAACAATTAAAAGGTCAATTTGAGAGTCTTCAAAGGGATTAACTCGGATATCAAAGAAATGGAAAAGGAATTTGATGCAATGATTGTTGAGGTAAATGATTATGAACGGGAACTCAAATATAATGAAATTGAAAGGAAGAACTTGCATATCTTAAATGAGAACTTAGTATTAAGTTGTGTGGCTCAAGATGTGTTTTATACTGTTACTAAGCATTCTATTACTACCTCTCAATTTCATGAATTAACTGTTGCCTTGTAAGTTTCCCATGATCGTGTCATTGAGCTTGAAAACAAAAACTCATAACTGAATGAGAAAATTGATCAGGATGATCACGATAATTTGGTAAAACAGTTTTTTAAGCTAGAAGTTGAACATTTTAATTTACAACTAAAATATCAACATCTTAAAGAAAATGTCAAAACCTCAAACATCAAGACATCCTCAAATGTTCCAGAGTTTGATGCACTTTTTGAAATAAAAAAACGTGACGAATAGATTCAAGCTCATTGTAACACGATCAGAAAGTTGAAAGCCCAAATTTCACAATTAAAGGGTGAAAAGAACAATGTGATTGGCACCCAAATGCCTCCTCCTTTAGATTCTCAGTGTTCTCAAACTTTTCATCTTCAAAACTTGGTTAATGTTTTACAAAAGGAAATTGAGAATCTGAGGAGTCAGGAAAAAGGGAAAATGCCACTTGTCTTCAATGAGAATGTTGCATCAAAGTCATCTGCAGACTCTAAATATATTGTGACTGTTAAATACATTCCTCCTCATCTTAGGAATAACGAACTTGTATTTCATAATTATCTTGCTCGCCTTAAGGATAGTCTTGAATGTCTCAGTGAGATTGTAGAAGAGGACTTCATAAATAAGCCACTTGATAGTGAAATTAGATTTGCTTGCATTCAGGCCAAACGATCTCAAGAGATGTTAGAATGTTTAATAGCAACATGTCTTAAATCCTTAAGTGCGAAAGATAAAGTTGTGATGCCTTGCTCCATGCCTGGTGCTAAGTATACAAACCATTCTATGCACAACACTAAGAAAGTAAATTTTAATGTGCCTTCAAGTAGTTCAAATCCCTGCACTTCTAGTTCAGGAATGCAAAAGGTAGTCAAACCAACTAATGTTCCCATAATTCCCTCTACAGGAGTAATCAGTGACATTAAAGCAAGCGGGTCAAAGCCTCTAGGTAATACAAAGCAAGATAGGACCTCACAATCTAAGAATGTGCATTGAAAGAGAGTAGAAGACCACCCTAGGAACACTAAGTTTGAGTTGAAACAAACGAATCGTGTTGATTCTGGTATTAGCTATAAGCGTACTATAATTAATTCGAATTCTGCTACTTTTGGCAAAACATGTAATGATGATTGCTTGGTTTCTGTTACTAATCATGAATGTGGTGTGAATGATTTGATTAATCTTTGTTAAATGCCTATTAAGATTGTTAATGCCATAAAACATGTTAATAAGGCTAGAAAGTAGTGGAGAAAGAAGGTTAGAAAACATTGGAAACCCACAGGAAGGAAATTTAGTAACATAGGTTATCGGTGGATACCCATCGCCGCAAGTTTAATCTTAATGAGTTGTGCCCTAAATTTTCTAAGTCAATGCCTATTAGAAAATGGATGCCTCTTGGTAGAACTATTCCTTTAAGTGAACATACTTTGAATAGGTCAAATACGGACACTAGCACCGCATCTATCCCTCGATGATTCCATTGTTTCCATTTCGATGTGGGTATTCCAATCACTATTACTAACCAAATGGAACCCATTCTTGCATGGGGATCCCAATTATCAATTATCCATTCTTGTCTATGTTCAACTGCAGATCGTTCAAATCGTTATGTGGTACCTGGACTCAGGCTGTTCCAAGCATATGACTGGAGATCGCTCGCGGCTCATAAACTTCGTGAGTAAATTCATCGGGACTGTTAGATTTGGGAACGACCATTTCAGTTCAATTATGGGTTATGGAGACCATGTTTTTGGTGAAAGTGTAATCTCCAGGGTATATTATGTTGAAGGTCTTGGTCATAACTTGTTCTCTGTTGGTCAATTCTGTGATTCCGATCTAGAAGTGGCTTTTAGAAAACATACTTGTTTCGTTAGAGAACTTGATGGTGTGGAACTGTTAAGAGGAACTCGTGGTTCAAATCTTTACACCATCTCTATCGAAGACATGATGAAGTCTTCTCCAATCGCTTGTTGTCAAAGGCATCAAAATCAAAATCATGGTTATGGCATCGCTGTCTCAATCACTTGAACTTGAACCATTAATAATCTTTCGAGAAAGGATCTTGTAAGAGGCTTACCCAAATTAAAGTATGAAAAGATCATCTTTGTTCAAAGATGCCAATTGGGAAAAAGCAAGAAATATGCCCACAAACCCAAACCCACAAACTCGATAATGGAAGTTCTTCATACCCTTCATATGGATTTATGCGAACCAATGAGAGTGCAAACGATAAATAGGAAGAAATATATTCTAGTCGTTGTTGATGACTACTCGATTTACTTGGGTAAAGTTTTGAGGACAAATGATGAAACTCCGGATGTCATCATCAAACTTATCAAGCGACTTCAAGTTCGACTTAACAATACGGTTAGAATTGTTCGAGCAGACAATAACACGAGTTCGTTAACAAAGACTTAAGTCAATTTTATGAAAGTGTTGGAATCGGTCATCAAAGAAGTGTTCCACGAACTCCTCAACGAGCGGTGTAGTTGAAAGACTAAATCGAACTCTTGTGGAAGCCGCAAGAACAATCTTGATTTACTCAAAGGTTCCAATGTTTCTCCGGGTTGAAGCCATTGCCACTTGCTACACCCAAAATCGTTCCTCATACACACATCTCATGGAAAAACTCCATACGAACTTGTCCATAAATGAAAACCTGATCTCTCCAACCTTCGTGTGTTTGGTGCGTTGTGCTATCCAACGAATGACGGTCAAAATTTAGGTAAGTTAAGAGCTAAGGCGGACATTGGAGTTTTTGTAGGTTATGCATCAAACAAGAAGGGTTACCGAATCTATAACAAAAGAACTCGAGATATCATGGAAACTATTCACGTCACGTTCGATGAGTCAGTCCGGAAAATGGCTCCGGGACAATCCAGCCTGGACCCGCATCTCAACCTTCATCAAGTAGTCCTATCGGTTCTACTCTTGTTCTAAATCCTCACCGCAACTCCTTATGTACCTCCTTCGAAGATGATTTGAAGAAATTGTTTGATCCAATGTTTGATGAACACTATGAGCCAAGTGCTAATGATCATCAATTCCATCAGTAGGTCGCTCCTATCCCTATCAACGGTTAACCCTACAGTTTCTATGTCATTAAGTCAAGAAGCGCTGCGATCACTCTGTCTCATCAACAAATCATCAATCATCGAGTGTACATCATGGAATTGTGTCTGGCACCTATGATGGAGATAATCCCTTTGCTACTCTTGAAGATGCCCCATTTGAGAACATATTTGCCCCTGAATCATCATCAGAACCATCTTCATCAGGAGAAATCGACTCTGCTACTTCAGTCCCTCAACATCAATCACACGAACACCTTAGAAAATGGACACATGATCATCCATTGGACAACATCATTGGAAATCCCTCTCGTCCAGTATCCACTCGTAAACAACTTGCAACTGATGCCTTATGGTGCTTCTTTAATTTCGTACTATCCAAGGTCGAACCAAAAGACGTTAAAACCGCCATGAATGAAGACAGCTGGTTCAATGCCATGCAAGAAGAAATTCATGAGTTTGATTGACTAGATGTATGGGAATTAGTACATGCTCCTGACTGTGCTATGATCATTGCTCTAAAGTGGATCTTCAAAGTAAAACTTGATGAGCATGGTGATGTATTAAAGAACAAGGCTCAATTGGTTGCAAAAGGATACCGTCAAGAGGAGGGTATTGACTTTGAAGAATCATTTGCTTGATTGCTCGTATCGAGGCAATCGAATCTTCTTGGCTAATCTGCAAGTAAGAGCATGGTAGTCTATCGGATGGATGTAAAGACGGCTTTTCTTAACGGAGATCTTAAAGAATTCATATCGCCGACCAACTGAAGGTTTTGTGAATCGAGCATCCTACTCATGTCTATCGCTTGAAGAAGGCTCTTTATGGTTTGAAGCAAGCTCCAAGGGCATGGTATGATACGCTATCAAAGTTTCATCTATCTCTTGGATTCAAAAAGGAGCGATTGATCCGACATTGTTCACCGTAAAGTCGCAAACACTTAATTCACGTTCAAATCTATGTTGATGATATTATTTTGCCTCGACCGACCCCAATGAATGCGGTCATTTTCAAATGAAATGGGTTCCAAATTTCAAATGTCAATGATGGGACAAATGTCATTTTCTTGGGATTACAAATTTCACAAAGTCCCAAGTCATTTTATAAATCAATCTAAATATGCAAATAAGATTTTAAAGAAATTTGGATTTGATTCTTGTGACCTGTTGACACTCCCATGATAGAGCGTACTAAAGCGGATGAGGACTACTCGGGGATCATGGTAGACCAAACAAAATATCATAGTATTATTGGATCCTGATGTACCTCACCGCCAAGAGACCGTACATTCGCTTCTTTGTTTGCATGTGTGCTAGATACCGTGCTAAGCCTACCAAAAGCACCTTGAAGCGGTTAAGCGGGTATTTTGGTATTTCAAGGAACCATCAATATGGGACTTTGGTACCCGAAGGACACCGGTATGTCACTAACGACCTATCAGATGCTTGATCATGCGGGATGTCAAGATACACGTCGAAGTACATCCGGAGGTGCCCAATTTTTGGTGATAAGCTTGTGAGTGGTCTTCTAAGAAACAAATGAGTACTTGATATCCTCTACAAAGGTGAATACATAGCCATGTCATCTTGTTGTGCTCAAATCCTATGGATGAGATCCCAATTATCGACTATGGCTTTGAATTCAACAAAATCCCTACGTATTGTGATAACAAAGTGTCATTGCTCTCTCATGAAACAACGTACAACACTCAAGAGCAAAGAACATCGACATTTGACATCATTTCATCGGGGAGCAAGTGGAAAGCGGTGTGTTGGAACTTTATTTTGTGAGGACCGAATACCGGTTAGCCGACATCTTCACCAAAGCTCTTCCTAGAGAACGTTTGAGTTTATCCTCCCGACTTGGTCTAAAGAGTCTCTGATGAAACACTTAAACGTCTTCAAGAGGAAGAAGAGGAGTAAAGGTTTTCTTATCCATCTCTTGTAAATGATTATTCAAAAAGCAAAATACAAAATTTCAATATATATATATATATATATATATATATATATATATATATATATATATATATATATATATATATATATATATATATATATATATACTAGTTTTAAACCCGCCAATGGCGGCATGACTTATAATTATTTGTTTGTTGTTTTCTGTTAGTGTAAACATGCGTAAATACGTTTTTAAAATAATATTATTTGTTTGTTGTTTAAAGCATTTGTTTGTTGTTTTTAAATAACTTATATACATTTTTAAAAATTGTTAAACAATATTATAAGACATTGGTTTTTTTTAAAAAATTTTAAAAAAAAATAATAATAATAAATGATTATAAATAATTGTATGGTTTTAATTGATGGTTAATAAGACATCATATATAATTTTTACAACATTATGAATTAGCCATGTACATAACGAAAAACATTACCTCCACTTCCATCATATGGCTGCCCAACATAAGGTTGTGTAAAGAAATATACGTTTATCAAATATGAGAGAAAATATAAAGCTTGACCACCTTCGTGTTTACAAACTTATCAACATGAATATTGCATTTGCTAAATCATAGATGGGCCAAGATGTCTGATTGACACATTCATTCCAGAACCTTGTCAACCGGCACATTTCATTGAAGTGCTTGACTTTGACCCGTTACTACAACATTTATAATCTTACTTGTGATGGTGTTGGTTAACGTGAAATTGTTTTATTTTTGTTAAGAGTTATAAATAATTGTCTGGTTTGCGTTGATGGTTAATAACACAACATATATAATTTTTAAAACATTATGAAATTTATATATGTTTGTAAAGTTGTAGATAATGAGAATGTATTAAAGTGATATAACAGTTAACTTAGATTCTAAACAAAGCTTCTTTGTAGACAACATTTGTTGTTGATTTATGTTTTTCACCCTTGATACGGCTACGTATAGTTGCCTGTGAGAAAAAACCGGCCGTTGTAGAAATAATCCTACTTGTGTCAATGTTTGTCCTTGACTTTTAAATAGTCATTGCAAAACACAATGCAACTGGGAATTGTCTACGATTAAATTTAAACGGCATCTTATTATCAGAAGGGCTTAAGACCATCCTTGGTATTGCGCAAATTCTACCTACACTTCCGCTTGATATAATCTTGGCTTCTATTATATTGACACCCATCCTTAGTACTTGAAGCCTAGTTCCGTTGCATAATCCCGCGCTTTGGTCTATGTTTCTCTTGCACATTACAGGAGCACCTAAGAAATCACCACTGATTATCCTTTTAGATTAATAATCATAGGTGGCAAAACTGACGGGCATGGGAACAGGCTAAACGGGCACGGGCTAGAATAGGCACGGGCTTAAACGGGCATGGGCTAAACGGGCACGAGCCAAACGGGCATATGTTATACAAATCGCTTAATAAAAGACTTAAAACGACGAAATAAATTCATTAAACGTAATATCTTATTTATATTAAAAAAACTTAAATATATTATATATAAAAATATATTTCTTTAAAACGATCGTAATGTTCTACAATTGAGGAAAAAAAACGGGCTCGTTTAAGTTTTCAATAGGTTATATGTGCCCATTTAAAAAAAAGATGAGACTAAATGTGCCCAAATCTTTAATATGTTGTCCATTTAGCCTATCTTTTTGCTTTTGAACACATTTTGACACCTCTATTAATAATCTTGCTACAAAAAGTTCTCATTGATTCTAACCCTCCTATCAATTGGAGATGGAATATATGTTTCATATTTTAATATGAGGATACATATAAAACTAACAAATGTTATGTTTAAGTTTTTATTTAAAAGCTATAGTTGGAGCTTAAATGTGTCAAGTAGTTGGCTTCAAATACTATGAAATAACATGTACTTACTTTTACACCTTCAGGCATCATTTAATCGGTTCCACTTGCATATGTCTTGGCTCAAAAGGATATAGGTCAATAACGTTGAATGCATGTACCACAACGATTATTCAGGATAAATCCCCCTTCCCTTGGGATGTGAGAAGTCTCGCGATAGATTATACGTCTGATATATGTTAGCTCAGGATGCATACTTTTTCATATTGTCTGCATGCTTAGTGGGTTGTAGTTTATATCGAAACTACCCATTTTAACCCATAATCCAAATCAGTCGTTGCTAATAAATTTTAAACCCGGAAGTAGTACAAATAAAAATATATATGGGCCTTTGAAATGCTTAATTTGTTATGCGACTGCTTTTTATATTCTTAGTTACACGTTAATACAGACTTCTAGCAAATAAACATGTTCAGCATATCTACTGTAGTTATTTCTATTATGTTCATAATTATAAACATCAATGCATACAGAAACCTACCATTTAACATGTTCTTATTATAGATATTAGTTTGTGATTCAATCTTCGATATTCTTTACTTTTATACATACCAATAAGTATCAAAGGTAATCACGCAACACAACTACAACCACGTTTACTCAGTATATACTTTAAAACATAAATGTAGAACTTTTTATATCAAAATCACAATTTATATTAGAATGGCAGTTCTACTTCAAAACATGAACTGTCTGATATTGGATAGTGTGAAATATTAGCTGATATATTAGGGTTCAAATAGTTTATATATCTTTCAAGAAAAAAAAATCTAATGTTTAAAACAAACTGTTTACAAAGAGGTATTTTGGTTACTACAATCTTGGGAGTTTGAAGATCATAACTGTAACCACCAGAAGTAAAGCTTACACTTGTGAGAAGCTACTAATTAAAATTATGCAGAAAAGGTTGAAGAAGTAGTGAATTACCTACCTGGTGTCACTCCAATTCGTGTAGTTGATCTTGTGACATGCTTCAATGGAAAGGGCAAAAACGTTATGCCGATAGCTTTACAAACCGTTTCAATGGTGACCAAAGCTCAGTTTCTTCTTTTCGTGTCACTATGCAGTACTAATTGAACCATGTCACCCTGAACGATACACTGTCCCAAATGAGCATGCAGACCGAAACATTTAATTATCACTCTTCATTCTTATTTTATCACATTTAATTTTTAATTTGTGTATTTTATAAAGATGAGTAAGAGTTAAGGATCATAAATACGTAGCAGCACCAATACGCTCCTTCGGGTGCTGCGTTATGCTCCACAAATTGTATTCTTGACTATCGGTAGCATGATCCAAATCCAGCGGTTGTAAAGTTCGTGTAAGCGACTTGACGAGACCCACGTCTATAAATGTAACAAAAGCTTCTCCAAAAATTGAAGAGCCTGTAGGTGAGAGTAGTTGTAAAAATTCTCCTCCATGCCTTTATAGGACACACACAAGAGGCCACCAAGAACTGGCTAGCTATACCTGCTCCCAGAAAAAAGTTATTAGTATGTTTTTTATAAGCATCTTTAATTATTTTATGACCCACAGCTTTTGAATGAATGGTAACATTTTATTAAGACAACCAGTTTTTGCTATTATGATTACATAGAAAATGTTGAGGGTACTAATTAAAATTATGCAGAAAAGGTTGAAGAAGTGGTGGATTACCTAGCTGGTGTCGCTCCAATTCGTGTAGCTGATCTTGTGACATGCTTTAATGGCAAGGGCAAAGAAGTTATGCCGATAGCTTTACAAACCCTTTCAATGGCGAGCAAAGCTCAGTTTCTTCTTTTCGTGTCACTATGCAGTACTAATCGAATCATGCCACTTTGAATGATACAATGTCCCAAATGAGCCTGCAGACCGAAACATTTAATTATCACTCTTCATTCTCATTTTTATCACATTTAATTTTTTTAATTTTTGTATTTTAGAAAGATGACTAAGAGTCGGATCAGAAATACGCAGCAGCGCCAATACGCTACTTCGGGTGCTGCATTATGCTCCACAATAACCTGAAACACGGCGCTTAAATTACATCAATTATTATACAATGGTGTGCGAATGAAATGAAAATATTGGATACAAAATTAGCCTCTGAAGAGTAATGTCAATAAAAACTTAAAAATGTTAAACCCCACACCTTGGATAGTCTAATGTCATGTCATCATGAACCTGTAAATACTACGTGGCTCTGTAAGCTATTAAAAGAAAAAAACAATTATTTAGATATCATAGAAGTTTAAAGTAAGATCCTGATAGCAATATCTTGATGTAAACCTGCTACAGGAATCCATGAGCTGGACTTGTTTCCAGAACGATCATGCCCAAAAAAACCTATTTGACTCGTTACCTTTTAGTAATCATATCCGCAGATTCATACGGGTTTTCGATTAAAGTATGGCCGAGCGATTCCAAACAAGACTCATGAGAGCACCATCACATGCGTGAAACCGGATGATGGCGGCGAATCTTGAGCAAGTGATTGTGACCACCGATCCTAATGGCACCGAAACAAAAAGTCATCAAACATTAGACTTGTTGAAAGGGAGAGGGCTATATATATCATCGACCCGGAAATATGGCATAATATAATAAACAGGGAAATATGGTATCACAGAAATAGATTCAGAGAATCATGTTAGATTATGTGATTAACCATGCTTGGTTCACTCTCATTACAGAAAAAGCTTTTGACTGAGAATTTGAGATGCTTAAAAATTTGAAACAACAAATTAGCACAATCAGCTATGTAATACATCTCCACCAAGAGTAGCAATCTAGGTGAGCAGAATTCAGATGTATAAAGACGGTGTGATAATGTAACTGTTTAACATATGTTTTAGATTGATATATACTTTGAAATTAAAAGAACATTCACAAAGCTGTACCAAGAGATTATAGAGACTGTACAAATGAAGCAAGTGATGTGGAGAAAACATGGAATATGAAGTTGAAAAGAACTCCCCAGAAGTAGAATGATAGATAGCATAGATTGTACCTTGAGTTTGCCACCTAGGCAGCCACCTAATGTCGTCAAGAGAGTTGTTTTCCCACTGCCAGATGGGCCTAACATCGCCAGCATTTCACCATGACACATCGTGCCTGTGACTATAATGCTCTCCAATTAGCTATTCTATCTACACATTCTGGAACTACACCAAACACCCTAAATCGACCAACCCCATGTATATATACAAAAGAAGGTAAGCCATCAATTCAGCTTTGCCTACATTGCGTATATCTAACCTACAGTCCAACGTTGCTATAGTCCAATGGCATATCACTTTCCGCCACTATCGCTCCTAATATGTTGTTCTTATTGCAGGCATTCCTATAACTGAATGGCATATCGCTCTTCCGGCTATTAAGATGGTGTTTCTTTTCGCCGCTATGTCGAATGCTACCGAGTTTGCAGAATGGATTTGCAACATACATAAACAGCCTTGTCACGTTGTGTACACGATTTCGCACCCACACCTCTCGCAACATTATGTGTTTCCTATCGGTGGATCAGATTGTATCTTGTGGTTGATGAGAACGAGCAGTTTAGAGAGGACAATTTCTTGAAGTCGCAAGACACTTTCACTAAGCGTAAGCAAATAGGTGGAAATCAAAGTCAAGTTCCAAATCGGTGGGAGAATAGCTAAATGAGGAAATGCTTCATGGATCCGATATATACAAAATTGTTAAGGTATATCTATATGTCTTTCATTTATTTGCTTTTTCTATGTTTTTAGTGTGTGTTTGGATTTGTGCTTAAATAATCAGTCGGTAGCAGATTATGTTCAAGTGAATTCATCAATAACCTCACTGTAGCATCAAGGTACCTGAAGTAAGTTGCTCATCTCTGTTTAATTTGGATTATGATGTCACGAGACATGTCTAAATTATAGTTAGTATCTATGTATAAACATGTATACACACATCTAATGTATAAATATATTGCATTTCGTGGTTGATTGCTAGAACACCCTTTATAACTTCTATAATGCTGATAATTTACCACCTGTTATTCTATCATATATCTGTTATCTCACATATAATAGTCATGCAATTACCTATGTTCCTGGTATTTACATGTGGGCTCTTCTCTTTTTCTTGATTTATAATCTTCAGTAAAAGGTTTGTTGCACCTAACTGTAACAAAGTTCACTATTTTTTTATCGTGTGCAAAGAAGTATTTTTTTTTTGTATACCTTCGGATGTTACAAACGTCTATTCAGTTACCAATGCTATTAAATATCTTATTTGATTAAGTAGAACCTATGAACTTGATCAATACCTCTGCCGAGCTAATGTGGGGTTTATCTGATCAATCCTAGGAACTGGATAATATTACAATAGAAAATAAAGGAACTACGATAAAATTGGCTTACTTGCAAGAGTCAGTCGTCGTCTCTAATGATGATTGACTTTAGCCTAAGTTAGTAACCTAATCAAACAAAATCCAAATCTTTATATTTAAACAATAATAAAAATCAAAACTTTAAATCATAAACACATGAATTAAACAAAAGATATATTATGGATATACCCAAAATAATCCCTATCCAGTAAATGGTATGATGACGACGTCCTCGTAACTGATCGATCAACTGCAAGTTAAACATAGAATGCATGCATGGTAGAAAATTAAACGTAGCCATCATCAAGTTTATAAGAAAACAAACCTCGTAATTAATCGTTATTGAATTGAATAAGGAATAAATAGATACACTGATTAATGGATGCTTATATGTGTTTTAGGGTTACAGTTTTTGATATACAGAAGAGATAATTAGAAGCGATACTAATTCTTTTTAAGGAATGATTTATATTTATTAAAAAGACTTAAAGTATAATTAAGAAATATATACAGTATTTATCTCATTAAAATAGTTGTTGCATGGGTTTATAGGCATTTATAGATTATAATATGCAACATAATTATCAAAATAAATTGTTGCCTAAGTGGTAAACACACATGTTATTCAACCAAATAACCAAGGTTCAATCCTTGCAAGGCTCCTTTTTTATAAATAATTTTTAAAAATATTTAATAAAAATTCGAAATTTAACAAAAATAATTATTAAAAATCCGAAAATTAAATATTATTGCTTAGGTGGACAAAAAAATTGCTTAGGTGGACAACTTATGATTATGTGGCATTAAATTGAATTACTGGGCAATGAGGTGGCGTTTACGTGGCATTATCTACGTGTAACGCCTCCTGTTATATATAATATAGAGATATAGAATCTAGATCAAATAAGATCAAACTTAAAGTTGTTAAAATAAGATCAAACTAAAATTTGAAAAGTGACATTCTCCTTACAACAAAAATAATTTTTTTATTAACTAGAACTACAAATTTTAAAGTTTCGATAGATTTTTTGTTAAAAATTACGAAAACAAGGTGATACACTTTGATTAGAAGTGTAATGTGTATCAGATTTTTGTATGTGTATCACGTTTTGGAATATTTTTTAGTGTAATGTGTATCATGTGTATCACTAATCTAAACTCATGTATCATTTGGTTATTAGTTGCTAAAATGTTAATTTGTACTAAAATATTATTTTTTATTGTATTATTGCTAAAATTGTTATTTATAAATATTTTAGTGGCTTTTTAGACTCGATCTTATTTTACAACTTTAAGTTTGATCTCACATTAACCTCCATATATATATATATATATATATATATATATATATATATATATATATATATAGAGAGAGTTCTAGAGAAAGTATAATTAGAGAAGTGAATTAAAGAAAGTGAGAAAAAAAGTTATAGGGTAGATTATAGAAACACTTAAAAGTTCAGGGTAAAAAATAAAATAAACACAAAAAAGAAGGTACGTTCTTTTTTAATATTCAAACACACACACACACCGACTCAAACACACACTCATCATCACCACAACCACCGACGCCGACGCCACCGTCACACCACCGGACAAAAAAACATACTCCGATCAATAACGCATAATCCGATCGAAGAAACATATTCCGATCAAGAAACCCTAAAAAGCTATCAAAATCAGATAAAACAGCTCGTGGATGCACTAGTTTGATTTTGATCTTCAAAAAAAGACAAAAATCAAGTTTAGGGATCGTAAGTGAACCAAATCCGATCATTAGAAAAAAAGGTAAGTACTTCCACATTTTTTTAATTTTATGTTATTTTAGTGCATCTTTGTGTAAATTATAAAATAATTGTTGTTATTGTTGAATGAAATGACATATTAATGCATATGTATGTATAAAGTTACAATTTAGTGCATCTCTCTTATTAATATGTTACAACATTTGTTTGTCCGAATAAGTGCATCACGATTCATGTTATTGCATCTGTTAGTGTAAATTAGAGAATCATGTTATAATTTAGGGAATCTATTTGTTTAATTAGTGCATCTAAAGTAAGCATTAGTGCATCTGTTAGTATGATTAGGTCATCACGCGACTTCTCTCTCACGCGCACTAAAAACATCTCTTTTTATGATAAGAGCATAATATTAAGTTAGGGCATCCTTGAACATATTAGACTAGCAGTGAGTACAGATAATTATGATTAGTGCATTGTTAGACATATTAAGGCATTGGTATGTGTATTTAGTGCATCAGTTTGTAAGTTCAGTGCATCGTTGGTCATGGTAAGGCATCCATTTGTATGTTTAGTGCATCACCGAAACTACTTGGGCATCTGTATGCATGTTTAGTGCATCAATGTTTATTTTAGGCATCAGTGTATCAATTTGTAAGTTTAGTGCATCGCTTTGTAAGTTTAGTGCATCATTGGTCATAGGGCATGCATTTGTATATTTAGTGCATCGTTAGACATACTTGGGCATCAATTTGTATGTTTAATGCATCCCCAAACTCATAGCAAGTCAATTTTAGCGATATTTGCTCTATGTTTGGACTATTGCATTAGGTAAATAAAGGACTTTTACCTTCAGTAAGCAATCCTTACATATTCTCCGTTACGTCCAGAGTTAGCTGAGTCGACTTATTACTTGTATCTGAAAACAAAAGCTTTGCTACTCTATGTTTAACCTCTTGCTTCTATAGTTGATAATTTATTTCAATTGTGCATGTGTTTACTTAAGAACTAAAGTATTTCTTTTACTAAATATTGAACCAATTTTTAGCTGTATGGTCCAAATTTTGTTGTTTTTAAAGGAAATCGGTTGTCAAAGGTTGCTGAGAATTACCAAATGAGCTCAGTAATGCAATATATTATGTTGGTGTTTATAATGTGCAAAGTGATATCTTGGTCAACTTATTCTCTGTCTATTTCGTGTATAGTTTTCGAGCATCATTCATAGCTCTTTTGCTCGATTAGGTGGTGGAATATACATGAAAGTTGTTGATGTTGGTCTTGATCTTGTTGGAAAAGTGGAGCAGGAATACCTTAAGATGATCCTCGAATTCGGTTTGTCATTCTCGATCCGTATACATCCTCTTATATGCTTTTTTCTTGCTTATTAAAACATAAAATTATTAATCCAACTTCCAAATTCTAGTGTTTATGTTGTTAATAACTAATATGGTGATTTTGTTATACAATGTCGGAGATAATGTTGGTGATTGTGCAGCTCGAGGAGCTGATCTGTTTGAGAGCATTGCTGCAGAGATAATTATTATTACAGCATCAGCATATAAAACTGTTTCAAATGAATACATTCATGTTCCCAAGTGTCAAGTGTATCATTTTTTTTCTCTGATGAATTGATGATAAGAAACCGGATAGTAATAGACCCTTTTCGGATCCTTTCTTTTAGGAAATTTGAATATGTATGTAATCTTGGTAGTATTGGATTGATATCTTTAAGCCTTTTCTTATTTGATGGTTCAATCCTGGAAATTTAACCATTGCTGTCTAGTTTACAGACATGAACATACAAACGTATGGATTCTCTGTTAACTTTGCCGCTTGATTATGTCTTTCTATCCCAAAGTTTCATATATGTGACTGTAACATGCACTCTAATTATGTTTTATGTTTCAGAGAAGGAAAATCTTTGCTTATACGGATTCCCTAGCGAACAATGGGAGATGAACTTACCTGCAGAGGAGGTGCCTCAGCTTCCCCGAGCTCGCTTTAGGGATTAACTTTGCGGAGATGGGTTGCAAGAAAAGGACCGGTTGGCTCTCGTTCTTGTCCACATTGATGCGTGGCTACTTCGGTGGCTTTTACTTGGTGCAGATTGGTTTTGATAAAGCGTAAAGGTTTTCCTTTTGCGGTCAATCATATATTATAGTCTGCTGTTATGTTTGTCAGTACTATTAAAGCATTTTTCTAGTTCTGAAATAAACATTAAAATGGTCTATTTGTTTTGAACTTTTCTGAAAACCGACGATTGCATCTGCTTCTATAATTATGTGTAAATCTAGTGTGGTAGCCGTTATTAATCTGTCATTCCTAAACATCATACGTTGTGCATTATAGGGTTCTGAAAACAGATGATGGTTGTTTAGGACATATGATCATTGCTAATATGTATCCCATTAGAATGCAGGAAACGCCTCTTCGGTATGATAAATGATCTCCCAACAATCTTTGAAGTTGTGAGTGGAACTATTAAGAAACAACCCAATGAGAAGTCAAACCACAAAGAAGAACAAATCCAAGTCAAATACCAAAGGGGTAAGAGATCACTTCCATACTTGGTTTTCGTAAAGTTTATTTTTATGTCTGAAGAGTGTTAGGATCACATATTTATAATTTTTAAAGGGAATGATTTACAACTACATTCGTTAAATGATAATGTCATCATGATTTAGTGTGCTTTCCCTTTTGTCACAAGCTGTTAAGCCACCTGATACTGATGTTAGCAGATATACATAGCACGATATATTCAGTTCAGTCACACACAACATAAATGCTCTTTATAGTCACGTTGGCACCTTATTCTTCTGATGCCGTATAGTTAGTTATAATTGCTAATAAGATCCTTGTTGTGGATAACATTGCTACTGGGAATGGTCTATGATATAGTGGTATTGATAAGATACGTTTTTTGTAAATATTAAAAATGATATGCACACTTTTGCCTTTAAAACATTATTGAATCATTTTTAGTATTATTGCAACGTCAAATTAAATCTTACGTTAAATTATTAATCATGCTAGTTGACAACATATGTATGTATTTGTATCGCTTAGTGCATCATTAATTATTATTCTGACATCGACATGCTTGTATCTTTAGGTGCATCATGAGTTATTATTTACAAAATATGTATTTACCTTTAGGTGCATCAGTAGTTACTATTACAACATATGTATTTGTTTGTATCTTGAGGTGTATAATTACTTATTATTGCAGCATCAATAATTATCTATTAGTGCATAAGTGTTGTATCTTTAGGTGCATAAGTAGTTATTACATCATCTGTATGTGTTTGTATCTTTAGGTGCATCAACACTTATTAGTTACAGAATTTGTATATACGTGTATGATAATTTATTTGATTTAGGTAATATTATAGCATCTGCATGTTTTTTATTTACAGCATCAATAGTTATTATTACAGAAGTCATAAATTTTGTTTGTTCGACATCAATAATATAAATCTGTTTTAAAGCATCTGTTTGTGTGGTTTAGGTGCATCAGTGAATGGGTTCGACATTTCTCTTAGTCTATTTCTAATGATAACCTCTTACATTGGTTATCTGATTGTTGTGTTTATTCAGAAATCACAAACAATATCTGATTGTTGTGTTTATGCAGAAATCACAAACAATCACTTGACAATATATTGTGTACGTAATTGAAAATATAAACATAATCATATTGTTGGTTTTTAGTCTAGTTTTACCTTGTTAATATCAGGTTTCTGGTCTTCTAGTGTCCTTAGGTTTCTTCTTCCTTGTAGCGACATAAGTGGATCTTTTGCAGAGCAATTTGTGAATTGGGATACAAAACAGACCCTTAGAGTTGCAAAAATGAAGAACAAAGGGATAGAGTATGCAAGTATCATTTTTTTTATGTAATATTATATACTCTCAATATTAAAAATTATGTGAATTGTGTCTGTTAATTACATTATGCCTGCCCTATATATATGGAGTTGGGGTGGGTTGGAGTTGGGGTAATTACTGATCATTGGTTATAGTATGATAAGTGTTTGATCCCGACAATACAAAGCATACGTAAAATTCAGTTGGCGGGGCATGTTTAGCTTTGTTCATTGCAAATTTAGGTCCCAAATGCAACGAAACCGAGCAAAGACCTGGTCTTTTAAAGTATGTTCAGTTAGATTTTGAATTTTTTAATTTTGCTACTATTGAAATATAACCCGGATGTGATATTACCGAAACTTTTACCGTCAATGGTGATAACTTCTTTTAACTTTTAAATACTAATACCGGCTTTAATTCACTCGGTGCGTTATAGAGGTGCAATGCTTGTTGCATTTCTTGATTTTAAGGTATGACACCGCTTTTTCTATTTTTGATTCCGAATGAAATATGTTTACCTTAAATTCTTAGTTTGACATACTTTGCACAGGCCAATGAGTTTAACGAAGCATATGAATTGATTCATGTTGACAGAAGGTGGAACAAGCTACTGAGGTCATGAATGCCATTCTTTTTTATCTGAATGACATACTGACCCGTGCTTCGATTGGGTGCCTTTAAAATTGCAGCAGTGATGTTTGTGTAATTTCCAGAGCCATCCAAGGATACAACTACCGTTAGGGGGATAATATTAGGCGGTACCTGCATCCGTTTGAAATTGGCAACACTCATCCTAGACGCGACATGATCAAGGCTAAAAGCGCATTTAGAAAAAACTTTCTATTGTCTGTTATAACTTTAATTTTGGTTAAGTATTCTGATGTTGTATCTTAGTATATCGAAGAGATTTATGTATTTCTTTTTATTGTTTTTCGTTTAGTTGGTGTAATTATTAACGAGGGAAAGCTAAAGTACATAAAGGAAGATTGCAACTTTTGAAAATATTTCTAGTGTTTACTTGAAAGTTCTGAATTAATGAATTTTGATGCTACTGGAGTACTGTCGTAACCAAACCAAGTCAAGGGAAAAATGGAAAGTTTCAAAATTACCCCTGAGAAAAAAAGGAAGTAACAAATAGCCCCTTGTACTTGGAAAGGAAAAAAGAGATGGGAGGAGGGAGTGATCTAATGGTTGAGATTGCTTTTCTTACTTTTCCACCTAGATCAATTTTTTAAATGAACTAAACTTTCTCTATATATATATATATATGCAATTTCTTGGAATATCTCTTGTTCTTTTGATTTAACTTAAAATCATAACGCATATATATATATATATATATATATATATATATATATATATTAGAAAATCTTGAAAATCCCAAAATATTGTTATTTTGTCATGTTTTCCTTGTTCGATATCATCTACGGACTTTGTGTTGACATTTAAAGAATGTCACGGGTTTTAGATGTTCTTCGAATGTACATAATTTGTTTTAAAAAAAAAAAAAATAAAATATATATATATATATATATATATATATATATATATATATATATATATATATATATATATATATATATATATATATATATATATATATATATATATATATATATATATATTTGAGAGAAAGTAAAACAAAGGTTTATAGTCATTTCACTTATAACCCATTTTATAGAAAAACGAGCCATACTTTATCTTATTTTTTTAAAATCTCATGCTACGATTCTTTAAACAAATATTTCCTATCTCATACTTTATCAATCAACAACCTATGTCATTGATTGAGGGGGAGAATGATTTCAATTAAATCAAAAGGTTATTTGTCATAAAATTGTTTTCAAAAGATACTAATGCATGTTTAATCTTTGGAGTTTAAAGTCTCAGATTTGATCCTTATCGGTAAAATGTTTTCATAAGCAAGTCACAATTCTCCTCAAAAGCTTTCAAAATCAATTTATATCTCCAGAGATCACAAATCTCAAATGATTTAAAAATTGTGATCGGGGAAGAATTTGTGATTTAAATTTGATTTAAACTGATAATTCGATAAATGGTTGTATAATGATTTACAAGCTCTCCTCCCCACATGTGCCAAACGATTTCAAATCTTCCATGCACATGTTGAGGGAGCATCTATTTCAAACCAAAAAGGATTGAAGCGTGATTGATTTGTTTCAATGTCAGGGTTTTCCCTAATATGTGCAAAACACTTCCAAATCTCTATGCACATATTGAGGAGGAGCAATTTTTTGAAAACCACCTTCTTTTGAAAAATTATCTTTAACAAAGTATGAAAAATGCTAATTTTGATCAGGAAAGTGATGTTGATATCTTTTATAAAATGGTAATCAAAGAAGTGAATCATTCATCTTGCCTCCGTGTGCCAAAACGATTTCAAATATATGATGCACATGTTGAGGGGGAGCTCTTTTTCTAAAAAAATATCAAAAAGAATTCATATACAAAATGCCTTGATATTATATCACAAGTATCTGGATTGATTTTCAAATAGTTTTCAATTTGGTTCCAATGGCAGATGAACAATACCAAATATAGCGACCAAGTTTACTTTATGTATGGAGTTATAATGATGGTTAGGTTAGGAATTCGTTCCCACGATCCAACCAGAGCCGGAGGGATCTACCCAGGGATAATCCACTAGATAGTGTAGAGTCCTTAGGTATGATGAAAAAAGGAGAAAAGTGAGATATGGGAAGAGTGCGGATCGAGATAGAGCTAGAACTGAATAAACCCAACAAGGTTCTAGCTATGAAGTCTCGTAAGCACTGAAGGGTTGAAGAATGAAAAGAAATGAATATAAAAAAGGTGAAAAGAAATAGCCTCCAATAATTCAACCTTAGGGCGAAACCGAGGTTCAATACATATGCTCTTGGTGTTTACTAAGGTAACACTTTGTATTGAAGACAAGACGTCATGGACCCAACGACCGCACCGCAC
Organism: Chrysanthemum lavandulifolium; assembly: GCA_022545495.1. Lineage (NCBI taxonomy): Eukaryota > Viridiplantae > Streptophyta > Magnoliopsida > Asterales > Asteraceae > Chrysanthemum > Chrysanthemum lavandulifolium. The sequence continues at coordinate 72,540,170 of CM040241.1, read as the reverse complement.
TAAAACTTCCCAAGCTACTCAAGTTCCTCTTAAAAGGGCTTGTTTCATTCTCACGGGAACCTACATAATCTATCGACTTTCTCTTTGAGATTGTTGATATTGAAGAAGGAGACCCTCTCCCTAGTCTCCGGCATAGGAACCAAATGTGCACAATTGAGTCTAGAGCCACGAGATCATCAAATAAATCTCTTTAGGACACTGTCTGTAAAACCCTAAAATCTCAAATCGCGTAAAATGACAATTTTGCCCTCCAACTTAATTATTTCACGAACTCGGAAAACACGTCAACATTATTTAACAAGTTATAAGATTAATAATAATTACCCATTATGAAAATATGTAATTTATGATATAAATTAGAGTGAACATAAATAAATAAACTATAAGTATTACATAAACATTACAATGAGTACACTATTAACTTGGACTTGGAACAAGACTAGATACATAGCAAAATGATAAGAATGGTAGTTTGATTTGGTCTCCCCCCCCCCCTCCATTATGGCCGCCCAAGGGCCTAAAATCCTCAATCAAATCAATTTTCATTAAACACATTATCTCCTCATTCATTTCAAAAATACACACATTGAAAACCCTAGCCTCTTTTCCTCTCATCTCAAGTGGCGGCAACATTTTATTTTCACCATTTCAATCCGAATTTTATCAAACCAAGGTGTTACTAGGAGGCTCGTGATCGTGGGTAATCGTTTGGTGGTCGTTGTGTTGGTGTTTGGGTCGAATCGGAGCTTGGTCGTGGGTATTGGTTTGTAGTCGTGGGTTTATAGAACCAAGAGGAGACTTGGTTGGTTTTTGTGGTTTGATTCTTGTCATCTTGTTTCGTATACGCTACAAGGGTAACATCTCGTCATTTTGAATCTCTTCTCCTTGTTCCTTTTATTCAATTCGTGGCTATATGTTTTTCTAGGGCTTGTATTCGATCTATATATCACATAAAATCATGAATATCTATCACATAAAATGATAATATAGCTATACATAAAAATCTTGATTCTTAATCTTTATAAATAGTATGATGTATGACATGATAAAATGAATATGAAACTGAAAATGGGTTCTTCTTTACGTCGATTTATATGAATAATAATAACGGGTTTAATAAGCTTGTGTAAGGGCTGTTTGATTTGAATAATTAAGGTGGGGCTGTTTTGAATCGACTTGGGCAAGTAAGGGCATGTTAATATACTATTAAAACAGGTCATATGGCTTTCATGGATCATGGGTGCGTTTGGGTAGGTAAAGCATGTGATTACAATGGTTTTAATGGGTCCTAAACTGGACAGCATCATATGTCGAATTTGTGTGTGTCATAGATCAAGTTTTATAAGTGAAATAATCTGGGTTTTTGTTGGAAAAGTCTATTTTATGTCTTAGTTAAGTTCTCCAAGTGGTTTGGTTGAATTTGGAGTTGTCTAAGTCGTATTTCTGAATTTTACAAGATCAAGTGTCAAAGCTGTTAAAACGGGTCTGAAATTTGGTTGGATTGTTTGATTTTTCATTTTCAAACCATAAAGAATTGTGAGCTCTCCTTTTACAGGAGTGACATTTAGGATATAAATGAATTTCTGGGAGTTTTGGGAATTTTTCTAAGGTGTCTAAACAGGTCCAATAAGTGTAAACTTTTAAGGTGTATTTTCTGATTGCTTTCTGGACAGGTCTGGACTTTTGATTTTCCATAGGCCATTTGACCTGGAAATAGAACCCGTCAATTTTTGGAGAGTCTTTAACTCATATGGGAACCCTGATTTTACTTGATTTCTTTTGAGCTAAGTAAGTATTTTATAAAATCGCTAAAGTCTGGTCCAAATATGAGTTTAAGAAAGGAAAGATAAAACAAGGATATCAATAAGTAAAACACTTACACATGCATGAAGCTTATAAAATGAGTATATAAGTAATATATGATATCAATTCGTAGATACGTTGAAGGAGATACTGACGTTGCTTCCCGTGTAACTTTCTTATTTGCTTTGATTTCGTTGCTAAGGTGGTATATTCGACCTTTCTCTTAAGGTTTCTCATGATCTCTTTGCATCTTTGATCTCTTGCCATATTGATATTGAACCTTTGCTTTGCTATTTGAATCTTTGACTTTGACCTTTGCTATTGAACCCTTAATTTTGATCCTTTGCTATTTGAACCTTTGATAATTGAACCATTGATATGGAACTATTGATTTGAATTGTGAACTGCTAATATTGGACATTGATATTGATTGAACTCTATATTGTATACTTTGACCTGTCAGTTGATACCCGAGCCATTAACTAGGCATGGGGGTTCCATGTCCGTGTCATTGATGCACCAATGGCATGACTTTAGTGTGGTTGAGTGATGTTCCACACCGTCCCCATATTTGTATTGATTATGCGCGCTTTGGATATATTGTATGGCCACTATTTGTTTTGCAGGGGTTGTATGGATGCATCCTAGATTTGTATTTGTTTTGTATTGATATATATGGTTTGGTGATGTGGTTGGTGTGTGTATACACCCTCACATTTTGGGAGCCGATCACCCATTGACTACTGAGACTCCCTCAGTATTGGTTTGGTATTCCGAGGTCACCCTCCGAATACAATGGTTACTATTGGATACTTGGTACGCTAATGCCACTATTGATATTGGTTTGTTTTGTTGGCTCGGATAGATTCTCATGACTTTACACTATTGATATAACCATATTGTACCTTCAGATTTCAACGATCATATTCGTATTGAATATCTTTATCCAAGACTTTATATGATTCACTCTATTACCAAGATATATATTCCATTGCTTTGATCTCACACCTCTCATTTCGTTAGTTCCGATTATCGCTCCATTCACGTACCGGGTTATTATATGTTATTGGACTTGATTATGATATTCATGTTTATGTGATTACTGTTTACTATGTATGATATGTATGTATGCGATATAAGATTTACCTGTTGTCATCTGGTGATATGCTATCTTACTGTTATGTGATCCTTTGATTTGTCTGGTAAGCGTGTCTGTGTAAAAATATTGTTGAATTGTTTATCTTTTGTACCTCGTTCGATTAATCTCGTGGACTATGACTATCCGTGGTGTCCTTATCTGCTTGTTGTTGACCTGCCATGTTTGCATTTATATTTATGCTACGGTTTGATTTGGGTAAATGGTTCAAATTATGAAGTCTAGCTTGTTAACTTGTTTAATTGCCCTGCTATGTATTTTAATTCATTTAATTATAGTGTTCATACTGTATCCCTACTTGTTACGTGTGACTGCCATGTTTTGACTACCGTAATGATACTGATTTATGTCTTCAAATTAAGAGTTTGACTGTGGAATTGCCATGCTCACCGATTTATTTATTGCTTCCGTTTTCTTCTGTAGATACCTGTTTGGCTTGTATGTATTTTGATTTCCTGAATTGTTGTATGCCATATATGTTGTATGGATGCTACGCCTGCTATGTTTACTTATGTTTCAGTTCTTGTATGTCCGGTTTGTATCTCGCTTGTTTATATGTCATTGATGCTTTGTTTCGCTTCGCCTCCGGTGATCCGCTCGCTTTGGATATCCGATAATTGTGTTCTGCAGATCCTCTTTGACTCATTACTCTCATTTCGCTACGACTTGTTATCCGTTCCTTTGTTTCATTTGCATTTGATTTTATTTAGCTTTCGCTTTGTTATATCTGCTCACTGGGCTTTTAAGCTCACCATTTTCTTTTCCCAGCGGTTTTAGGTTTGAAGATGGGCTTTGATCAATGAGAGTTGGATTATCCGAGTGGACTAACCCTAGTGACCTTATTATTTGGACTTGTTTTGGCGGGCTTTCGCTTTGAGATTTCTTTTTATTTTAACATTTGATTTTGTAATTTCCTTGTAAATCTTTGGTTATTATGACTTGGTACATTATTATTTAAAGACTTCCGCTTGAAAATTTTACTTGTATGTTCCGACATGACACCAGTGTGACACTTCTACCCTTGTCGGGTTGGGGTGTTACATTGTCAATGAAGACTCTCTGTTTCACACAATGTGGAAAGAGATTATATCTTATGTGTCCTACGATTATCCTTGTGGTATTGCCGTAACATCCGAGTGATATACAAACATATTCACAATGAAGATGGAAAGCCTTCTAGAGCCAACGCCAAACAAGTTCTTGGTAGGTGGCATGTGAGATCTATCCAATAGATCAACCATGTGAGAACCGAACAAAAACAATGGGCGATTCAAACTTATGAATCAATCCCGTTCAAAGTTATGGATTGACGAATACCTTTGAAAAACCGGTCGTTGTGCTTAAAAATTCTTTTCTTTAGCACATCGATCGTATTAATATTTCAAATATAAAAGGTGCTTATGATTGATAATTGATTATTGAGCGAGACTGATTGTTTTTCAAATCTCTTTTCATCAATCGGTGAATCTCAAATTCACCGTTCACTCACTCCGTGTTGTCTTCTTTGAGACGTTCGGTTTGAGAACAAATTAGAACAACCGCGAAACCCTGTCAAGGAGATTCTTCGAATTATACCGATCACGGGCAAGATTATCTCGATCAATCGGGAACCGTGGGCGTGTACCTCAATTCAACGAAGTGATCAAAGACACTTTCGCGCGCTTTATTGCTAATCTGTTGTATGCAGTACGTCCGACGCTTGTAATGATCGAATGGAGAGGTCAATCCATAGCCACATGCTCACTCATCACATTCATTTCTAAAGAAATCATAATAAGTGCATCAATGACTCGATATTTTCACTCCATGCTTCGCTACTGCCGCAAATATCATGAATCAACTAAAGCTTCCGCTACTCGATGAAAATATTTCATGATCCGTAATGTGAGCATGTCGGTCCAAAAGTCACAACTTCACATAATGTCAACACCGCAATGGAAAAGTCGAGATTTATGGTAGCCGATGATCTCAATGTCGGCTCAAAACTCATTATCACGTGGATCGATTAAAGACCTCCACTTGGATTAACCAAACATGAAAACTCGAAGAATCAATGACTACAGACTACAGAGCAAAGAACATTATCAAGAATCCAAGAACAATCTTAATGTAATATCTGTTTGTATTCAATGTAATTTGAGGTGACCTCCCTTACGGGGAGATTGTTAGGATTTAGTAAATCCAGTTATTAAAGTGTCGGTCACCTCAATTATATGTAATCGTTAAAAAGCTCATAGTCGTAGTTATTTAATGTTAAGTAATATTTAGTTAAGTAACACCGTGGAGGACGGACGGGTCTTTACCCACTGTATGCCTGATCCATAGCCCGTTGGTGGCGTTTTATGTAAGACTATAAATACCCTCTACCTCTCAAGGTAGAGGGTTGGAGCTCATAATAACACTTTTATTTTCTCTCACTAAGTTCCTAAACCTCTAACTATTTCTCTCTCTAAAACCTTATATTATACACCTATATGTGATCATGATTTGATGTGTTTGTGAAATCCAATATGTTACTGATTCATCGATTCTCGCTAGGGTGTTTGGTCATCAGCTATAGAAAGTAGGTTCATCAATTACCGCTAGTGTGTTTGATCATCAGTTATAGAAAGTAGGTTCATCAGTTATTTGCTAGTAAAATTGATCATCAGTTATAGAAAGTAGGTTCATCAGTTATTTGCTAGTGTATTTGATCATCATTTCTTTCAAATTAAAAGTTCATCAGTTATTGGTAGTACATTTGATCAGTAGTTATTTGCTAGTGTATTTGATCATCATATATTTGCTAGTGTTCTTTAAAAGTAGGTTCATCACTTATTGCCTGTGCGTTTGTGTTTATTTTGTATTCAGTTTAGTAGGTTCATCAACTTAATAATTATTTTGTTTTGTTGGAGAGGAAAAGAAGCTAAAAAGACAAAGAAACCAATAACTTTAAAAACGTATTCACCCAATGATGATGATTTTGTTGAGGATGCGTTTACTCAAAAAAAAAAACGTTCAACTGCTGCTACATGCAAACTTTCTGGTTCATCAAAACCTTCCAAACCTTCAACCACTACTACTTCCAAACCTTCTTCTTCATCTAAACTTGTTCTTCCTGAAGATCTTAAGCCTGGTCTTAATCTTCTCCAACCTAAACAAAAAAAAAATTCCAAGGCTTCTAATAAAAAGTTTCCCTAGTCCATTATTTGAGACTGTTCAGAAAATGACAGTGGACCAAATTTTTTTTTCAAGTTTGGGGTTTGCATCATTGTTAGATTTTGAAATAGATATAGTGCCAAGCCGTTTGGGGTATTGGTTAATAGAAAGGTTTGATGGTAAATCGGGAATCCTGAATGTCTTTAAGAAATCTATTCCAATAACCGCTGAACTAATTCACAAGACATTCGGATTCCAAATGGGCAAATTTGCAGTTGATGTCCGGGATGTTTTGAAGGAAAGGTCAAATGAATCTTACATTGAATGGAAGCAACAATTCAAGGGCATTAAGAGATTTTATGCTACACATTTGTTGAAAGTGATCAGGAAACAAATTAGGAAAAATGATTGTGGGAGTCTATTTCAAAAGAATTTCCTAGTTATGTTTGCTACTATCCTGGCCCTCATCGTTTCGACAGGGACTCTGAATATAGGATTCATCCCGCCTCTTACTTCTATTGAGAATGTGAGACATGGATTAGTGCCAATATGTGTAGATTATTTGAAGTCGAAAGAATAAGTCGAATCCGAGAAAGCGATTCTATGGTCCATCTTGTCGTTGGAGGTAACTACTATAACTTTAAAATTAATGCAAATTAAAATTGATGAACTAAAATTTATTTTTATCTAATCGATGAGTGTGTAAATACTCATCATTTTGGTCAAATCAACAAAGAAACACTTAAAAACGCTTAAAATGCATCAAAATACCGAAAATATCTCAAAATTGTATTTTATATGTTTCGGATGCAAAATGTTTAAAATCGATGAAAACGAGCTAAGTTTGCATAATTGCGCTTTCATCCCCGACTTTCAAATCTTGTCAAAATAGTCCCCGAGCACTTATTTTAAAGAAAAAGTCACCAAAGGTCCTTTTGAAATCATAAGTTTTCATAATTAGTCCTTTGGTGAAAAATTTCAAAAGTTTTGAGAATTTACAAGTTTGGTCCTTCAAGTTTCAAAATTGGCAAAAATAGTCCTTGGAAGTTTAAAAATATATTTCATGGTCCTTGTACTATTGAAACTTGTCGTAATTGGTCCCTTGGCATAACTTTGCAAAATTGGCAGAATTGGTCCCTCAAGTTTGGAGAATTGCAGCTTTGGTCCTTGTATTATTTAGAAACAAAACACCTTTGGACCTTGACCACTTCCCATGAGCCTTGAACCTCCTTTTGAACCATGATCCCCGCCAAACCACTTGACCCTTGACTGTGAACCCCCCATCTAATATATTAATCCTAGTCAAACCTACCAACTCCCTCACGGTTTCCTCCCCTCATCATCACCCACCGCCACGCACAACTTCGCAACACTCCATCACCAACTATGCTCTCTCCCCATACCATATCCCTCCAAACACAACTGTCCAAACAACATTTATTACACCCTCCTTTCCCAAGTTATCGACCCAATTGCAAATAATTTGGCGCCAAAATGAGAAATCAAGGGCCAGATCGAATCGACCACATCAATGGCCAAGAATGAAAGAAAGAGCTTTGAGAGCTATAAAGAAAAAGATGGAAGAAACAAGTTGTCACTTGTTTTTAGACCTTCTTTAATTTACGTAATCGTTTTAATTTTCTTATGCAAAAATCTTTCGGGTTTTAAGTTATTTGTCTTGTATGAGTTAATTCAAGTATAATTTAAAGTTCTTGTTCATTAATTTCAAAGTTCCTTCTTGATTCTAATTTCCGCCAAAAGTGTTCTTGTCACATTTTAAGTTTTAATCTGTTTTGCTTGTTCAAATTAGTTTATCTCAGTTATTTTAATGTTACTAAAGCAAGTTTGAAGGTTTTCCTGTCTAATTGCTCAATATTCAATACGGGTCAACAAAAGTCAACCTGCAGTGACAAGGGGGTAACTGATCTGGATTGCTGATGTACTAATGGAAATGGGTTGATTGTGTTTGGATTTGGGTTAATAATAGTGCATGATACTGTTCCATTTTCAGTTAGCAAGCCATAGTGGTACGGAAGTTTGTAAGTCTCAAATTTCATCCTATAAGTAATCATCCGCTTAATTTGATAGAGTAGGAATTTGAGGGTTCGTGAGTTATTCTTGTCATAGTATAATAATTTGAATCAGATGAAGTAAGTTTCAGTTTGTGGTGTGATTTGGAATGTTTAATCTCATCGGTTTCTATAGGTAGTGTTTGGTTTAAGGTCCGAACATGTGATAGAGGTTTGTAGTTAGTTAAGTATTGATGCATTAGTCTTTACTAGTTCGCTTAGAGTCATTCTAGTGGTTATATTGCATACTTAAGTGCTAATAGTCAAATTCATAGTTTAACCGTTTCTAGCACTCGTGATCGCTTAGATTTGGGAGTTCAATGTTTGAATTTAGGTGTAGAATTAGATAAGTTAGCTTGCACTAGTTCTATTTTACCATAAAACATCATATTAAGTCACTCATTTGGAATCAAATCTCATTAAAGTCAACATATCATTTCTGTGTTCAAAGTCAAAAGATGGAAAAGCAGTTTTTCACCAAGGTTGGAGGAATTTTCATTGATTCATTATTGGATCAATTCAAGTGATATTTTGGATTTTACAAGTTCAGTTGGTCTAGTTTAGTAATCTCATTTTTGTTGAATTTTATCAAGCTTCTATAAGCACTTAATCAGCTGTCCATTGAGTTGGTTTATGCCCTGTTCACACTCATCACATACTAAGTGTGAATCAGGCATATTGCAGCTCTTGCACAAGTATCATATTAGCTTATTAGGATCTGAATTTTGGTACAAGTGTTCTTTGCTTGGTGGTATTGAGGTTATAAAATCTGGTTTTCAGTTTTGCTCATTGGATAAGCTGTGGCTTTAGCTTAAAGTAGGTAAGGTAGAGGTTGTTTTCATTATAAAAGCAAATAAGTCAAATCTGTTTAGCTTGCACTCTAGAGGTTTAGATTAGTTGAAATATGTTAGTATTAAGTAGTTATAGCATACTATAGCTGCTGTGTTCATTTGGTGTCCATTTGTGGTCTTTGGCTTATTATTAAGTGCTTATTCATAAGCAGTTTGCACTGCAACTTCATATTCTCACACATAAGCCCTAGTTTTTATATTTTTCATAGATTTAGAATAATATTTTAGACTTTTTCTGAATTTTTCATAATTGTTCATTACTGTTTGCTATTTTTCCTTATTTAAAATAGTTTTTAGGACTTTTTAATTAGCCTTTATTGCAATTAAATCAGAAAATCTTCAAAAAAATAAGTTTTCAATTTTCATAGGTTAAGATAAATATAAAAAGCAAAAAATAATTTTTCCAGATTTTCTTAGTTAAATTTGTAATTTTAGCAATTTAATTAGTTTTAAATAGTTTTTAAATCATAGAAATTAGAATATAAATCGAAAAATACAAAATTAGTTTTGAAAATTATCTTTAGTTATTTTAGATTTTTCTAAGTCATAATTTCACTTTTCTAGCTTTATTTCATATTTTCTTATATTTTAGGGTATTATTAAATAGGTAAAATAATTTTTAATTAATAATAATTAAATAAATAGTCATAAAAATAATTTTCTTTTTCTCAAAATTTTCTTATCATTAGGTTTGTAAAAATTTATTTTTATATTTTTAGGATTAATACTGCTTCAATTTCACATTTTCTTTTATGACGTTACGTAGTTTTTAATTTAAATTTATAAAAGAAAATCAAGAAAATCAAATTTTAAAAATAGTGATAGCGTTTATTTAATATAATTTAGATTTTTAATTTTCTCGATGTTTCCTTTGTCATTTAGTATTATCATTAAATCCATTCCCTGCTCATATTACCCGATCACTATACGCTTAGATTCAATCGCATGCAGTTCGTTGGGACTTAACGACTGGGAAACACTAAACTCTCCGGACTCAATTGCATTGGTTTTAGACTGCTTTTAATTTTATTACGGTTGACCATTCACAAGTGGTTAATTTGTAATAAACTTGATAGGTTGCCACCAATCAAATTTTGGCGCTACCGGGAGTCAGTAAGCTAATTATCTTACGCTTAGCAGTTAGTGATTTGAATATTCACCCTTGTTCATACCATCTATATATATCTATATTTTCTTATAAAAATCCAAAATCCAAAAACATCTTAAAACATATAAAACACAAAAATATTTTTCTTTTGTTTCTACATATATATAAATCAAAACCCAAAAGATTTTCTTTCTTATTTTTACAAAATGTTTATCCAAAATCCAAAATATCCATCTTTACCCTCTCACATCTTTGATTCTTCATCCCTACCCTCCGAAAACATTTGATTCTTTCTATGTCTCATCCTCACCCTCTTGGTTGTCAATGGTGTGGTGGTCCTTATAATGGTGGCAATTGCCCCAGAGTAATGGTGGAGTCGAAACGGGTCCGTCTATAACCAAGATCCCTATTCTTACCATAACACAACCGATTTATTCCATCACTACCACTTCATGAGATTCGAGACATATTCATGTGAATTTTGTGGAGGTCCTCATCAAGAATTTGAGTGTCAAACCGGGAACACGTTTGTTCATGAACAGCTTTTCTTGTAACACTCGTGACTTTGAAATGACCAAATTCCATATTATTCACATGACCATCCACAACAATCATTTTGTTGTGAGTATTGTGGAGGTCCACACTTTAGCTCGATTGTCAAACAAGGAATCCATTTCCTTGTAACAATAACAACTCTTCAGATCATGACCAACCTCTACAAGACCAAATGAATCGACACCACCTCACCTCAACCACTTCCTCAAAGTCTTCTCCTTGATCTTTTGGATTTAGTGAAGATTTGAAGGAATGTAAACATTCCCAAGATAATCCAAATCAAAAATCCATGGAAGAATTGTTAGTCAAGAGCGGTGCTAAATTAGATTCCCGATTGCCAAGTGAAAACTCTATTAGGAATTAATTGAAATACAAAAGCACCAAATCTAGCTCTTGATTCAGCTTCATTTCGATGACAATGATGATGAAGATACCCTTGATATCCTTCCTTTTATAAAGATTCATCAAGTTCAAGCAGCTTGAGATTCCATCCGTGGAAATACAGGAGAAAAGAATATGATCAATCACTAGCGAGAAATAATGGAACTTGTAGAATCCATAACCGCTAGTCCTTCTCAACTCCCTCGGTCTGTTATCACACCCGAGGTTCACACTCACTCTCGAGCATGGGGACGAGCATCTTGACACTGTTCACGAAAAGGAATCGGACTAATTCATAAAGTCTAGTGTTGAGAACCTTGTCCCAATCCCAAGAGAGTCACAGGAATTCTCGAGCATTTGTGTGATATCCCTACCCCTCTTGTCTTCCCAAAAGATCATGTTGAGATGTTCTCCGATTCGATGATGATGATTCGTTGTCTTATGGAGACATCGCTTATGTGGAAGATTTACCTTCCGAGCTTGTTAGCTTAGAAGAAGAGAATGATGAAGTTACCGACCTTTGAAATCAAAGATGAAGCACTTCGCAACATTATTGAATGTTAATCTTCTCATTTCTAGAATCGAGGCTTTTAATGAAAAGCCTATTTCATCTCCTATCCCCATTAAGGATAGTGACATTCTTCCGATGATTCTATTCCGAAATGAAAGCCTTCTGCTTTGATAATACGGGAGAGAAGATTAGTGGCGGTACCACTTTTCATTCTCATACTTCTCCCGATTATGAATCATTTACATTGGAGGAGTTCACGGTGAACCCACTCATATCAATTCGAATATGATTCATTCACCTTCAAGGAGTTCTCGATGAACTCACTCATATCATATCTCCGCACGAGTATGATAATTTCTACTTTGATCTAGACACACCCATAATATGTCTTGATCAAGCAAGCTTAACTCGATGAGATTCATGAAAATATGAATTCTCCTATCGAGGATGAAGAGTTAGTCATGATTTCTATCATGATTTTCTTTCTTTCTTCATATATTACATCACTTCTCCTGCTCTTCACTCCTTCGGAATGAGGACACTATCTTTGACCCCGGTATTTTCATTTATTATTTGTAAGCCGGATCTATGTATACCTCATCGGTGTGGAACTTTCACGTACTTCAATGTTTATACAAACATCTTGAATGAAAGTCCGATGGAGATTGTCTCTTCCACTTACGTCCCCATGAACAAATTAATTCGGGGTCGAGTCAAGCTAGCGACTCGGTAATCAAAAAAGAGTTAAACATGGGTTTTCACCCGTGTACCACCCTAGTGTGGGGAGTTGCCCCATTGTTGTATATAAGTTTTCATCAAAAAAAAAAAAAAAAAAAAAAAAAATCTTTCAAAATAATGGCCGTAGTATTTCCCTTTTCGTTCTATGTTTCGGCATAACAGATGCACTTTGAATATTGAGGGCAATATTCATTTCTAGTGTGGGGAATTCTCACGAATTTTATCATGTAATTATACCACCCAATTCCCCATTTTTGGCCAAATTTTTTTGGAGTAAGTGTTTTGCACTTACTCAAATTACTTGTTATCATCCATGTCTAATAAACAAAAGTATTGGCTAATCCAGAGCAAACGGCTCTTGGTAAAGATATCTCAAACCGTTGACGGCTTGCAATTTGCCCAAAATTGTATGGTGTTCACCACCATATCTTTAATTAGTAAAGAGTTGGCTAGCCCAAGGTTATGGCTTGTGGTAAAGGCGCTTGGAAAACCATAATTGGTAATCGACTCACCAAAGATATTTTATCTAAGAGTTGGCTAGTCCGTAAGCAACGGCTTCGGTAAAGACAAATCAAATCCGTTGAAAGTGGTGATTTGCTCAAAATCATTTGGTTATCATTGTACCAAGGTTCTTACTTGAACTGAAACAATTGGCTACTCCGTAAGTAATGGCTTTTGGTAAAGAGATTCAAATCCATTAAGTTTTTCAAAAGATTGCTAGGACTAGCAATAGTTTAGTGTGGGGATTGATGAGTGTGTAAATACTCATCATTAACCACTTGGAATGGTCAACCGTAATAAAATTAAAGCAAATCTAAAACCAATGCAATTGAGTCCGTGAGAGTTTAGTGTTTCCCAGTCGTTAAGTCCCAACGAGTAAGCGATTGAATCTAAACGTATAATGATCGGGTAATATGAACAGAATGGATTTAATGATAATACTAAATGACAAAGGAAATATCGAGAAAATTAAAAATCTAAATTATATTAAATAAACGCTATCACTATTTTTAAAATTTGATTTTCTTGATTTTTCTTTATAAATTTAAATTAAAACTACGAACGCATAAAAGAAAATGTGAAATTGAAACAAAGATTAATCCTAAAAATATAAAATAAATTTTTTACAAACCTAATGATAAGAGAAAATTTTGAGAAAATAAAATTATTTTTATGACTATTTATTTAATTATTATTAATTAAAACTATTTTTACCTATTTAATAATACCCTAAAATATAAGAAAATATGAAATAAAGCTAGAAAAGTGAAATTATGACTTAGAAAATCTAAAATAACTAAAGAGAATTTTCAAAACTAATTTTGTATTTTCCGATTTATATTCTAATTTCTATGATTTAAAAACTAATTAAATTGCTAAAATGACAAATTTAACTAAGAAAAACTGAAAATTATTTTTGCTTTTATATTTATCTTAACCTATGAAAATTGAAAACTTATTTTTTGAAGATTTTCGATTTAATTGCAATAAAGGCTAATTAAAAGTCCTAAAAACTGCTTTTAAATAAGGAAAATAGCAAACAAGAATGGAAAATTATGAAAATTCGGAAAAGTCTAAAATATTATTCTAAATCTATGAAAATATAAAAACTAGGGCTTATGTGTGAGAATATGAAGTCAAGAAGGCAACCGCTTATGAATAAGACTTAATAATAAGCCAAAGACCACAAATGGACACTAAATGAACACAAAGACTATAGTATGCTATAACTACTTAATAATAACATATTTCAACTAATCTAAACCTCTAGAGTGCAAGCTAAACAGATTTGACTTATTTGCTTTTATAATGAAAACAACCTCTACCTTACCTACTTTAAGCTAAAGCCACAAATTATCCAATGAGCAAACCGAAACCGATTTTATAACCTCAATACCACCAAGCAAAGAACACTTGTACCAAAATTCAGATCCTAATAAGCTAATATGAGACTTGTGAAAGAGCTGCAATATGCCTGATTCACACTTAGTATGTGATGAGTGTGAACAGAGCATAAACCAACTTAATGGACAGCTGATTAAGTGCTTATAGAAGCTTGATAAAATTCAACAAAAATGAGATTACTAAACTAGACCAACTGAACTTGTAAAATCCAAAATATCACTTGAATTGATCCTATAATGAATCAATGAAAATTCCTCCAACCTTGGTGAAAAACTGCTTCCATCTTTCGACTTTGAACACGAAATGATATGTTGACTTTAATGAGATTTGATTCCAAATGACTGACTTAATATGATGTTTTATGGTAAAATAGAACTAGTGCAAGCTAACTTATCTAATTCTACACCTAAATTCAAACATTGAACTCCTAAATCTAACTGATGCGAGTGCTAGAACAGTTAAACTATGAATTTGATTATTAGCACTTAAGTATGCAATATAACCACTAGAACGACTCTAACTGAACTAGTAAAGACTAATGCATCAATACTTAACTAACTACGAAACCTCTATCACATGTTCAGACCTTAAACCAAACACTACCTATAGAAACTGATATGAGATTAAACATTCCAAATCACACTTACAAACTGAAACTTACTTCAATACAGATTCAAATTATTATACTATGACAGCAACAACTCACAGAACCCTCAAATTCCTACTCTATCAAATTAAGCAGATGATTACTTATAGGACAGAAATTTGAGACTTACAAACTTCCAGCCACTATGGCTTGCTAACTGAAAATGGAACAGTATCATGCACTATTATTAACCCAAATCCAAACACAATCAACCCATTTCCATTAGTACATCAAGAATCCAGATCGCCACCCCTTGTCACCAGCAGTTGACTTTTGTTGACCGTATTGAATATTGAGCAATTAGACAGAAAACCTTCAAACTTGCTTTAGTAACATTAAAATAATCGAGATAAACTAATTTGAACAAGCAAAACAGATTAAAACTTAAATGTGACAAGAACACTTTTGGCGGAAATTGAATCAAGAAGGAACACTGAAATTAATGAACAAGAACTTTAAATTATACTTGAATTAACTCATACAAGACAAATAACTTAAAACCCGGAAAGATTTTTGCATAAGAAAATTAAAACGATTACAGAAATTAAAGAAAGGTCTAAAAACAAGTGACAACTTGTTTCTTCTGTCTTCTTTCTCTTTTATAGCTATCACAAAGCTCTTCTCTTTCATTCTTGGCCATTGATGTGGTCAATTCGATCTTGGCCCTTGATTTCTCATTTTGGCGCCAAATTATTTGCAATTGGGTCTGATAACTTGGGAAAGGGGAGGGTGTAATAAATGTTGTTTGGACAGTTGTGTTTGGAGGGGGGGGGATATGGTATGGGGAGAGGAGCATAGTTGGTGATGGAGTGTTGCAAAAGTTGTGCAGGCAGTGGGTGATGATGAGGGGGAGGAAACCCATGAATGGGAGTTGATCTGGTTTGACTAGGATTAATATATTAGACAGGGGTTCACGTGTCAAGGGGTCAAGTGGTTTGGCAGGGGTCATGGTTCAAAAGGAGGTTCAAGGCTCATGGGAAGGGTCAAGGTCCAAAGGTGTTTTGTTTCTAAATAATACAAGGACCAAACTGCAATTCTCCAAACTCGAGGGACCAATTCGCCAATTTTGCAAAGTTATGCCAAGGACCAATTACGACAAGTTTCAATAGTACAAGGACCATTAAAGATATTTTAAACTTCCAAGGACTATTTTTGCCAATTTTGAAACTCAAGGACCAAACTTGTAAATTCTCAAAACTTTGAAATTTTTCACCAAAGGACTAATTATGAAAACTTATGATTTCAAAAGGACCTTGGTGACTTTTCTTTAAAATAAGTGCTCAGGACTATTTTGACAAGATTTGAAAGTCGGGGACCTAAACTCGCCAATTATGCAAACTTAGCTCGTTTTTCATCCGATTTTAAACATTTTGCATCCTGAAACCTATAAAATACAATTTTGAGATATTTGATATTTTGATGCATTTCTGAGCGTTTTTAAGTGTTTTGCGGTTCAGATTTGACCAAAAATGATGAGTATTTACACACTCATCACTAACTTTAACTTAAATTGATGAACTAAAAATGCAGGTGATATTTGCCAATTCTCTTCTGAAAAAACCAAAAATCCTAGCATTTAAGTACTGGAAAACCGAAGAGATGGTTAAGTTGGATGAGATGATGTTTGGCAAAGACCGAAACAAAACAAAAAAAACCATTAAAGAAGAATCAGCGGAAGGAGAAGAATTGGATGAGGAAGAAGAAAAGGAGGAGGAGGAGGATGGAGAAGAAAAGGAGGATGATGAAGAAGAAAAGGAGGAGGATGAAAATAAGGAGGATGAAAAGGAGGATGATGAAAAGGACGAGGGTGAAAAGCAGGAGGATAAAAATGAGGATGATGAAGAAAAGGAGGATGATGATGAACATGAAGAAAATAACGGTAATGATCAAGAGGATGTTGATGATCAAGAGGATGATGATGAAGAGGATAATAAAAAGGAGGATAATGAAGATGATGATGATGAAGAGGATCAGGGTATAGAAAATGATGGAGCAGAAATTCAGGATATTGGAGAACCCTCAAGAAAACCAAAATTTACAAAAAGCATGATTAAGAAACGGGGTAGTCCTGAAGGTAAGAAATATTAAAAATATTAATTTATTTTTTCATCAGCCTTATGAATAAAATGATTGGTATCTTTTTTTTCAGCAGACCAAGAAGAATACAATGATGCAGATGAACAAGAATACGATAATGCATATGAAGAAGAATTCAATGATGCAGTCGAGAGTCTACAGATGATTGGAGGTATGATTTTATTAAATTTTCATCAGTTTTATAAATACGTCTTTTTTTACAGATGATTGAATATTTTAAAAAATTACTTAAGACAACTTCTGTCTAAAATAGAGGCAATGACAGAAGAAAACAATGATGCAGTCCAGGGTTTACAGATGATTGGAGGTATGATTTTATTAAATATTCATCAGCATTCTTCATATATATTATATATCTTTTAAAGAATATCTAAAAATTAGTGTATCTAGTCTTATATAGTTTTTTTAAACAATAACAAATGCTAACAATGGTCGCAGATGATGATGATATCTTGTTGATAAAAAATCTGAGGACTCCAAGAAAGAACAAAGAAAAAACAATACCTGGTATATATTTTATCATATGTTCATCAAATACCTATTATTAGAACATATAATTTTATCATTTGTTCATCAGTTATATTATTTGTTCATCAGTAATCTTATATAATTTTATCACTTGGTAATTGATGGACCACAAGAAGAAGAGAATGAAGAAGCAGGGGACAAAACTGATGAACAAAGTACGTATTGGTACATTCACAAGTTATATTATGTTCATCAGTTATATTATTTGTTCATCAAGAATATTACATTATATTTTAAACATTTAACTAAAAAACTTGTATCCGATCGAGAATGAAGAAGCAATGACACCAATCCCAAAATGGTGGCGGTGAATAAAGAAGCGGGGTCAAAACCGATGAACAAGGTAATGTGTGGAACATTCTTTTAATGACTTGTGTACCATTTTCTTAAAGATAATCTTGAGTAATCGATGAAGAAATAATTGATGAACATTACTTGAAAACCGATGGACAACTAATTGATGAACATGTAGGAAGCAAACGGAAAGGAAAAGGAATTCAAATTCTCCTTATCGTAAAGTCTGCTTCGATGAATCTGCTCAAAACCCAATTGGCATTCAAACGGAAAAAGAAATCAAAAGTCCTAAGACGATCTTGTGAGGAATGAGCACGACATTGATGAGCAAGTAGTGATGATGTTCATATAGATGATATTGAGGAGCATCAATGGGTAGATGCCATGATTGGTAAAAATCTTTATATTATGTTCTTTTAATTAGTTGATATATATTTTAAAATTTAATTGAAGAATTTAATGATGCCGATATTCCAATGATCGAAAATGATGGAAACACGTAAATGGATGATCCAATGACCGAACTATTTAAACAAATGATATGCGTAAGAATGAATTATTTATTTAACTATGATTATATTAATGACATAATTAGTTGTTTATATATGTTTTAAAATTTAATTCAACAATTTAACATATGATATTCCAATGACCGGGAGTAATGAAGACACTGAAATGGGTGATCCAATAACCAAAACTGATCAAACAGCTGAAACTGGAAATGATGAACAAAAGAGCTCATCATCTGCAAGTATTAAACTTACCCAACAGTTATCAGCAATGATATTAGAGTTTCAAGGGGTT
Organism: Chrysanthemum lavandulifolium; assembly: GCA_022545495.1. Lineage (NCBI taxonomy): Eukaryota > Viridiplantae > Streptophyta > Magnoliopsida > Asterales > Asteraceae > Chrysanthemum > Chrysanthemum lavandulifolium. Next base: position 72,521,586 of record CM040241.1, on the reverse strand, counting down.
TATTCCCAATTCAAATCAGCAGAGGTAAAAATCTTTAAACTTACTACTTTAAATAACTTTAAATATATATTTTTAAACTTATTTGAAAGTAGGTTCATCAGTTATTGCTAGTGCGTTTGATCATCAGTTATTTGAAAGTAGGTTCATCACTTATTGCTAATGCATTTGATAATCAGTTATTTGAAAGTAGGTTCAAAGTAGGTTCATAACTTATTGCTAATGCATTTGATAATCAGTTATTTGAAAGTAGGTTCATCAGTTATTGCTAGTGCTTTTGATCATCAGTTATTGCTAGTGCTTTTTGAAAGTAGGTTCATCAGTTATTTTGAAAAGTATGTTCATCAGTTATTGATAGTGGTTTGATCATCTGTTATTTGTAACTAAGTTCATCAGTTATTGCTAGTGCTTTTTGAAAGTAGGCTCATCAGTTATTTTGATAAATAGGTTCATCAGTTATTGCTAGTACATTTGATCACCAGTTATTTAAAAGTAGGTTCATCAGTTATTGATAGCGGGTTTGATCATCGTTATGACAGGAATTCAATCACTCCCTGAGGAACATGTTAGCCATATTTCAAGAACTGAAAATTGATATTGATGACATGCTAAGCGCTGGATTGGAAAAATACCCCCAAGATGAATCATTGTTGGAAGTCTGGGACTGGATGAACAGGTTAGTAAACATGATGACGTTTGAGAGCTCACAGAGTGAAGATGAAAGCTCAATGCAGATGGTTGTGCATGAAGCTGATGATAAAAAAAAGGTTTCGAGGAGAAGGAAGCATGTGAAGAAACAGATGAACCTCATCAGGACATGCCGACAGAGAAAACGTTAACTCAAATGTTCTTGGATCCAAGCTTTATGGAAGAAATTGAAAACCTTGAACGTCAAAAACAGGTAATACAATCAAAAACCATTTTGTACCTAACTGGTGAACTTATAAACGATTTGAATTATGAGAACACTTGATGCAAAATAACTGATGAACTATTACCTGAAAACAGATGCAAAGGCCAGAATTCCCAATATTCAACACGGAGCAGTATACGTGTCAGGATATCATTTTGTTTCAAGAGAAAAAAGAACCTGAGCAGATCTTGGAAGAATTGCTCAAAAACACACCTTTCTTGCAGACATCGTCATAACTGTTGAGTGAGAAGATTGACGACGATGTTTGGAAAAAAATTCAAGAAGATGCTTCAAAAACCTCACCAGCAAAGTGGAAAAACCTCTCCCCAGAAGATGAAGAACAGATCAACAGGATTCCAAAGATGATAACACCCATATCATTTGTACCCGCATCACACGAAGAAAAATTAAAAATGAATGAAAAAGAAGATGAACCTTTTACCACACCACTGAATTCTTTCAACACAATCGCTAAAAAGCTTAAAATGCCTGAAACGGAGAAGAAAATTAAAGTAAGTGAAGATGGCTTAGAAAATATAAAAGAAAAGAGAAAAATCAAGCCTACTGAATCTCTAAAGTCTCCGTATTTACAAAGAGTAGTTGTGATGAACAAAGTACATGAGTTGGAAAAAAGGTAGCAAATACAATTTTCTTTGCAAGAGGAGATATCGAGTAAGTAATTTGTATTATGTTCATCAATATAAAATTCTTATTTCTTAATCGAAGTTTTTTTTTTTTTTTTTTTTTTTTTTCTAAAATATTATATTTAAATGAAATTGCGGATGTGTTATTTCATTCATACTTTGTTGACGGTCAAAGAATACACTTTGAGAGCTTCAAGGATGGCAATGAAATTAGTTCAGGAGTGATTGATATGTGGGCGTATCTACTGAACATGGCAGAAGGGAAAAGGAGTCTAGGATCATTGAGGAAGCTATACGCCCATACATCAGTTATTGTACGTTACAAAAACTTTATCAATTATGATTCAATACTTGAAATCAGTTAACTTATGCTTTGACTAATATTGATGAACAACAGACACAATAAATGACGAATATGAGTATAAACTCGAATGCTCTGTATTCAAAGTTTGCGGAGAACATGAACCATGTTTTCTTTTTGTCTACTACTTATCAATCTGCCAAAGACATTGACCTAGTAAGCATTTCATTTTACTAGTTTGTATGAGATAAAAAACTGATGAACAAATAGATAATTGGAAATTTTAACACTTTATGTTTAACAGATGTTTTTCCCGATGATGCTCGTTGATGAACACTACTATGTTGTCTATTTCAACTTGAATGAGCCTCAAATCCATATTCTTGACAACATGGATCACAGTGATTCAATCAAAGACATATATGGGAAAAAAACTGAGTTATTTGGTAAGAATTTTACGTATATTAAATATATGTTCATCAATGTAGTTAAAATTGAAGCTCATTGTTTTTAATTTGTTATTACAGAGAGTACTCTTTTTGAAGTTCTTGAAAAATAACGGGTATCCACATGTTCAAACACTGAACAAATACATAGTGTGTAATGTGAAAATGGAATGGCAAACCAAAGATAATTACATTGATTGTGGAATTTTCGCTATGAGGCACATGGAAACATATTTAGGAAACAAGTTCTTTGATCTTGGATTTGTAAAAGAAGGAAAAGAACAAGACAAATGGATAGAAGACTTGAGAAAGAAGTACTTGACAAAGATTATGTTGTCCGAGTCCAATGACAATGAGAAAAAGATGAGAGACAGAGGTTCATGAATATCAAAGTTTAAGTTTGAAGGAAAGAGAATGCTCCAACAGATGTCTGAAAAGGCTATTGCAGATCGTGCCTCTGATTATTTTGATAGAGAAGCTAGTGCTCTACTTCGAAAGAAGTAAAAAACAATATGGTCTAATTGATGAATGTTTGGAATATATTAAGTAGTTATGGTTATTTGATGAACAAGTTATGGTTAAATACTTTTGGCTGGTCAGAATGGGCAAGTTATGGTTAAGTAGTTATGGTTATTTGATGAACAATATGATATAAATTGATGAATATTTTTGTAAATAGTTTGGTTAAATAGTTATGCAAATTTCCCTTTTGTTTATTAATATTTGGTCTATTATTAAATCGATAGAATCTACTGCTCGGATAAAGACACTATCTTTCTGCATAAAGACACTATCTTTCCGCATAAATAATTTGTGGTTCTGCATATTTTTGGGGTTCTGCAAATTTTTTTTGTGGTTCTGCATATACACTGTGCAAATGAAATGACTAAACTGCAAATTGATTCCTCCATATACTGTTTTGGTCTATCTTGTACATTGCAACTTGATTACACAAACCAATAACTGACCAAACAATTTGATTCCTCCACTATATAAGGCCATAATCTCAATGGCATTTTCATCACATATCTATAACAATCAACAAATAACTGACCAAAATGAGTTCCAAAGATTTCATATACATTACCAGTGACTCTGAAATTGAGGAGGTTAGCCCACTCAATATAATTGAGCCACTCCCTGAAATTGAGCCATCAAAGTTTGGCTCAAGCTCCAAAACAGAAGAACCTAGCAGTAACCTAACCCGAAAAGAACTTGCAAGGAAGGCTTTTGATGAAAGGAAGAAAGTTCTTGGCCTCCCAAACAAGCACTTTTGTGAAGAAAATGGTATTGAACCTTTTGTGGTTAAAGATGACAAAGCAAAAGAGGAAGGGAAAAAAGAGATATGTTTAGGTAAGGGAAGCGAAGGAAAGGGAATGGAAGCTTTGGTTACATATGATGTATGTATGCAGGTGGTTTAAGTATCACTTAAACCAAATTTAATAAAACTGTTGTAACCCAATCTATCAATGAATTGTTTTATGCTTATGATTTCAATAAAATAACTGATGAACAATAACAAGCGATGAACCTATGATCTTGAACAACAAGCGATGAACATAAGATAACACATGACAAAATAAGCGATTAACAAAAAAAATAGATTTGATCATAGTAGAAATATAATAAAAATAATTGATGAAAAAAAAGATACTGAAGGACAAGTTATGAACCTATGATAACTGATGAACATATGATAACACGTGACAAATAACTGATGAACAATAAAAAAAAATTCTTATCAGAAAAAATTCAAATTTATTTATCTGACCGAAAAAATCAAAGTTTCTTTGATCGTTATAAAAAAAAGCATTCTTATAACACAAACTTCACATTTATTTATCTAACACGAAAAAAAAAAAGAACAAAAAAATTGAAATAGTAACTAAGAAACTACACAAGCATTCTTCTCAAACAACTTCAACTTCTTAGCGGCCAATCTCGCCTTCTGCTTCCTTTCCTTTACAGCAGCCTTATCACTAGCCTTCTTAGCATCAATTTGAGCTCTGATAGCATTGCACTTCGCCTGACCATGATCCTTCATGCTACATTTGAAGAATCTACAGTTCTTCCTACGCTTCCCACTCAGATTAATTGAACGCTCAACACTGCCCTTAATCCTTTTTCGCGAACCCTTAGTACTAACCTGTTTTGGACAATAACAATTGAATGATCAAAAAGAAGCTGAACAATAACTGATGAACAAAAAAACTTGATGAACCAAAAATAAATTAATGTTCATCAATTAAAAAACCATATAAACTAACTGATGAACCTATGATAAAACAGACAATAGTGATGAACATATGATAACGATGAACCTATCGAACACAAGACAATAAGCGATGAACCTATGATAACTCCTAACTCGAGATAACTCCTAACTCCGTAGTAACATAATCTGTGATAATGTAACCGTGGTAACACAAATAAACACAAACAAACTAACGATGAATTTATCGTAACATTATAGCTAAAAAGACAATATAATTTAATATGTTCATCAACTAACACTAGAACAAAAGTGGATTGGCCACACCGAATATGTGACGATATACATATAGTCACACATGATTTTTCGCCGTGTGACTAAAGGTGCCGCGACCATAGGTACTCTATGGTCACGTGTTTGACTTTTTTAGTCTCTATTGCAAAAGAGTAACAAAACCGTAACATGTGTGACTAATTAGGTACAAATTTTGTTGGATTAATCCGTATTAGTGACCATAAACATGTATAGTCACACAAAGCATGTTTGTTTTGAGTATTTAGTCACATACAATTAAACATAAAGTGGCAAAAGTGTTAATAAGTGTGACCATATGTTGTTTAAGGTGAAGAAATATGTCTTTTGTGTGACTATTGATCATCCAATGGCCACTTGAATTTTATGTTTGTGTGGCCTTTTGTAACATTTAGTCACACAAAGCATGTTTGTTTTGGGTATTTAGTCACATACAATTAAGCATAAAGTGGCAAAAAGTGTTAATAAGTGTGACCATATTTTGTTTAAGGTGAAAAAATATGTCTTTTGTGTGACTATTGATCATCCAATGGCCACATGAATTTTATGTTTGTGTGGCCTTTTCTAACATTTAGTCACACAAATCATGTTTGTTTTGGGTATTTAGTCACATACAATTAACCATAAAGTGGCTAAAAGTGTTAATAAGTGTAACCATATGGTGTTTTAAGTGAAGAAATGTGTGTTTTGTGTGACTATTGATCATCCAATGGCCACTTGAATTTTATGTTTGTGTGGCCTTTTCTAACATTTAGTCACACAAAGCACGTTTCTTTTGGGTATTTAGTCACATACAACTAATCATAAAGTGGCTAAAAGTGTTAATAAGTGTGACCATATGGTGTTTCAAGTAAGAAACGTGTATTTTGAGTGACTATTGATCATCCAATGGCCACATGAATTTTATGTTTGTGTGGCCTTTTGTAACATTTAGTCACACAAAGCATGTTTGTTTTGGGTATTTAGCCACATACAATTAACCATAAAGTGGCTAAAAGTGTTTATAAGTGTGACCATATGGTGTTTTAAGTGAAGAAATGTGTGTTTTGTGTGACTATTGATCATCCAATGGCCACTTGAATTTTATGTTTGTGTGGCATTTTCTAACATTTAGTCACACAAAGCATGTTTCTTTTGGGTATTTAGTCACATACAATTAATCATAAAGTGGCCAAAAGTGTTAATAAGTGTGACTATATGGTGTTTACAGTGAAGAAATGTGTGTTTTTTGTGACTATTGTTCATCCAATGGTCACATGAATTTTTAGTTTGTGTGGCATTTTATAATATTTAGTCACACATCGAATTAAACAAAGAGTGACCAATAATGTTGATAAGCGTGACCATATTATGTGAGTTCATCTTTTAGTCACATGGTTGCTACTGCTAGTACTAAGTTAGTACTCCTAGAGCAGAGTTACTACTGCCAGTACTAACTTAGTACTGCCGGAGCAAGTTATTACTAGTACTATGTTAGTGCTGTTAGAATAAGTATACATATGCAGAATTAAAAACAAAAAGTAATTTCAAATTGAATAAAACTCGAATGTATATAACTGAACCAAATATAGAATTGTAATGTCGCATATAATCAAATTCTCAACTACCATAATTTACTTATAAAACTGCAAAGGATGTCCAGGTGCAACTCGTGCTAGCTGTGCTGAAGGAGATCAATAAGAGCTTTCTCAGAAAGTGAAAAATATGCTTAGAATGATTTACTTATACATTGATATGGTGAAATAAAGGAACATATCAACATGGTGAAAGTATAAGATACATACTATGCCTTTAGTCTGACACATGGAAACAAGTCCATGAATAAACCGCCCAACTGCCTATTCGTTGTGCCTGAAAAAGTTAATTATTGTCCAGTATTTAACAGTTCCACCATTGATCACTTTCTGTATAGAAGAAAATATGAGTTATTATTAAAAATACCAGATAACAACCTATGATCTTTTCTCACCCATGTGAATAACAGTATTTAACAGTTCCACCATTGATCACTTTCTGCCGAATCTGAAACCAGCAAAAAGAAACATCAAATCAATACTGCAATCACATTATATCAGAGGCCTAATTGAATAAATAAGTAACCAACTTTGGAACAGTTTCTACTTTCGGTAATTAACCAATGTTGTTAGGCCTAAAAAAGCTTCAAAGTTAACGAAATAGAAATTAAGGTAATCAACTTAAAAAATTTTGACATAAGGTATTTTGATCCAGTAACTGATCAAAATGAGATGTAGCGGTTGTGGTATCAGTAACTTTTCCTATGTCGACATTTTATTCCTGACATGCCGCATTGGCCCCTGAAAACCCGTTGTCTTAGGTAATTATGCTAAATAGAAAATTGCCACTTTTATGGTCTGATCAGGTTTATAAAAGGCACCTAAAATAGAAACTAGACCAAAGTTTTTCTCTTTTAATAAGCAACTAGCCTTATATTAGAGCATGAGTTGTACTGCACCTCACCGTTGTCCCAGATGGTTGCAAATCTTATTCTCCCATCCTCGGATCCTCAGAAACACGAAGTCGCACAATAAATTTAAAATATCTTGTCAAGCACACCCACAATAAAATTTCTTATCAAAATCACATGACAACTTAGAAAACGTTATTACATAAGAGATATTTACATACCACCCCAATGGTGTAAGGTCCTCAACTTGTCTCGAGCCCTATCAACAAAGCAATGACTATAAAATTAGGTTGAATTACTCGAGTGGAAGAGTCGCCTCAAACAAAACTACACCTGAGATTGCAGATAACAATCTTAGCCATGAGTTGTACAAAGCTAATTCTTACTTTTGTTTATATCATCTCCCCCTACAGATCCAAAAGGTACAATAGTAGCTTCGAATTTCGCTGCCATCCTTACAAATTCTTGTTGTTCAGGCCAAAATAGCTTGTGAACTTCACCCTGAGAAACACAAAAACTTAACCAGGATAAAGCGGATGTATTGTTTGGTTGAGAGCGGTTTGAACATATTCATTGCGGTTGATGAACATATTCATTGCAACATACCAAATACTCTCAACAAAATGGAAATGTGTTGCATCCCGTATTCAACATTGTTATCAAGTTCAAGATTTTCCGGGTGACCTAACCCATGAAGCATTATACGTTTTCTATTAAAATTGTAGAAAAAGTATAAAGAGATCAAGCCCCAAAAGCATGTGATTGCCAACAAATTATACAAGGACTTCAAATGGAATCCCAGCTAATCCAGACTCTATCGTCCCATCCTCCAAAGTTGAATGCATTACTAGACTGGTAGCAAGATGGTACAACATGAAGAAGGTAGAATCTTACAAACGTTTTTCTTATTGATATGTCTATGCACTTCAAATGATAAGCATTCTTGATTAAAGAAGAATTTATTTAGGGAGCAATTCAGCTTTCTCCATAAGAAAGAGGAAACTTGGTGGCAGAAAAATTGGCATGTCGAGGAGGTTGGATACTGGATCTAAACAAGTAATTTTTTGGTAGGTCACGTTATGAAAACACTTTTTGTCGAATATGTTAAAGTCTTCTATAAATATTGATCAAAGATGTTAATGACAATCGAAATTTTGAATAAATTGATTTAAGAGGCTTGGTCAGAATTGCCACCTCTACGAAAATGTTGCAATTGTAGTAAATGAACATGAAATAAAACGAGATATGCAAATATATGATTACCAATGGCTTCTGGATTCCTTCATATAATCTGACATACTCGGAGGGATATAATCCTTGAGCAAATTATGATATGAGTTGCGACGGTATTTTGTAGAACCTTTAATTATTGTCAAATGTCAATAAGCTATAATCACTATCCTGCACTAACAACATAAATATTATAAATGAAGCAAAATAGAAAAGGATACAAATATAAGACTCTGCACACCAACATGACTTGGTGACTGTTTCCTCTTAACATAAATATTATGCAGTTCTGTAATGATCTTGAAAGCCTCTGTGCCTCACAGATACTTTCTTCTGAGAAGGTTGATCACATGCTTCATTGCTTTTACTTCCAAACATCCAAAACAAATTGAACCCATTTCCTGAAAGATCAACCAAACACATTAAAGTTGCTATGAAAATTCAAAAAATGAGTTCTACTGGATCTGAAACCTCGAGATAGATGGGATTCGTACCTGTGGGCATAAATATTTGTACCTGAAGCAGGACAAAGATCATACATTTAATATACATAGACAAAATGTTCTAGATATGAACCCTAATTCCTAAAATCAACCTAACACAAAATTGAGTCATGAAGACATCAATTTGAAAATTAAATTGAACATAAAATGCATTAAAGTACCTGATTTGTGAATGGACTTGAAATCGAGAGTGAAGATGGTGAATCGCGAGGGGTATGTGATGTCCAAGGAAACGACTGACGAGTGGGGGCCGTGATTAGCAAGGGTTGGTTACAAGAATCGGATGTTGGCTTAGTTGATGACAAACTAGAGATAGGTTGTAAGATGAGAGGAAGAGGATTAAGGGCGGCTCACAGTAGAAAACAAATGGAAGGAGTGGGGATAATGAAAATGTGAATTTGATTTTTGAGGAAACTTTTGAGCGGACTATTGAAAATATGAAGTGGGAAAATTTCAATTTTTGGAGAGAGTGTTTGTAAAAAGTAAGGGTGAGCATACGACCTGAATGGACCGGACCGACCGTCGGACCGACCGAGACCGGACTGGACCGACCACATTCGGTCCGGTCCGCGGTCTCGCCTTTTGGGCTAATTCGGTCCTCGGTCCGGACCAAAACCGACGAATTTGGCCTTGTTGGACCGGACCGACCGAAGGACCGAGACCGGACCGACCACATTTGGTCCGGTCTCGGTCTAGCATTTTGGCCGAATGAAATATCTTAATCTTTGTTTTTATTAGGGGCGGAAATGATATATTACGAGCCAATCTCGAGCCAAACTTTAATTTTTTATTTCCGAAACGTATAAAAGAGCCGAGCTCGAGCCAACTAGAGTTCGTTCGAGCTGATTCTTATCGATCTTTGAGCTCAAGCTCAATCCTATCAAATGAACTCGAAATGTTTAATGAGTTGAGCTCAACCTTGTATAAGTTCGACTCGAAATGTTTAATGAGTTGAGCTCAACCTTGTATAAGTTCGAATTCGATTCTTAGGCGATATTTCAATTATAATTTGTGTAAGAAAAAACATCCTTACATATAAATCGAGCATTTCGAGTCAAGCTTAAGCCGAGTTCTCTATCTCGAATAACATGATCGGGAGGTCCCTGGATACTTGCTTCTTAGTGTCTGTGACAAATGGTATACACCTACCAAGCCGATGCAACCCATGCATGACCGCCTTTAATAACTTCCAATACAATTCATATAACCTTCACACTATAACTATACACCTACCAAGTCGGTGCAACCCATGCATGACCGGTGATAAATGGCTAATTCACATGGGTCATGGTTCATGTGCATTAGGTTATCACTGGTCACACATTAATGGGTATTTGACATCATATGGGTCATATGCATTGGGTTATAGTTGCTTAGAGTGTCATGTTACGACACATCCATGATTGTTGACAATGGGTAATTAACATGGGTAATGGGTCATGTGCATTGGGTTGTAGTGCCTATACTGTCATGTTATCGACCAATACATGACTGGTGATCGACAATGGGTAATTAACATGGGTCATGGGTCATGTGCATTGGGTTTTGTAAACTAAGACAAATACTATACAACATTTTTATACGTTTTGTATTTTTTTTTTACGTTTTCATCCGTTTGTAACATTTTTCGTCCCCTTTTGACCATTCAATCGATTTTGACCGATCTCGCTAGTTTTCGACCGATTTTGACAATTTTCAATAGATTTCGACGGATTTAGACCGTCTTAGACCGACTCACGACCGATTGCTACCGATTCCGATTCGACCGATTTCATCCATTTTGAACGCTTTGGCAATTCTCTCGCTTTCATATGTTTTCAAGCTTTTTCAATGTTTTCCTCCGTATTAAAACGTTATGAAACGCTTATTACGTTTCAGATATTTTGTACGATTTTTCGCTTTCATACGCCCTTCTCAATTTTTTCTTTGTTTTGCTACGTTGTGTTCGCTTTCGTACATTTTGTACGCCTTCATACAAATTTTTAAGAAAACGTTAGAAAATAGACAAAATGGTCCCAGACGCATACAAAATGGTCGAAATCAAGAAAAAATTGAACGAAACGGTTTAAACCGTTATGATATTTTACCTTTAAACCAAATAAGCTACAACTTATTTCGTTTTGCTAGATTCGAAATTTTTAAAGTGAAACAAATTGAAAATAAGCAGAGGGAGAAAAAGTCACGGTTTAATAAGCAGCTTCTATAAGCACTCTTTAAGCTACTAACCAAAAACAATGAAGCTTTAACTTCTATATTAAAAAAAAATGCATTACATTAACGAATATGTTACTCTGGAAAGATGGTAACTCACTTGACTTCCGTAGGGGAGGTCCCAGGTTCGATTCTCGCTGGGGTGTAACATTCTTTTTTATTTTCTTGCTATTTTTTATTACTCGTAACATAATTTAGTCACACATTTGTGATATGTATTGAATTGGGACTACACTTAAATAATGTGTGACAAGATGACTCTATGATTTAGACACCAAAATAAATACTTCATGTGACCATACATAACATCTTGAATTTAGTCACATAGAAACTCAACGTGACTAATATCAAGGTTAATGATAAACCGTCGGGGCAGGTTTACGTCGGCCCTAGGAAACTCGGTCAACGACGTTAAGGAACCTTAGTCGTTTCAAAATACGCTCCGTCATTCTACGTTGGCCTAGGAACCGTCGGGGCACATTTACGTTGGCCTAGGAAACTTGGTCTACGACGTCGAGGAACCTAGTTGTTTCGGAATAGGCTCTGTCGTTCTACGTCGGCCTAGGAACCGTCGGGGCACGTTTAAGTCGGCCTAGGAAACCAGGTCTACAACGTCGAGGAACCTTGGTCGTTTCAAAATAGGCTCCGTCGTTCTACTTCGGCCTAGGAACCGTTGGGGCACTTTTACGTTGGCCTAGGAAACTTGGTCTACGACGTCGAGAAACCTTGGTCGCTCCGGAATAGGCTTCGCCGTTTCACGCCGGCCTTGGAACCGCTTTGAGTTCACATTTTGTTATAAATAATAGTCACATGAATATTTCATAATGTGACTATTTTGAATGTATTGGTCACATATAATACCCTTATAATGTGGCCATAAACATAATTTAGATACACATTTGCGATATGGTGTGACTATTATAAGAAGAAAAGTTTAGTGGTTAAAGCTGCCAGTACAAAGTTAAGTCTGGTAGGTTAGTTTTAGTGGTTAAGATTGCCAGTACAAAGTTAAGTCTGGCAGACCTAAGTTAAGTCTGTTTAGTATTCGTAGTTAGTTCTGTTTAGGAAAAACAGAATAGTTTTTGTGTGACTATTGATCATCCAATGGCCACATGAATTTTATGTTTGTGTGGCCTTTTCTAACATTTAGTCACACAAAGCATGTTTCTTTTGGGTATTTAGTCACATACAATTAAGCATAAAGTAGCCAAAAGTGTTAATAAGTGTGACCATATGGTGTTTAAGGTGAAGAAATATGTCTTTTGTGTGACTATTGATCATCCAATGGCTACTTGAATTTTATGTTTGTGTGGCCTTTTGTAACATTTAGTCACACAAAGCATGTTTGTTTTAGGTATTTAGTCACATACAATTAATCATAAAGTGGCTAAAAGTGTTAATAAGTGTGACCATATGGTGTTTCAAGTGAAGAAAGGTGTCTTTTGTGTGACTATTGATCATCCAATAGCCACATGAATTTTATGTTTGTGTGGCCTTTTCTAACATTTAGTCACACAAAGCATGTTTGTTTTGGGTATTTAGTCACATACAATTAATCATAAATTGGCTAAAAGTGTTAATAAGTGTGACCATATGGTATTTAAAGTGACGAAACGTGTATTTTGAGTGACTATTGATCATCCAATGGCCACATATTAAGTTACGTTACCATATGTACTGGATTTTGGCTACACTTAAATAATATGTGTGACAAAACGTTTAGCGTGACCATATATGGCATTTGGTCACGGTGTTAGTAGCAAATGTGACTTTATAGATTAGCTTTCAAGCTAACACAAACTAAACTTTAAACACACATATTAACTTACGTGAACATATGTACTGGATTTTGGCTACACTTAACGAATGTGTGACAAAACATTTAGTGTGACCATATATGGCTTTTGGTCACAAGTGTTCAAGTGTGTGACATATATTTGTCACTGCTTATATGTATATCGTGACTAATGCTTCAACCTTACTTTTCATTTGTCACTTGTTCCAATTTCGATGTGGCTAAAGAGTTGGCAAAACATATCACCACCCTTAAATAATGTGTGACAAAACTTGACTCTATGATTTAGACACACAAAAATTACTTCATGTGACTAACGATCAAGGTTACTTGTATTTGTCATTGCTCCAAATTCATATGTGGCTAAATGATCCGAAACAAAATCACCAGATACCTTTAGCCACACAATGTTCAATTGTGTGGCGACATAGTTTAATGGTCACACAATCAAAATTTTCATGTGTGACTAATTAGTAGATGTTGTCAATTTTCGACCTTCACCACACAAATATGCGAATGTGTGGCCGCTCCATTTTGACCATGGGTGACCAAATCCCATTTTTGTACTAGTGTAACAAGAATATAACTAAAGAGCATAAATTGATTAACATCTGATAAAAATAAGCAGATAAATAAAAATGCAATAACTGATAAACCTAAGATAATATATGTTCATCAACTAAAAAGTATATAAAAAAACAGCATAAACTGACTAACCTTCTTTGGAAGATTTACAATGGTCTCTTCGGTTGCGACACACCAAGAATAGAAGCAAGCCTATCTCGCTTATTAGTCTTTTAGGTATAGGAACATCGATCCGCCGCCATTAATCGAACTCGATGATCTCTAAACTTTTGCAAGTAGCTCGGGATCATCTCGCATAACGATTCACACAATACTCAACTCGATCTAAATATCTCACGCAGGATCATATCAGATCGTCACCAAGGCTTGAATGATTGATGGAGGTGGTAATGAATCCTTTGTCCAACGCCTAAGCACATATTTCTTTGGAAACTTTTTAACCTTTGACAACCGAAGCACATAAAATATATGACGACATAACAGTCCATATGACTCAAAATGCTTGCACGAACACTCATAAAAATCTTCAGCTGGTTTACACAACACCTGAAAAAAAGGAAAGTAGCACATACAGTGGTTAATTACAAAAAACTGATGACCAAAAAATAATTATATTCAAAGATATGATGATTAGAAAGAAATTTTATAACGATAACAAACTGATAAACAAAAACTGATGAACAAAAACTAATGCGCAAAAACTAATGAACAGATTAAAAACACATGTTACCTCGTAAAAAACTTCATTTACAACTCCTTCCACTTGACGATGTTGCCTACTAATCTGCTCATCTTCACCCGTATCTTGAATAACGTATTTTTTGCCAGAATCAACATCCAAAACACTTACTGACATACATAAAATCACAGAAGCATAAATCTTAGTTTGAACATCAAAGAAAATCGACCGAGTGTATAACTCTGAGGCTTCCTTTTCTAACTCAAGTTCGGTGTGCATATGTGGAACAATATACCGACTATCATGATCATTTTTACGTTGAGCAAACCTTTGGCAACCCACCACACTATCAAAATGGTTATAGAACTCCCATAAAGTCAAATCAATACTTGTCAAGCGACCGTAAGCATTGTTTTCACTCTCTGACCTAGAAGAAGTACGCATCAAACAGGCCATCAACTCATCCCTATAATAGGCTGGAATCCACTTATGCCTTAAATTATACACATCTGAAAGCCACTTGTGACTCTTCAAATCAAAATCAATTAACAAACGCTCCCACAACTCCTCAAACTCTTCAAGCTCTATTCTATCAGTCCAAACAATATCCGATATTCTTCTTTTAAAAGTAGTATCTTTAGCTAACATGGGACCAACCTACAAAATCAAGATCAATTTTAATGATGAACAGAACTCATTGATGAACATTACTTTATAAAACTAAATGATAAAGAAAAAGGTTGATGAACAAAAGCTAATTGATGAACATAATTAACTAATAAGCAAAATTAGAGGAACATACCTTTGATGTCAACTTCTACATGATATGCCACATGAATAATCTATGACGAGATAAAGGGAATACGGTATCTATTGCAACTTTCATAGATCCGCCTTGATCACCACAATGACCTTGGTGCTCGAACAAATGCTCTTTAAAACATTGAAGCGACCAAATGTAAGATTCTTTCGCTTCGATGACAACAAGGCGACCCAAATGTAACACAATGATTGTGATTGTCGATCCATGAATGGTACAAAACCATTTTGTACCTATCAAAAATAAATGATAAACATTATTATATAACCGATGAACCATTATAATATAACTGATGAACAATTTACATTATTATATAACAGATGAACCATTTACATTCAGTACATCATTTCAAATCGCATCAGCTTATAACAACCAAATACATCGGCTTTAAAAATCTTGTTTAAATGTTTCTAGCTTGAAGTGTTTCCCCAGAAATGGACGATGGTGACTGTGAGCAGGTTTTGAATCTCATTGATCATCTCAAACACACATAAACTGACAGAACAAGATGATGGGCAACGCGAATTAACTTTTATACCGATGAACATCATCTTGTTGTGATGAAGTTTATGTGCGTTTGAGATGATCAATGAGTTTCAAAACCTACTGACACTCACCCATCATCCATTCCGGGGAAACACTTTAAGCTAGAAACATTACCTATTTACATTCATTTCATCAGTATTTAAAAAGATAAACGAAGAGATAAATAGATAAGATGGGTAGGGTAGATAAATAGATAAGATAGGTGGATTTTTTGATAAAGAGATAAGCTAGATGTTAGTAATTGAAGATAAGATAAGATTCTGTGGGGTAATAAGTCACATGACCATTATTATATAATTGATGAACCATTTACATTCACTACATTATGAATAAACTTATAACTTAACAAAAAATGTTCATCAGTATCATAGGTTCATCAGTTGAAAAAAGAAAAACATATAATGAAAAAGATATAAAAAATAAACTTACTTATTCGTTCTGAATGTAGCATTAAATGACATAACATCCCCAAATGCATAATAGTTCCTTTTTGCATATTCATCAGTCAAAAAAAGATTCGTCAGAGCGTTATTCTCACCAGTTTCATACTCAAATGAAAAATTAGGAAGAAAATCCTTCTTGCTCATCAGCATCTCAACTAACATCTGTGCATCATTCTTACCAATGAAATCAAGCACATCTCTCCTATAATTTTTACAATCAACCGAACAAGCCCCAATAAACTCATAGTCCCTCAGAATCGCCTAAGTAAATTGAAACCCTTCATCGACCAAGATTTACTTGTGACGCTTGATATAGAAAAACTTCTTGAGTATACGTAACATCACGAAGAAACCAAAAACAAGATCCTCCTCACTAACTAGGGCATGATTATGACCCTCAAGAAATTCATAACACCAATATCCTCTTCCTTCAATATACTTCACATGAAAACAACCTTACAATCAAGACGCTTGGACGGATGTTTCCTAGTATTAGGTTTTGCTCCTACTTTCAAGGTGATTTGTAACTTATTTACTACAAACAAAATACTTCAAATCTAGATTTTTTTCCCTTATTCTTCTTAGATATATACTGTTGACCTAAACGGACCTCAAAACCAACTTTTTTGCATAAGCTTTATAATACTCATAAGCTGCTCCAGAATGATACATCATACCATGTCGGCTTCTCACCAAGGAATATCAGAACCCATAACTTCCGACCCGCCTCCTCGTAAACAATACCAACGAATATGGAACAAGTTCATAATCATTATCTCAAAAATATAGAACATGTTCATAATCATCTATTTTATTGATGAAGAATAACGATGAACCAAAACACAAAACACAGTAAAAAAATTGATGAAAAAAAACACATAGCACATGACAAAAAATTGATGAACCAAAAATACAGGACAATAACTGAGGAACCAAAAACACATAATACAGGACAATAATTGATGAACCAAAACACATACATGACAATAACTGATGAACCAAAAAACACATAAAACATGAAAAAAAAACTAATGAACCAAAAACACATAAAACAAGAAAAAAAAAACTGATGAACCAAAAACACATAATACATGGCAATAACTGATGAACCAAAAACACATAACACAGGACAAACATAACTGATGAACCAAAACATAACACGAAACAATAATCGATGAACCAAAACATATAACATATTCCATAACAATTCTCTTCCGATAAACCAATTGAACACTTAAAACACTAATTCTCTTCCAATTCATCAACTAATATAAGCAATAAGTGATGAACCTAATCGATCGATGAATGTGATAAAAATAAGTACAAATAAAATTCATAAAAGATCACAAAATTGATGAACATGTGATAAAAATAAGCAGATAAAAAAAAAGCACTAACTGACTGATGAATGTATAACAAAAAATGAAATTACCTTGATTAAACACATGAGTATCAGTTTGAGCCATTAGAAACCGATTTGACGATGAAAATCCCCAAATTTGAACGGTTAAAAACCCTAATTCTCTTCCAATTAACTGATTGAGCGGTTAAAACTAGGGCTGTAATCAAGTCAAGCTTTTATCAAGCAACTCGAGCTCGAGCTCGAGCTTGACTCGATCAAGCCAAGCTTTTATCAAGCTCAAGCCCAAGCTCAATCCCAATAAATTGGCTCGAAACATATAACAAGCCAAGCTCAAGCTTTTGATAGCTTGGCTCGAGCTTTTATCAAGTTTTTATCAAGCCTTAGTATATATATCTTTTTATATTAAATTTATATAAATAACTAAGGGCTAATTTGAATATTATTCTAATTATAAGGATTTACTTCATAAAGAATTATTTAATATACTCTTGAAGGACTTTTATATGGTAAATAAAGTTGTAATTATTTGTAACTTCGATATCTTAGACCAGTGATGTTGTTTACTTGTTTTATATCTAAAAGCGAATACAAATTTCTAGTTATGAATCGTGAATATTAATAGACCAAAATATATACTATTAGATAATTTTAGCTTTTGTTTATACTTAGTATATCGATGACAACATTAATTAGTACTTTGACTTATGTTTCATTCTAATGTTGGACTTAGTACCAAAATGTTATTGTTGGTTTTATTACCGGTAAATTAATTTAATTTGGTTTTCAAATGTGTTTTTAGTTTATATTACTTTATATATAAATATATATATTTTGATGACTTTCTCTATCAAATACAATATTTTTGTATATATTCAAGCTTTTCAAGCCAAGCTCAAGCTTTGCTCGAAACCTATTTAAGCCAAGCTCAAGCCTGGATAATTAAAGCTTGACAAGCTATCAAGCCAAGCTCAAGCCTACTATTTTTGTTTCAAGCCAAGCTCAAGCCTTGTCGAGCTCGAGCTCGGCTCGACTCGATTACACCCCTAGTTAAAACCCTAATTCTCTTCCAATTAAATGATTCAATGGTTAAAAAGCCTAAATTTTTTCCGATTTACCGATCATACGGTTGTAAAACCCTAATTCTCTTCCAATTAAGCGATCGCATAGCTAATTCGAAGCCGATATGAATAATTAACGATTCAACTAAACAAATATTAATTGAGAGCCAAAAAACCCTAAATTTGCAAAATATGAACAAATGAAAGAATGAAAAAAATGTGAAATTGAATGAATGAATGAATTGTATGGATATCATTGTCTAAATTTCGTTTATATATGGCCGGAAAAAATGATTAGAAATCTAACAGAATGAAAATAGAAAGAAGATCAGAAAAGAGAAAGAAGAAAGAGGGAAAGAGGGAAAGAGGCGGGAGAGGGTAAAATTACATATATGTCTTTGGGGGAAAAAAGGAGGGGGGACAAGTGGCAGCACCACAACACTTTTTAGACTTTTTATTTTTAATCCCTTTTTAAAAGATCCGCTACCTATGTGTGTTTATGTACACAAAAGTTTACCGTTACGACTTACGCAAAACTCAAAACAGCCATTTATATTTGTATTTTTTATTGGGATAATATCTTTAAAAAGCATCATATTTGTCTAAAAATACTCTTCTGAGTAGCGAACAAACAAAGATATTTGTATGAATATTAATGTTGACATCTTATCTTTATGTGAGTAGTTTGACCATTTTACCCTTCCAAATTAAATAAATAATCCTTGTGGGTTTGCGAAATTGCAGCCACCGTCCCTAGGGTAAATTCTATAAATGGTCCATACAAAAAAAAATCATAATTTTTTTGGAAGTTTTTTATTCCAATTTTTTTTCGAAATTCAATTTCAATTTTTTTTTCAGAATTTTTTGTTTCTAATTTTTTTTTCGATTTTTTTTTCGAAATTCTTTTTCAAATTTTCTTTTCAGAATTTTTTTGTCGAAAAACTTTTTTCCTGTAATATTCTTTTTAGAACATTTTTTTCATCACATGTGAAAACATATAAAATAGGATGGAAACGTATAAAAACAGATGAATAAAAGTGGAAGAAAACTTAAGAAAACGAACGAAAACGTATATAAAAAATAGCGGGTAAAACCATAAGGATTGGATCTAAAAAAAATAAAAATAGGGACGGTAACGCAATTTGGCTAACCCATTGGGACCATTTATATAATTTACCCTAAGAACAATAAATGCAATTTTCGCAAACTTATAGGGTAAAATAGTCATCACAGATTTTTCACTACACACATAAAGACAAAAGTGTTAACATTTATACTCATATAAAGACAAGATATCAAGA
Source organism: Chrysanthemum lavandulifolium (assembly GCA_022545495.1). Taxonomy (NCBI): domain Eukaryota; kingdom Viridiplantae; phylum Streptophyta; class Magnoliopsida; order Asterales; family Asteraceae; genus Chrysanthemum; species Chrysanthemum lavandulifolium. The sequence continues at coordinate 72,501,802 of CM040241.1, read as the reverse complement.
TTAATATTCACACGAGTTTTTCTTTTGTTCGCTACTCTAAAAAGTATTTTTGAATAAGTATAATGCTTTTTTTTATTCGCTACTAAAAAAGTAATTTTTTTACATGCCCGTCAACTTGTTGTTCTTGCAAAAGAATCCATATCTGCTTACCCTACCTACAAGAAACTTGGTCTACACTTAGTCGGTCAAAAGATCGAAAACCATGGTTGCCTAAAAATACACCTGGTCTACACTTACGAATTTTTTCTAGCGAGATTTTGTAATAAAAAATTGCCTAAAGAACTCCGACAACATCTTTTACCTAGTTACAAAGAATCCTAAATCCATCCCGAGCTTTTTCTTCCACATCTTCTCTCCGTTATATTCCTCGATCATACGTTTTAGTAGAAACTGAATATGGAAATCAAACTCAAAATTATGCGTTAACTTGTTTTTAGCATAAATTTACCAGATATGACTTATGAGTCATGATATTTGTATAACATGGTGTGTGACGGTCGGAGACGGAAGCGAGATCAAATATGATCAGGTGCACAAATTTTTTTGAACCATAATATAGAAATATATTTTGATGGACCGGGTGCATTTAAGATGGGTTTAGGAAAAAATGATGTTTTTTTCCAAATATTAATACTACTTCGTAAAATCCATAGGGGTCTCAGGCACCATCGGAAACCCCCGGCTCCGTCCATGGTGACGGTTGATATAAGCCGCGATGTTCTTCAAGTTATTTGGCATGCCAATTATTAAACTAACCCCGCATAACTTAATTATATACCCACCTATGCAACGAACTTACGAACATAAAAAAAAAAAAAAAAAAAAAAAAAAAAAACTAGCAATTAGGAATGAAGAATCGAGTTAGGCCATGGGCTTATCTATATACTATCCTCAATCGCAAACTGATTAGGAGTAATTGAGCTGTTAAGTTTACGCGGTACATGCAAAGGTTATTTTTGACGCACGTCATACACTGCATCTATAATACAAGCTTATATGGCTCACCATAGTTGCTCATCCACATTCATCCTAATAGTTCCAATTTCACGATCTACAAGATATCACACGCATACAATGTTGACTTTCCTGATCTCAAAGGTACAGTTTTCCTCGCATCATATCAAGGATGGCTACTAATACTCAAAAGAGGAGGTGCCATTTTCTTCTGTGCTTGGACTCACCACAAGTGAAGTAATAGTAATTTCAAAAGGCGCAAAGTGCTTGGACTCGCCACAAGGTACCGAAAGGCATTCATATATATATATTTACGGACTTGTGTAGCATCGTGACTTATGCAGCATTACTTTTTTACTATGTGGATGATTATTGGCTCTCACATTTTCTATCAAAGAAACAAAGTAAGTTGTTACCCCAGTGAGGATGTACACAACTACTTACCCTTTTGTTTACGTCAAGGATCCATTATTTACCAAAACCATCAAGTAAAGCAAGATAAAGTATGGATCCTCTAAATCTTAACGAGCATCCATACATAGCTAGATGTTTGCGGTTTTACAAATTGACAAACTCCTGAACGGCACTCGTCTACAACTAGTGTATCCAAACAAAATTATTAATGATTATCGTATCGGTAGAAAAGATCAAGAGGTGTTTGATTCAGCCACGTTTCTTTCAGTTCACCTAAACCATCCTTGGTAGCTAGATTTAGTAGCTTACTTATCAACATTATCTTATTTATTCTAGTTTCGACTTGGATATTGTTTTTGTTCTCCCACATCATGATAACTTAGGATTGTTATTTCGACTCATTTTCTTCTTGTTAGTGGATTATTATTTGAACATTAGCATAATTTGAAAGTTCAGTACATACAATAAGAAAAAAAATAGTTGGCTACACACAATCACATAAAATGTCAAGTTCGATACATTTTTTTGTCATTTGCCCTATTTAAAACATAACTAGATCGACCGTTATTTAGAAATGGTTCAAAACAATAGACAAGGATTTTTTAATCTTATATACATATTACGATGGTAATGAGAATCACAAGTTTTTATCTTTAGTCTAATTGATAAGAAGCTCTACTGCTATTTTATTTATTTATTTATTGTTAATTCGATTGAAACTTGCTTTTGAAAAACAATTTCAATGACTGAATTCACAATTAAATCGTGTACACGAAAACAATGAGGCTTTTTTTTTTTTTTTTTTTTGAAAAATGGCAATACTTTGCATCTTTTGTCATGTGTAAATGATCGACTGTATTTGTGTTTGATTTTATGAAATGATAATTAAAGGGTAAAATTGTCATGTGTTAGATCACATATGATATTGGGTATACTGTAAAACAGGACAAAAAATAAGGTTGTTTGCATCTAGGATGCTAACATATACCAAATTACCCTCACTTCTAATTCTTTTATCCGTCTCTTTCACACATCCCATTTCATCTTTCTTCTTCCTCACATGACCAGCCCCTCATACTCTGCCCTAACCACCATTCCACCGCCTCACTGGGTTTTCTCGACTACGTCTTCGTCTCCATCATCTTCGATCCCTTCTTTACAGATCTCCAGTTGAATCATCTTCCACTCTCTATATAAATATTAATATAAATTAGGGGTTTTCAACCCCTAAATTTGCTAATTGAAGATGCTCTTGAAAACATATTGTAAACTGACATGATTACATGAATGGGGTTCTTGATATGTGTCATCATGCTTCTTGAGTTTTTGGAAGTTTGTAATTATTGAAGTTACCTTCATTTTCCTTTGGTTAGATCTATTGGTTCTAATGGTTATAGAAGAAATATGTATTGGGTTGTCACGTTTTAAAGTTTACTTTTGTATTCCTTATGCAAATCTTGATATTTTGATTCTTGACTTGAGAAGTAACTGATGAGATTGGGGATACATATTGATTTGAGGAAGAAGGGTAAATAGGTCTTTTATTTTGTCAAATACTTTCATTCAGGATGAAAAAGAAACAAGCATTTGTTCATATAATCCTTTCTCCAAACAGCTTTGTTTATGTAATTAGGATCTATATCAAAACAGGAAAAAAAAGAAACGGGCCCTAAGGTGGATTTTGAGGTGAAGGTAGGGGATCAATTGCAAAATGATAAAAGTTTAAAAAGTGTAAAAAGTCGCTCATCATTTGACATATGTCTCCTCACCTATTTTATACATAAAATCCGTCTAAGGGTAAATCGTCATTTTACACGTTTTTTTCCTTTTCCACCTCTAATTTCATACCTACATATCTCTTAAACTACAAACTTTTGGAAAAAAACCAATTTCACCATAATTTTAAAGTTTAATCCTTTTTAATTTGGTAAAAATCTTTTTAAATATTTCGAATATTTTTTTATACATATCAAATGGGTCTTGATTTTCTTGATATTTTTGTCATTTTCGACCATATTTTTTATCCTCAAAATTATTGAATGATGAAACACGTAAACACGAAAGTTGTAGATATTGGTTCAACTTTTACTCATAATTTTGAATCACTCGGATCCGATATGATATGAGTAAGATATCGCGTATTAAAGATGACATTTAGTAATATGTGTTGCATAGGTGTTTGATGAAATGTCTAAACTTAGATTTTAGTGTTAAAATTGTGTTAAATGCATTAAGTTTTGTACCACAATGCATCATTAATCATTTTATTGATGTAAGATTCAAAAAGTGATTTTTTTTAATCGTTATTTTTTTTAAATGTACGTATTGTTCATCAGTTATTATTGTAATAAAAAAAAGGTTTGACCGTTTGTTGTTTGTAAAGAGTTTGTAATTTTTATACAATTAATTTTTTAGTTTGTAATTATTATAAAAAAAAACTTGTTTATTAAACGCGATGTTTATCAATAAAAAGCGTTGTTAATCAATAAAAGGTGTTTTGTGTGTGTGTGTGTGATATGTTTTAAGTGATTAAGAAGTTTTGTTTATCTGATTTACTATTAGGTGATTTTGTTCATCAGTTAATGATTTAGTATTAGGTGGTTTTGTTCATCAGTTATAGATTTAGTATTATGTTATCATAGGTTCATTAATTTGTTTATTTTAACTATTATGTTATCATAGGTTCATCAATTAGTTTATTTGTGTTATCATAGGTTATAGGTTCATTAGTTAGTTTATGATTTTTTTAGTTTATTTGTGATATAGGTTATAGGTTCATCATAGGTAAATGTTCCAAAACAGATTAGTATTATTTTTTTTCTCTCCAGATATTCATCACTTAATGCTTCTTTTGTTATATTTTTTTGTTCATAGGTTATGTTATCGTAGGTTCACCAATTAGTTTATTTGTGTTATCACGAGGTTATGTTATCGTAGGTTCATCATTAAATTTTATGTTTTTGGTTCATCGATCATTGAATTTTAGTTATTTTGTTAACATAAGTTCACCAGTTTATTTATTTTAGATATTACGTTATTATAGGTTCATCTGCTAGTTTATTTGTATTTATTTATGTTATCATAGGTTATAGGTTCATCAATTAGTTTATGCTTTTTAGTTTATAAACATTAGTTGTTTTTTGTTCATCGCTTATTATCGCGTGTTATGTTTTGGTTCATCGTTATTCCTCTCAATTTCTTAATCGATGAACAAAAGCTGATAAACTAAACCCCAAGCCCAACACCCAAAACCCTAAATCCTTAACTAATGTCTTGATGAACTAATGTTCATGAATAAAAATTGATGAATAGAGTGGCGATGAATAAACGTCATCTTTAACATATTATATCCCACTCATATGACATTGATTTGAGTGAATAAAAACATTAGTAAAATTGACCTAAAATCTATAATTTTTATGTTTTATATTTTTTCTAATTCAAGCTTAATATTGGTCAAATTTATGGTCAAAAACGAAATAAACACAATATGTACATTTTTTTAAAAACATTAACTATTAAAAAATATCATTTTTTGAGTCTTACATTAATAAAATGATTAATGATGCGTTGTGGGACAAAAATTAGTGCATTTTGCTCAATTTTAACACTAAAAATCTAAGCTAGACATTTCATCAAACACCTTGTGTGCAACAAATATGAGTAAAACACCATCTTTAACGTGTGATATCTTACTCATATGACATCGGATTTGAGTGATTCAAAATTTTTGGTAAAGAATGGCTAAAAAGCTAGAACTTTCGTGTTTTAAGTTTTGCAAAATTCAGCCTTTAAACTAGACAAATTAGAGCCGAGAATTTCAAAAAAATCAACATCCACTTCAAAAATTGAAAAAAAAAATTGCAATTCATATATCCTAATGCATACCAAATTAAATAAAATTAAATTTTAAAAATTACGGTAAATTTCAATGGCTTACACACAGCCAATTTCACTCAAGTTGTAAAAACAACTTAGAGAATCCTTTTCCCATATTCACTTATGGGAAAATAACCCTACTTTCATGGTATCACAGCCTCCATATACGATCCTTTCCAACCCTAAAATTTATTGTTTCTTTTTTCTCCTTCACGTACATTAACACAGCAGTTTACAACCTTTTCATCAATGTTTGTACAAATAAACAAATGATTTCGATCACAACAGTCCATAGCTTAACCACAAATCTCTCCATAACCGTTTGTCCACATACACAAACGATCTCCATCACCATGGTTAACATAGAAAACCCTCTCACCGCCACCCTCTCCAAGTCGGATAAGCTCCTAGCCGTACCCCCATCACAAGCCTTGTCCTGGTTAAACTCGATCTAGCAAAGTCGAACTACGTACTCCTCTTGGTTCTTCTTGTTCAAGAATCAATGTGAGGGGTTAGAATAAGTTTAGGATCCTATCAAGACGAAAGAGACATCATCTAGTGCTAGTGCCATCGCCTGTCCTTCCGTCGAATGGCTAAAGGTAGATTCTATCGTGAAATCTTGGATTTTTCTAAATTGTGACGAAGTATTATTTATTTATTTATTTATTTTTGGTAACCATGATTTTCGATCTTTTGGCCGATTAATACACGGGATTTGAGCCCACCGCCATACAAACTCAAACCAGGTAAAACCCTCCCTTTTCAGGAGGTTGGCGTGGCCACAGGAATTAATCTTGAGACCTCACACGTTTTAGAGTGATTGTCACAAGCCTTTTTACCACTAGGTCACCTTTAAGTGGTTGACGAATTATTAGTTTCCCGCCTTGTTAAAATGAACCCTAAAACAGCCATAGAAGCTTGGTCGTTTCTTGAAAAAATATTCCTTAATAACAAAAGAACTAAAATAATTGCACTTCGAGGTGCATTATGTATGCTAGATATAGGTGATTTGACCGTGGACGCTTATATTTTGCAAAAATAAAATCCATAGATACGTTACTATCCGACCTTGGCTCCCCATGCATGATGATGACCTTGTTACATATGCCATAAGCGGTTTGAGTGATCATTTTGCTCACGTAACCGGTATTGTAACCCACCGTGACCTCTTTCCCGACCTCGACATGGTTCGGTCAATGGTGACCACCGAGGATCCTAGATTGAAGCATAAAACAGGACCCTCCAATCACTTCACAACCCTCTCTCCCACCACTGTGTTACTGACCGAGACCTCTCTCAGGACAACTGCGAGTTCACTAATCGTGACTCTCGTGGAACTACGCCTACCAATGCGTGTAGACATTTTTCACGTACAGGAAAATGTAAATGGGGTATGGCTTGTCATTTTGTTCATGATAATTCTTCACGTAGAAATGTTAATTTTAAATGGAGAATGACTTGTCATTTAGCCCCATGGTAATTCTTCACGTGGGAATGTTGTGGCTTACTCTAATACCAAAAGACAATACAATGCACTACGGTTCATCGGTTCAGTTATAGTTGTTCGGTTTATTCGGTTAATTTTTTTTCAGGTATAACCGAGAACCGAACCAAATCGAACTCAAATTGAATAAACCGAAACGAAAACCGAACCGAATAACTGGACACCCATAACCGAAAACCGAACCGAATAACCCGAATTACATAAATTTAATTATTTATTCATTTATTTATTTATTTATATTTTTAGCAAAAAATAATATTTCAAGCTTAAAAATATTATATATATATATATATATATATATATATATATATATATATATATATATATATATATATATATATATATATATATATATATATATATATAGAATCTAGATCAAATAAGATCATACTTAAAGTTGTTAAAATGAGATCGAACTAAAATTTGACAAGAGATACTCTCCTTATAATAAAAATAATTTTTATTTACTACAACTAAAATTGTTAAAGTTTTGATAGATTTCTTTTAAAATTCTGAAACCTAGGTGATACACTTTGATTAGTAGTTTAATGTGTATCGTGTTTTTGTATGTGTATCAGTTTTGGAATATTTATTAGTGTAATGTGTATCGGATGTATCACTAATCCAAACTCGTGTATCATTTGGTTATTAGTTGCTAAAATGTTAATTTGTATTAAAATATCAAATTTTTGTGTATGATTGCTAAAATTGTCATTTATAAATGTTTTAGTGGTTTTTAGATTTGATCTTATTTTTACAACTTTAAGCTTGATCTCACATTAACCCTCCTCTATATATATATATATATATATATATATATATATATATATATATATATATATATATATATATATATATATATATATATATATATATATATATATATATATATATAGTATAAAAGAGTTTTAATATTTTTTATATATTAATATATAAAAAGTATATAAGTTTATTTGAATTAGGTTTCGGTTTGGATTGTTAAAATCATAATCGAACCGAAAACCGAATATTTAATTTGATTCGGTTCGGTTATGAGTTTGGTTCGGTTCGATTTTGGTTTTCGATTTATTCGGATATTACCCAACCGATAAACACCTCTACAATGCACCTCCTACTGGTCTCACGTTTAATTTACAAGGAATGGGTCAAACACAAATACTACAAATATTTCAGGCCCAACAAAGACTCATGGCCTAATATGGCAATTCTAAAAATATAAAACATGCCCATTACACGATGATAGCCCAATAAGCCAATCAAGCAGGCCCACCAGTTCAACAACATGACCTTGGTGAGGCTGGGCGGAATATGTACACCGGTGTGTCTTTCCATTTAAATTCAAATGCAAATAACCTTAGTACTGTTTATAATAAAAGAATTTATCTGTCTGTATTTGTTGGTGACGGTAAATTCATACCCGTCATCAACAAGGGCCATAGCTTGTTGCTTAACCCTCATCATCCTCTTCACCTTCACAATGTTTTAATTACTCCTCATATTGTCAAAAATTTAATTTATGTTCGTCAGTTTACCCGTGACAACAAAGTTTCTATTGAATTTGCCGAGTTTGGTTTTTCATTGAAAGACTATTTGACTCGAAAAATTCTCCTCCATTGTGATAGCACTGGAGACATATATCATGTGACCCCTCCTACATCCTACCCATAAGCTTTTCTTGCTAGTCATCACACGTGGCACCAATAACTTGGACATTCGGGAAATGAAGTGCTACGTTCTTTACTTTCTAATAATGCAATATTGTTTAATAAAGTGAAGTCTTCCCATCTTTATCATGCTTGCCAACTTGGAAAGTATGTAAGGCTTTCTTTTTTTGTTTATGATACTATAGTTAATTTTGCTTTTAACATTGTGAATTCGGATATGTGGACCTCTCCACTTCCAAGTCAAAGTGGTATTAAATATTATGTTATCTTTTTAGATCATTTTTCTCATTATCTGTGGGTATATCATGTGCGTAATAAGTCTTATACTTTTGCTAAATTTGTTGAATTTCGTTCTCTTCTAAAAACACAATTTAATTCAGAAATTCAAGCTTTTCAGTGTGACAATGGTGGTGAGTTTGATAACACTATTTTCATCAATTATTCTGAAACACGACATCCATACACATTTCGTGTCCCCGCACATCTCAAAAAATGGTAAATCCGAGCGTATGATTCGGAAAATAAATAACCTTATATGTACCTTACTTTTCAAGCCCATTTTCCACCTCATTTCTGGGTCGAAGCACATGGCCACATATCTCTTAAATATTTTACCATCCACTGCCATAAATAACGACACACCTCACTTTCACCTATATAACACAAAACCCAACTACACGTCTTTACGTGTCTTTGGTTGTTTGTGTTATGCCCACATTGACGCCAACCATAAACTTGGCCCACGCTCCACTCCATGTTTCCTTGGCTACCCATCAAACCACCGCGGATTTCGTTACCTTAACCTTTCCACCAAAAAATCATCATTCCTCGTCATGTCACCTTTGATGAGACCATTTTTTCATTTGGGTCCATTACACCTAATGATGCCCCTTATCGCCGCTACATTCTCCAACAACCAACCCCAACCCAAATATCAACGACCCAACCACCACTTGCAAACTCCTCCCTAATACCACCGACCCACTCCCACCCGGTTACTCCCGACCCAATAACTCCTATCCTCACACCACCAACCCCGACATCACAGCGGTTACTACAGCCCAACACCACCGTCCATCCTAACCTACCTCCTCCTCCTCCCGTGTAATCCTCATCAAAATCCAACCTCGACTCATCCATGGTCACGCGTTTTCATGTTGGTACTAACAAAAGAATCCGCGTTATAATTGTCATGTGTTTACCAATATGTTCCAAAGTCATACACTCTCGCATTCAAAGATCCTAATTGGCAACATGCTATGCTTGATGAATACAATGCTTTAATTAAAAATAATACTTGGGGCCACTATCACATGACGCGAACATTGTTCGTTCTATGTGGTTGTTTAAGCACAAGTATTTTGCAGATGCATATTTAAGCATGTACAAGGCTCGTCTTGTTGCTAATGGGAACAATCAACAACTAGGTTTTGATTACGATGAGACATTTAGCCCGGTGTGTGGAAAACTAGAAGGGGGGGTTGAATAGTTTTACCAATTAAAACTTCCTTTTAAACTATTTAGATCGACTTATATCAATCTATTTGGTTGTGTGTGTTGGATGTTGATAAACAAGCATATAAAGATATGTAATGAAAAGATAAGAGTAAGAAGCACAAAACCACAACGCGAGTATTTATAGTGGTTCGGCTACAAGGACACCTTCCTTGCCCTACTCCACTCCCCGAGTCACCTACTCGAGAGTTTGTAATCACTACACCAATCTCCTTATGGCGGAGAAGCCTTCACAAATCTTTTTCCGGTACAAAGCTAAATACCGAGTTCTTTCACACCAAGGCGAACCACACCTAACACAATGTCGCCTACCCTTTATACGGTGCTAGGCTAACCACCGAGTTCTCACACCTTAGGTGAACTACACCTTCACAACGTCGCCTACCCTTTATTAGGTACTAGGCTAAGCACCTAGTTCCATTGCAATGGAGGAACTACTACCACACTACACCAACGACTAATCCCAAAGGAGATCTACTCCTTTACAACATCATCAAGGACATCAATATCCTTGGATCTAATGCTAGTCTATCTAGTACATCGAAACACACCATATCGAATGTACATCTAAGGCATCTTTCACTAATGCCTTTGATTAGATCTACAAGACACCTTTCACTAATGTCTTTGATTAGATCTACAAGACACCTTTCACTAATGTCTTGTGTCTTCACTTCTAAGCACCTTTCACTAATGCTTCTTGTCTTGACTTCTAAGCACCTACCACAAGTGCTTATCCTATAGACGATAGATACCTTTCACTATTATCTTCGTCTTGACACTGAGACATCTTTCACTAATGTCTTTAACACTACGCTTCTTTGAAGAAAGAAAGGGATCATCAACAAGAGGACTTTAATAGCCTTGATGATGAGGAAGCTTGGCAACTCATGGACTTGAGCTTGCTCGACTTCAAAGGTGGTGATCTTCCCTTAAGAGGAACCTAAAGATCACACAAAAACAAAACTACAAACATAGATCTCTTGGATCTATGGTTAGTGAATTTAACTCGGGGAGAAAGTATGTTGGAGAGGGTGAGAATTAATGAAGAAATGGCTCACTATTTATAGAGGAAAACCTCATTTTCCCCGATCCCACGGATCCCTTCCACTGGGATCCGCTAGCACAAAGCTAGGGATCCGTGATCCGCTCCTCTTTGCCCATGGGTATTTTGGGTTATGGGTCATGGGTCATGGGTTATGGGTTGATCTATGGTTTTCAATCTAGATACAATGTACCTTAAGAATACATTGAACTTGTGTAAGTGGTATATATAAAACCATGGGTTATGGGTCAAAACCATTTGCTAGTTTTATCTATTTAGTATATACTTGCTTTTACCCATTTTAGTATATACTTGTTTTACCCATTTTAGTGTACTTAATATAAGTATGTATTAACCCAATATGTAAACACTAGTTGTTGTACATGTGTATCTAAAATATAAAATCACTTAATCTTGTTATAGTGTTTTATATGAAAACGTAAGTGTGTTATAAGACTATTAGTTCAAACCATTTACGTATTTTATTTGTTTCGTTAATATGATTTTACTTTTGTTATCGACAAAACATTAGAAGATCGTAAAATATAAATAAACGCTTTTACGGCTTATTTGTATTAACAATCTCCCTTTTGTTGATGACAAAACATAAAATTATTTTAAGGAAAAGCTAAAATTAAAAACGTTTGAATTTGTAGTTTTACTTTCTTCTCCCCTTTTGTCGAAACAAAAGTGTTTGAAGAAAGCAACACATTGTTTTTAAAGAAAAACATGTGAAAAAAAATAAAGAGTAAGTAACGGAATAGATCTCGTCTTACTCCCCCTCGACGAGTCCATCCCTATGTAAGGCGTCAAGAAAGTAATTCTAATCTAGATCATTTGCAACTAGGTTTGCTCCCCAGATGTTTGCAACTTTGCAATGAGAAGTTATGAAAAGTAAATCTAGTATTGCAAGTAATTTGCAATGTATTGCTTTGACATAAAGCTCCCCCTAGCTTTAGGATGTCAAGGTCTTCATGTGTGAATTGAAATACTACAAAACAAAGGTTAGAAAGCAAGTATAATTCACAATTTCCTGCAAATGTGATAAAGAAAAACATTCGACTTCACGGATCCCACGGTTCCCTTCTAGTAGGGATCCGTCTAGGCAACACTTGAGGATCCGTCTGGTGATGACTAAAATCGATAAAGGTGATATAACAAGTAATGTTATCACACAAATGAGATATGAGTACAAAGTAATCATATGCTCAACGAAATAACAAGTAGCATGTAATTCCATTTAATAAAACGAGAGTTATGATATACATGACTCAAAAATAAGAAAATAGACAATACATAACTAGGAATTTCTTAGACCAACTAACGCTGAGCTTAGACACCACTATAATCCTCTAGCTCAAGTTATGTTTAGGTTTAATCTCGTCGAAGCGCTCGAGGAGATGATAGAACATGAAACGTTGGTCTTCTCGTGCTTCATGTATCAAACTTTCAACATGTTGACAATGATAGCAATCTTTGTCATGGCTAGGTAGTGGTGGTGGATGAAATGAAGTGGCTATATTCAAAGGATCAATTGAAGTGGGTTGAGGAGCCTCGAATGATGGAGGATTGGTGGAGGTCCATTTAGGAATGGTTCGATCAAGAATGATGATGGTGGTAAAGATGTGTCAACTTCCATAAGGTCGGTGGTTGACTTTGGTGATTTCTTATAATCCAAATAGGATTATATGATGGAAACGCGAAAAGGAAGCCGGAGCAAGTGTTGACTCAACACCTTGATTTTGAATCATTGTTCCTCCTAATGAGGAGAATGTTGTCGTGGAAGCGGATGAGACGGCCTAGGTGGTAAGTCCTCTAAATTGTAGAGGTGAGGTGATGATTGTGGGGATGTAAAGAGATAGCTCTAGGAACCAATGGTGATGGTTTAGTGGAGATGATATTGTTTGGCCTAGGAGGTATGGTGGTGTTTGGCATAGGTAATTTTGTGGGTACTAACCTTCTAGGAATTGGTTTGATTGGTTTGACCAAGATGATTCGGTTGAAGAGATTTCGTGTACAACACGAGCCCTTTGATGGGTGGTTCTTTGGTGGATAGGTTGTTACTTGGGGTTTTCTCATGATGAGATGATTTGAAGAGATTGCAAAGGCTGAAAGTTAGGATGAGAGTGATGACTATGGAGATCCTAACAAGGTGGTTTATAAACCAAGAGATTTGGAAAGTGCATTTAAGCCTTAAGCCACTAAGGTTCATTGGAATGTGATGATTAGCATGCACAAGAGTCAACTACAGAGGTTGTCTTGTTCTAGGAACTCATTTAAGATGAGATGGAGTGTTTGAGTTAGAAAGATGAGTTGAAATGATTGTTTTATCAAGATTTGTCATAGACTCGTCATCCGGATCCCACTGTTCCTTCTCGAGGGATCCGCTCTAGGCTAGTTCTGTGGATCCGCGTTCAGCGCTTTATGAAAGAGTGGAAATGATGTTTCTAAGATCCTAGACCTACATCACCTTGAGTGTTTCAGTTCTCCCAAGTGTTTTAAATGAAGGGTGCTTAAGTGTTTGAAGGCAATGAGTGGTGTAGCTAATGATTGTTATTTATGGAAGGATTTGGAACTTAAAAAATACCAATGGATGGCCAAGGATGACATTAAAGATGTCAATTGAAGTTGAATGAAACTAAATGATCCTAGAGATCGGGTTGTGTCTTAGGATTGTGTTTTGGAAAATATCCTAATGGTTTTGAGATGGGAAAACTAGGATTTGATCAACTTTGATCAATTTTGAGGTGAGGTTGATTAATGATCAATATTGTCATAATCAAGGATTTCTAACCTAGTTGTGAGGAATCAAGTAAAAATTGAAGTGTGAGTTTTGAGAGCGGAAGAGTGATGGATTTGAAATGATAGATCTAACAAAGCCTTAGAATGTGATCTATGTGAGTTGGAAAGAGTAGGAAAGGTCAACCTATCTTGATAAAGTCTTGATCAATCTTAAGACACTATGTTTAGCTTAGTGTGAGGTGTTCTAAGGGATGTGTTTGACATATAATGCTTGTAATTGCATTTTCTTTCTTTGCTGATCCCACGGTTCCCTAGATGTAGGGATCCGCTTAGTACAACATTTGGGATCCGTCTATCTCGCTAGACGTAACCTTTACTAAAGGTATGCAATGATCATGACGAGGCATTATATTCCAAGATTTGTTTAAAGGAGTTCTAAAACTTGGATATCAAATGTAAGATGTGTTATTTCATGAAAGAGATAGGATTACATTGATAACTAATGAGTAGAGTAGAATTGATCCTATTTGACTATTCTAGGTTCCTTGAGTGTCTTCACTAGGAGGATCATTATGTGATTGATGGGTATTGGTGGAATCATGAATGAAGAAAGTCTTCATGAGAGATATGTTTAGCGGTTCCATCATCTTGTTCACAAGTACGTACAACGGACTTTGAAATTGACGATGGAAGTGCATAACATTGTGATAGAGGCGTGTCAAGAACATTCCATAAGGGATGAGTTTATTCTTGGAGCCTTGAAGATTTTCAATTCGCCTTGCGAAGAAGTAGGCGAGATTGTATGGTTGTTGTGTTAGCAAACAAGACAACATGTGAGCACAACAAGGTGAAGAATATCTCGATTTCCTAAGACTCCAAACATTTTCACGTAGAATAAGAGCAAGCAGGCTTATACTCTTCTCGGATATCCCGTGTATGGATAATGTTTGGATTGGAGTAATATGGTCGAGGTTTGCATATCATGTCATTAATTCTTCCCGAGAGGTATGTGAACAATATGGGCTATTTTCTTCACGAAAATTGAAGAGAGAGTCAAGAGACCAATCTTGGTGAAGGCACATTGTCCATGGTTTGGAATTCGGAGGATGTGAGCAAAATGCCCAAGGCTTAAAGTGAATTTTGGTTTTGATATAAAACCAAAGAGATAAAGAGCGATCCTCGTTACGAACGAGTTCCACTTGACTAAGAATTCCATTATGAACCTTGGACATATCTTCTCGTTAATTTCAAGAAGACATTCTAGTCCTATGGCTCGGAAGGAGGTATTGATACCTTCTTCGAATTGTAGAGGTGTCTACAATCGTCCTTCATGGAAGTGACGGTTTTCGAGATTATTGAACCCACTGGACATGATTGCCGGTGTGTTGGGCTCAAGGAAATGTTCGAGGCGCGAGACGCTAGTGAGTGAAAAATCAAACTCATATTCATGCGTCATAGTTGAACCTATAGAAGTGATGGGTTAATAAGGAAGACGTTTATGGTCAACCTATAATAATCTAACGCTTTTACTAGATATTCTATTAACAATTAGTATTTAGCTAAACCATGGTTTTGAAGCTCTAGTGGATTATTATTTAATTTTGGAAGATAGTGATTTTTAATCTTTCATGAAAATGCTTTTTTCAAGAGGGACGGATCCCACGGTTCCTTTTCAAAAGGGATCCGCTAGTGTAACTTCCGGATCCGTGGATCCTAGTAATGTAACCGCTTTTAATAAAAACATAGGTTTTACATTATTGTACCATGAAGTATGTTTTATCCTACATTTTCTTTTAGCATGCATACATGACATCTAATGTATCACGAAAGAATATAACACATATAGATCAAAAGAAATGAAACACACATAATAACACAAACATCCTAGATAAAATAGATAATTAATAATATTGCATTTCAATGCTAAGGATGATACAAAGGATTGGGTAAATGACCCCAATATAGATTAACAACACAAAGTAAATGTCTCCGTATGTGAACTTCATCATAGGGAACACAAGTGCGATGAGTGTTAGGCGATGAGCACGAAAAGCGATGTAAACCATGTTGATGACGGATCTTCTTGGTTTAGGAAGAGATGGAATGAGGAAGAAGATGAAGTTTTTGAATGAGAGGAAATTTTTGAAATTGGAAAATTTGAAAAGGTGAGGTTGAAAAAATGGGCGTTGAGTGGGTTTATTAATAGGAAAGGAGGAATTTTGAAATTCGTGTTTTGTTTTATTAGAAGAAATAAAGCATAAGCTCTACATACTATGACTATAAACGAGAAAATAACACGATATGAGAAACAAGCTTCCTAACGGTTACATGTAAATCATGTGTAAACACAAAAATCTACTCAAATAAAAGCCTAGCAAATAACACTTATATACTAAACAAGTATTATTTAGATATAAGTAGAAAGTCATGATGAGTGTCTAAATACTCATCATTTTATATCGTTAATGCCAAAACATCCGAAAACACTCAAATGCATCAAAATGATGAAAATATCACAAACAAGTGTTTTATATGTTTTAAATGCAAAACATCAAAATCGTGAAAACGATTAAGTTTGCATAATTGGCGCTTTAGTCCCCAAGTTACAAAAGTTGTCAAAATTAGTCCTCGGTCATTCAAAAACTTGTAAAATATCATTTTAGGTCCAAGAGATTCAAAAGTTGTCAAAATAAACCCTTTAAAGTTTAAAATCACAAAATGACAACTTTGGTCCCCGAACTTTGAAAATTGTCAAAATAGTCCTTGGTTAATTTAAAAGTGAAAATTATCAAGTTTTAACCTTGTACTATTAATCAATGACAAAAATGGTCCTTATGATAAACTTTTTGAGAATTTACAATATTGGTCCCTCAAGTTTCCAAATTGGCAGTTTTAGTCCTTTAACATTTCAAAAATGGAAATTTACAACAAAGGTCCTTGTTCTATTATCATGTGGCAGGTTTAACCCTTGTGAAAGCTTTGGAACATGTGCAAGATCAGTCCTTCAAGATTTGCCAAATTGCAAATATGGTCCTTGTTATTTCACTAAACCAAACCGACCCTTTATTTAATATAAGCCCAAATCCAAGCCCAACACTTGACCCGGTCCATATTTTAAATTAAAAACCGCGGTCATCAGAGACCGCTCTCCCAAAGCGCTTTTGCTCAAAACCAAGTGGTATTTACCACTTGATTTCCAATCCACCACCCCAAACACCTTTCCACCTCTTCCTTCCACCTCCACACAATCCAACCTCAATTAATGCAGATAAACCACTCCTTGAAAAAATGGCGCCAAAATCAACAAGTGGCAAAGATGACTATCTCGCTTAATTCAATGGTCTAGATGTGGTGGGATATCTTCGTGAGGTCGACAAGAGAAGATTTAAGTCAATATATATCAAGTTTGGTCCAATGTAATGAAGTAACTAGTGTAATTTTAAATTTTCATGTCGCTTAAGGTTAATTGTTAAATTTCAGTGTTTGTAAAAGCTTTAAGCTTTGTATCTTATGTTTTAAGTTGAAATAAAACTTTTGTAAGCAATTAATTGCGCTTCAAACCTTATATCGCTTTATGCATTTTCAAAATTTCAAAAATATTATGAATGTTGAAATGTTGTTAGCAGTGTTTATTTTGACCGAGAAGTACATATAAGCTCCTTATAAAGCTTATACAAGCTTTTAGATACTTTAAAAGCAAGTGTTAAGAGCCAAAGTCAAAAATTCACAAAATACTAGATAAATAGCTTAAAAATAAAAAAAACATGGTGCAAGGTATAAAGGCTGGAGCATGGCCATTTTGATTGCTATAGGTTATGAGTCTCATGGGAGACTATAGGTTATGGTTTGGTCCCTTGGTTCATTGATTCTCGCTCATCCACTTGTAAGTTTTTTACCCATTTTGGAATTTAACTGTAAAGCAACCATAAGCTCTAATCTTTGTGTTTCCATGATCATTAGTTATAATTAAGTATAAATAAGCTTTTAAACCAAGAGCTTGTTATTTAAAATTCATAGTTGTTAAAAATTTCCTTTAATGCCTTATTAGCTTAATTGGTATTTCTTGTTTTAATGTTGTTAATGATGTTGTTCTATGCTTGTTTAGTCTTATTAACTCGATATTATAAGGTCTCGTGATAGATTTCATGACCGAATCTTTGTTATCTTTGAAAAGCTCAACTCACCACAAAAAGGAGTGTTTGGTTTATCTTGGTAATCAGGTTAAAGATAGTACAGCACTGTACTTGTGGTTGTTTCATGTCTCATATGGCCTAAATAACTCGGCTCAAAAAGGAAAATTAGTCTTTGTTAATGAAAAGTCAAAATCTCTTCTAAAATCATTTCACCGATTCATCGTTGGATTTTAAAGAGTAGAAATCATCACAAGAGCTTAAAAGTGGTTAACATAGCTTAACATAACTTTATGATACCTTAATATATCATAATTAGTTCATAGGATCAAGTTAAAATTCAGTTTAGTCAATCTTTATTTCAATCAAAAGTCAATATCTCGTCCCTGCATCGCTTTGGTAGTTAAATCATAAGCTCCTATAGAGCTTATTAGTTGGTCATTATCAGTGATTTTTGTTTCTTTGCATAGCTTACCTGGTCTTCTTTAAAGTCCAAGTTAATAATCTCAATTTGAAGCTTATTCACTAGGGCTGCATAAGCTTTTCATTTTGTCCAAAAAACTCAGCATTGACTGAGTTTCATCTCAGTGGTTTGACAGGTTGTGAGAAAGCTTCTCATAAGCTCATAATAGCTTTTCATTGTCTGATTTTTGGTATATTTAGTCTCACCCAGGTCTAGTACTAGTTCCAATTTCCACTTTTCAGTTTTAGCTTATTTTATGTTCTGTGTATAAGCTTAAAGTAGTATACCATTTTCTGTTTTTACAATCAAGCTCAAACAATAAATCTGTGTTAACTTGTAATCCAGAAGTTCAAGCTTGTTGTTTTTGGTTGCAATAGAGTTCTTATAGCATAATACAGCATCCGTAAGTTTGGTAGCTTTTGGTTATCATTTAGTCGCTTTTTCAAGTGCTTATTAATAAGCAGCTATATAGCGCTTGCTTATTTCTACATAAGACCATGTTTTTCTATTTTTCCTAGATTCTTCATATTAAAATAGACTTTTCCTGAAATTTTCATTATTTTTCATAACTGTTTGCTATTTTTAGTAATTAAAAAGCTTTTAGGTATTTTAAATAGCTTTTAATACAAATAAATTATAAAAGTTCAAAAAAATGATTTTTCAATTTTCTTAGGTTAAGATAAATATAAAAGTAATAAAAAGTATTTTTCCATAATTTTCTTAGTTTAAAAAGTATTTTTTAGCATTTTAATTAGTTTTAAATAGTTTTAAATTAATAATAAATACATAATAAGTCTTAAAAATATATTTTTAGTTTTAAAATAAGTTTTATCATATTTTAGATTTTTCCAAGTTATAATTTCATTTTTCTAGGTTAATTTTGTATTTTCTTGTATTTTAGCACATTTTAAATACTTAATAAATAGTTTTTAATTAATAATAATTAATTAAATAGTTGTAAAAATAATTTTCTTTTTCTAATAATTTTCTTTTATTATTAGGATTCCAAAAGTATAATTTTTATCTTTTTAGGCCTTTTATTTCTTTAAAACTCACTTTTTATTTTGGACGTAGACGTAATTTTATTTTAAACGTAAGTTTTAAGTTTTAGGTTTTAAACGTTCATCGCCTTTAAAAATAGTGATAGCGTTTATTTAATAGATTTTAACTTTTTAATCTTTTTAATTTGCATTTAAGTCATCGTTATTTGTTAATCTTTTCTTTAGTATAATTTTCCATCGAAACCCCACCGATTGCTATCCTTAGTGATCATTCTACCATCCGATTAAGTGTTTTAACACCAATTCATCCTCCGTGGGACTTAACGACCCAGAATTCCCTATATTCCTCCGATCTTAATTGTATTTGTGTCCGAGCTGCTTTTAAGTCTATTTGACTTGACTGCTTGCACGGATCAAATTTTACGCACGGGGAGGTCAGAAGCGTGTTTCTAGCATTATCGCACCTGCATTTGCACATATACCACGCTTGTAAAAGTTTTCAGAAATTAATATAAACCAAAAGTTCATTAACGCTTTTCCTAAAGTGTTAAAACCCAAAACAATATAAAACAACAAAACAATCGTAACGTCAGATTGTGTTTCTTTTAAGGTGATTCTTAAAGAAATACGATTTGGTTAAACGGACGATACCAAAAATATTTCCCAAAAGTTTTTAAACCCCATCAAGACAAATCATACCTACGCCTTTTCAAAGGGTACTTAATTGAATACATAAAAATCAACCACCGCAAATCAAGGCAAACACTACCTAACTGGGGTGCGACCATTAATAAGTTCCCAACATCGATTTAAAACTTGCCTTTGTGTCACTTGTGATTTGGTGTACCTTTTTCAAAGAAGCCATTTCATCCGTGATTATTGGTTAAGTTCACTTGTGTTTTGCCTCATTTGTTTTGGAAATTGATTTTTATACTTAGTGCATGCAAGACTGCTCTTCCGCTTCTACAAGTCCACTTTCCGAACTTGGAAACATTCCTCGCAACGTAGAGGACGCTCACTCCTTCACCGTGGATCGAGGAACGCCTACCACCACCACCACCGTCGAAATGGCGTAAGACAAACCTATGAATGAGCTTCTCCAAGCACCCATCGAGGTTACGGAGATGCCATTGTTGTCCCAACCATTGTGGGCCGATACCTTCGAGCTCAAGACCGGGTTGCTTAATCTAGTAACCCAAAGCCAATTCTATGGTTTTGAGCGGATGATCCTCATGCACACATTCGATGGTTCAATAAGATTGCATCAACCATCAAGTACAAGAATGTCCCATCCGGCTATCAAGCTTCTTCTGCTCCCATTTTCTGTAGGACAAGCCCGAATCGGCTCGAGAAACAACCCCTCGCTCTATAGAGACATGGGAAGATCTAGTTACCAAGTTTGTTAACGAATTCTATCCTCCATCCCGAACCACAAGTCTTAAGAATGAGATAATGAAATTTTCTCGTAGATTTGATGAATCATTCGGGAGGCATGGATCGTTATAAAGAATTGCTCCGCAAGTGTCCACATCATGGTTTTACCGAGTTAATGCAAATGGATACTTTCTATAATGGTCCGAGACCACCGACCAAGACTCTCTCGAATGCCTCCGCGGAGGTAATTTCCTTAGCAAAACCACCAAAGAAGCCTTACAAATAATTGAAAACAAGTCCTGTGTCCGTTCTTTCCGCACTAAGACATATCAAAATCGCCTAATGTCGACCTTCTATTTCATCTCCTCGCGAGTACATCTAGCACCGATGCTAAGATTGATAAACTCACAGATGTCGCTCGTGCTTTGGTTCTTGCTAACCAAAGAAAGTCACCTTCACTCAAACACCAACACATGGTGAAGTGAAGAAAGTTGAAGTTTGTGTCACTTGTGGTGGTCCTCATGCATACTACAACCGATCGCCACCGATGGTAGTCCGTTTGAAGCAAATGCTATAGCCGGTATTTCAAATCAAGGAGGTAATCAATACCGCCCTCGAATGAACCAAACTACCGTGTTAGCAATTATCGTGCACCACCCGGTTTTAACCGTAATCCTAACCGAATCGAATCAACCTAGAATGAACCAAGGTTATCAAAACCAAGGTAATTTCTATCCTCGACCCAATCAAGGTTTCCAACAACAAGGGAACCTTCATCAAAACAATTTCAATCGTGGAATCAATTTCATGGAATGTGAATCCTAATCAAGGGAATTTTCAACAACAAGGTCATAATCAAAACATCCGACCTCAAAATTTCCTCCTAATCCACCTCCCATCATTACTCCTCCAGACCATCATCCGATGAGTTATCAAGCGCTTTATGAAATCCCAAGATGAGATGAACAGATTGTTGGTCACCGATCACGATCTTAAGAAGTCTTTAAATGATCGACCGAGCTCGTGTACTTTATCGAGCAACACGATCGCTAACCCGAGGGGCGATGCTAAGGCGATCACGACCGTAAGTGGTGTTTCATACAATGGACCCGCTATTCCTACTACCTCTTCTTCTTCTTCTTCCAAAGGTAGTGGAAAGTGAACCTCGACTCACAATGGACCCACGACTCCAATGCCCCTCCTCCCGTGGCAATGAGTCAAGTTACCAAGGAAACAACGGACAAAGTGCATTATTCAAGTCCAAGTAATATCAAGACAAGTCCCACCTTCTGTAGTCCATCCTCAAGTTGTCCAAACCCAAGTCTAATCCAGAGTTGTTTTGAACCACCAGTAGCTCCCTGCTGAAAATATCAAATCCAAATCTTCTATTCCATATCCATCACGCTTGAATGAGCAAAAGCTCCGTGAAAAGCTAGTCATCAAATGGATAAATTTTTCCAAATTTTCCAAGAGTTACATTTTGACATAAGCTTTATGGATGCTATCATGCCGATGCCCAAGTTTGCATCAACTCTCAAACACATGTTAAGCAATAAGGAAAAGTCGCTTGAAATGGCTAAGACTCCTCTTAACGAGAACCGCCTCAGCTATTCTAAAGAAGCTTCCGAAAGCTTGGAGATCCCGGAAATTTCTCTTACCTTGTGTATTCCTGTGAATGGTTGAATGCTTTGCCCTAGCGATCTTGGTGCAAGCATTAATCTTATGCCATATTCAAGATGGAAGAAACTTTCTTCCGAACTCACTCCTACATGCATGACTCTCGAGCTTGCGATCGAGAATATCCCGCCCTCTTGGCATTGCCGAGGACGATTTGTGAAAGTAGGAAAGTTCCATTTTCCACCGACTTCGTGGTTGTTGATTTTGATGCCGATCATCGGGTTCCTCTCATTGTTGGTCGAGGATTCCCGAGAACGGGCCGTGCTCTCATAGATGTATTTGAGCAAGAAATCACATTACGTGTTGGAAATGAAGTCGCCACTTTTAACCTTGATCGACTTCGAGGTACTCCGCAAATTATGATTCGAATCGGTTAACCGAATAGATATCATTGATGTTGCTTCAAGAGTACTGCAAGAAGTTCTTGGTTATGATCATAATTCTTCGAGTGATAATCTCACTCATTCATCTCAACCCATCATCGCCAATTCTACTCCTTCTATCACCCCATTTGAGGAAAGTGACTTCATCTTAGAAGAGATTGAAGCATACTTATCCAAAGGATTCTGCATCATGGAAATTGATCACGCCCAATTGACATTGAGGAGACATACTTCTCATTGAGAAGTTGCTTAATGATGATCCATCATCCACCCTCACTCTAGTGATTCAATTCCGATGAGATTAATCAAATGAGATTAACTGAGGAGATTTTCTTCTTGAGAAGTTGTTAAATCATGACATTTCTCATCCTCTCCTTCCATCAAACTTCATAACAAGGAAGTCAAGTCGCTTGAGAAAATCAAGAATTTCCCGAGGTTGAGCTTAAGGACTTACCACCTCATCTCGAGTATGCATTTCTTGAAGGTGATGATAAATTACCACCATTATTGCTAGAGATTTGAGTAAAGATGAAAAAGTCGCCTCATTAAAATCTTGAAGTCACACAAGCAAGCAATTGCTTGGAAACTCTCCGACATCAAAGGTATAAACCCCGAGTTCGTACTCATAAAATCTTGATGGAGGATGACTTTAAGCCAGCCAGCTCAACATCGAGAAGAGTAAATCCAAAATCCATGATGTTATCAAACAGAGGTTATCAAACTTCTTGATGCGTGATTGATTTACCCGATCTCGATAGTCCTTGGTTAGCCCAATTCATTGTGTTCCTAAAAAGGGTGGCATAATCATATCACAAATGAAGATAACGAGTTAATTCCAACTCGTCTCGTTACGGATGGCGTGTTTGCATTGACTATCGTAAGTTGAATGACGCCACCGAAAAGACCATTTTCCTCCGCCTTTATGGACCAAATGCTTGAGAGATTAGCAGGAATGAATACTATTGTTTCCTTGATGGTTTCTGGTACTTTCAGATTCCCATTGATCCAAAGGATCAAGATAAAACCACATTCACCGCCCATACGGAACTTTTGCCTATAGACGATGCCTTTTGGCTTATGTAATGCTCCCGCACGCTCCAACGATGTATGATGGCCATTTTCCACGACATGATCGGGAAACAATGGAGGTGTTTATGGATGACTTCTCGTCATTGGGGATTCGTTTCAAACTTGTCTCTCCATTTAGATAAAATGCTTCAAAGGTGTGAAGACACCAATCTTTGTCTAAACCGGGAGAAAAGTCACTTTATGGTCAAAGAAGGCATAGTCCTTGGCCATAAGATTTCAAAGAACGGATTGAGGTAGATAGAGCAAAAGTCGATGTTATTGCTAATTACCTCATCCTACTACCGCCAAAGGTATTAGGAGTTTTTAGGTCATGCCGGTTTCTATCGAGATTCATTCAAGATTTTCCAAAATCGCCTACCAATGACCCATCTTCTTGAAAAGGATGCTCCTTTTATCTTCTCACCCGAGTGCATCGTAGCTTTTGAAACATTGAAGAAAAAGCTATCAAGCACCCATTCTCGCTGTTCCCGATCGATTTACCTTTTGAGCTAATGTGCGATGCAAGTGATTTTGCTATCGGCGCAGCCTTAGGGCAACGAAGAAATAAGCATTTTCACCAATTCACTACGCAAGTAAGACTATGACCAAGCTCAAACTCATTACACCACCACGTAAAAAGAGCTATTAGCCGTGGTGTATGCATTTGAAAAGTTTCGCCATACTTAATCTTGACCAAATGTGTAGTGTATACGGATCACTCGGCTCTAAAATATCTCTTTGCAAAACAAGATGCAAAGCCGAGATTGTCTGCTGGGTTCTCCTCCTTCAAGAATTTGATATCATTATACGTGATAAAAAGGAGCCGAGAACTTGGTCAGATCATCTCGTCTGCATTAGAAAACCCTCACCAAGATGTTTTCGAGAAAAGGATATAAATGAAACATTTCCTCTCGAGACACTCAATGCGGTTTCTTTTCGTGGAAACTCTTCTACCCCATGGTTTGTCGACTTTGCAAATTACCATGCGGTAACTTCATTGTGAAAGGGATGTCGACCCAAGAAGAATAAATTCTTCAAGGATGTTAAACACTATTTCGACGACCCTTTCTTATTCAAAATCTGTGCGGATCAAGTCATCCGACGGTGTGTTTATGGACAAGAAGCTCTTGACATTCTCAAAGCTTGTCATGCCGACCCACCGGGGCCATCATAGTCCAAACTACACCGCCAAAAGGTGTTTGATTCCGGTTCTATTGGCCCACAATCTATAAAGATGCCCACGATTATGTCAAAACTTGTGACGCTTGTCATCATATGGAAATATATCTCAAAGGAATGAAATGCCACAAAATGCCATTCAAGTTTGTGAGATATTTGACATATGGGGTATTGATTTTATGGGCCATTTCCATCTTCTCGTGGTAACAAGTACATACTGTGGTCATTGATTATTTGTCAAATGGGTTGAAGCAAAAGCTTTACCTACAAATGATGCCCGAGTAGTTGTGAAATTTTGAAAGCTCTCTTGCCGATTTGGAACTCCTCGCAATAATCATGATCGTGGTACACATTTTGTAATGACCAATTTGAT
Organism: Chrysanthemum lavandulifolium; assembly: GCA_022545495.1. Taxonomy (NCBI): domain Eukaryota; kingdom Viridiplantae; phylum Streptophyta; class Magnoliopsida; order Asterales; family Asteraceae; genus Chrysanthemum; species Chrysanthemum lavandulifolium. Next base: position 72,476,437 of record CM040241.1, on the reverse strand, counting down.
CGTGTCATGCAAAAGTATGGTGTTACCCACCGCCTATCTATCGCATACCACCCCAAACAAGTCAAGCGTGGAAGTTTCAAATCGTGGTATTAAAAGAATACTTGAAAGGACAAGAGGTGAAAATCGTGCATCCCGGTCGGATAAACCGATGACGCACTGGCTTTTCGACACAATTTTACAAAACACCAATTGGGTGTACTCCATACAAGCTAGTGTACGGAAAAGCATGTCATCTTCCGATTGAACTAGAGCACAAGGCTTACCGGGCCTTAAAACATGCAAACTTCGATATACGCATACCGGTGATCACGTAAAAGTTCAAATGAATGAACTAAATGAACTTCGTGATCAAGCTTATGAGAACTCTTTGATCTACAAGCAAAAGACAAAGAAGATTCATGACTCTAAAATCAAGAACCGCTTTCAACGTTGGTGATCGAGTCCTTCTTTTCAACTCTAGATTGAAGATTTTCTCGAAAGCTTAAGTCCCTACCGGTCCGTCCATTTACTATCACTAAGGTTTATCCTTATGGCACCATTGAGTTATCTCAACCCGATGGTCCTAATTTTAAAGTGAATGGTCATCGATTAAAGCATTACTTTGGAGAGGACATTCCATCCGTGGTTGTCCCGGATCTACAAACATTCCCATGAACCAATGAATGCGGGATCGAGTCAAGCTAGTGACTCGGAATCAAAAATAGTAGCACACACATATGGGTTTTCACCCATGTTTCGCTTTCTTATCCCCTTTCTATCACCCTAGTGTGGGGAGTCTACCCACACCGTTGTATATTCTCAATCTTTCTAAAAAAAAAAAAAAAAAAAAAAAAAAAAAAATGTATATATCAAAAATAAAATAATGGCCGTAGTATTTCCTTTTATGTTCTTTGTTTCGCATAACCACTGGTACTTTGAATATTGAGGGCAATATTCATTTCTTAGTGTGGGGAATTCTCACGAATTTCATGTAATTATTTCACCCAATTCCCCGCTTTTGGCCAAAATTTTTTTTTGGAGTAAGTGTTTTCACTTACTCAAGAAATGGTAATCATCCGCCATGTCTAACCCACATAAGGATTGGCTAATCCAGAGCAAACGGCTCTTGGTAAAGATATCTCAAACCGCTTATGGCTTGCAATTTGCCTAAAATTGTATGGTGTTCAACTCACCATATCTTTAAACTAGTGAAAAGTTGGCTAGCCCGCAAGTTTATGGCTTGTGGTAAAGGCAAGTTGAAAATCCATAATTGGTAATCGGCTCACCAAAGATAATATTTATAATTTATCTAAGAGTTGGCTAGTCCGTATGGTACGGCTTCGTAAAGACAAAATCAAACCGCTGAAAGTCGGTGGTTTGCTCAAAATCATTGGTTATCATTGTACCATGGTTCTTACTTGAACTCAAACATTTGGCTACTCCGTATAATGGCTTTTGGTAAAGAGATAAAATCCATTAAATTTTCTCAAATCATTGCTAGGGACTAGCAATATCTTAGTGTGGGATTGATGAGTTGTCTAAATACTCATCATTTTTATATCGTTAATGCCAAAACATCCGAAAACACTCGTAAATGCATCAAAATGATGAAAATATCACAAACAAGTGTTTTATATGTTTTAAATGCAAAACATCAAAATCGTGAAAACGATTAAGTTTGCATAATTGGCGCTTTAGTCCCCAAGTTACAAAAGTTGTCAAAATTAGTCCCTGGTCATTTCAAAACTTGTAAAATATCATTTTAGGTCCAAGAGATTCAAAAGTTGTCAAAATAAACCCTTTAAAGTTTAAAATCACAAATGACAACTTTGGTCCTTTAACTTTGAAAATTGTCAAAATAGTCCTTGGTTAATTTAAAAGTGAAAATTATCAAGTTTTAACCTTGTACTATTAATCAATGACAAAATGGTCCTTATGATAAACTTTTGAGAATTTACAATATTGGTCCTCAAGTTTCCAAATTGGCGCTTTAGTCCTTTAACATTTCAAAATGGAAATTTACAACAAAGGTCCTTGTTCTATTATCATGTGGCAGGTTTAACCCTTGTGAAAGCTTTGGAACATGTGCAAGATCAGTCCTTCAAGATTTGCCAATTGCAAATATGGTCCTTGTTATTTCACTAAACCAAACCGACCCTTTATTTAATATAAGCCCAAATCCAAGCCCAACACTTGACCCGGTCCATATTTTAAATTAAAAACCGCGGTCATCAGAGACCGCCTCTCCAAAGCGCTTTTGCTCAAAACCAGTGGTATTTACCACTTGATTTCCAATCCAGCTCACCCCAAACACCTTTCCACCTCTTCCCTTCCACCTCCACACAAATCCAACCTCAATTAATGCAGATAAACCACTCCTTGAAAAAATGGCGCCAAAATCAACAAGTGGCAAAGATGACTATCTGGCTTAATTCAATGGTCTAGATGTGGTGGGATATCTTCAGAGGTCGACAAGAGAAGATTTAAGTCAATATATATCAAGTTTGGTCCAATGTAATGAAGTAACTAGTGTAATTTTAAATTTTCATGTCGTTTAAGGTTAATTGTTAAATTTCAGTGTTTGTAAAAGCTTTAAGCTTTGTATCTTATGTTTTTAAGTTGAAATAAAACTTTTGTAAGCAATTAATTGCAGTTTCAAACCTTATATCAGTTTATGCATTTTTCAAAATTTCAAAAATATTATGAATGTTGAAATGTTGTTAGCAGTGTTTATTTTGGACTGAGAAGTACATATAAGCTCCTTATAAAGCTTATACAAGCTTTTAGATACTTTAAAAGCAGTGTTAAGAGCCAAAGTCAAAAATTCACAAAAATACTAGATAAATAGCTTAAAAATAAAAAAAACATGGTGCAAGGTATAAAAAGGCTGGAGCATGGCCATTTTGGATTGCCATAGGTTATAGAGTCTCATGGGAGACTATAGGTTATGGTTTGGTCCCTTGGTTCATTGATTCTCGCTCATCCACTTGTAAGTTTTTTACCCATTTTGGAATTTAACTGTAAAGCAAATATAAGCTCTAATCTTTGTGTTTCCATGATCATTAGTTATAATTAAGTATAAATAAGCTTTTAAACCAAGAGCTTGTTATTTAAAATTCATAGTTGTTAAAAATTTCCTTTAATGCCTTATTAGCTTAATTGGTATTTCTTGTTTTAATGTTGTTAATGATGTTGTTCTATGCTTGTTTAGTCTTATTAACTCGATATTATAAGGTCTCGTGATAGATTTCATGACCGAATCTTTGTTATCTTTGAAAAGCTCAACTCACCACAAAAGGAGTGTTTGGTTTATCTTGGTAATCAGGTTAAAGATAGTATGCACTGTACTTGTGGTTGTTTCATGTCTCATATGGCCTAAATAACTCAGCTCAAAAAGGAAAATTAGTCTTTGTTAATGAAAAAGTCAAAATCTCTTCTAAAATCATTTCACTGATTCACTGTTGGATTTTAAAGAGTAGAAATCATCACAGTAGCTTAAAAGTGGTTAACATAGCTTAACATAACTTTATGATACCTTAATATATCATAATTAGTTCATAGGATCAAGTTAAAATTCAGCTTTAGTCAATCTTTTATTTCAATCAAAAGTCAATATCCGCCCCTGCATCGCTTTGTAGTTAAATCATAAGCTCCTATAGAGCTTATTAGTTGGTCATTATCAGTGATTTTTGTTTCTTTGCATAGCTTACCTGGTCTTCTTTAAAGTCCAAGTTAATAATCTCAATTTGAAGCTTATTCACTAGGGCTGCATAAGCTTTTCATTTTGTCCAAAAAACTCAGCATTGACTGAGTTTCATCTCAGTGGTTTGACAGGATGTGAGAAAGCTTCTCATAAGCTCATAATAGCTTTTCATTGTCTGATTTTTGGTATATTTAGTCTCACCCAGGTCTAGTACTAGTTCCAATTTCCACTTTTCAGTTTTAGCTTATTTTATGTTCTGTGTATAAGCTTAAAGTAGTATACCATTTTCTTTTTACAATCAAGCTCAAACAATAAACTGTGTTAACTTGTAATCCGAAGTTCAAGCTTGTTGTTTTGGTTGCAATAGAGTTCTTATAGCATAATATAGCTTCTGTAAGTTTGGTAGCTTTTGGTTATCATTTAGTCGCTTCAAGTGCTTATTAATAAGCAGCTTATATAGCAGCTTGCTTATTTCTCTACATAAGACCATGTTTTTCTATTTTTCTTAGATTCTTCATATTAAAATAGACTTTTCCTGAAATTTTCATTATTTTTCATAACTGTTTGCTATTTTTAGTAATTAAAAATGCTTTTAGGTATTTTAAATAGCTTTTAATACAAATAAATTATAAAAGTCAAAAAATGATTTTTCAATTTTCTTAGGTTAAGATAAATATAAAAGTAATAAAAGTATTTTTCCATAATTTTCTTAGTTTAAAAGTATTTTTAGCATTTTAATTAGTTTTAAATAGTTTTAAATTAATAATAAATACATAATAAGTCTAAAAATATATTTTTAGTTTTAAAATAAGTTTTATCATATTTTAGATTTTTCCAAGTTATAATTTCATTTTTCTAGGTTAATTTTGTATTTTCTTGTATTTTAGTGCATTTTAAATACTTAATAAATAGTTTTAATTAATAATAATTAAATAAATAGTTGTAAAAATAATTTTCTTTTTCTAATAATTTTCTTTTATTATTAGGATTCCAAAAGTATAATTTTATCTTTTAGGCCTTTTATTTCTTTAAAACTCACTTTTATTTTGGACGTAGACGTAATTTTATTTTAAACGTAAGTTTTAAGTTTTAGGTTTTAAACGCTCATCGCCTTTAAAAATAGTGATAGCGTTTATTTAATAGATTTTAACTTTTAATCTTTTAATTTGCATTTAAGTCGTTATTTGTTAATCTTTTCTTTTAGTATAATTTTCCATCGAAACCCCACCGATTGCTATCCTTAGTGATCATTCTACCATCCGATTAAGTGTTTTAACACCAATTCATCCTCCGTGGGACTTAACGACCCGTGAATATCCTATATTCCTCCTCGATCTAAATTGCATTTGTGTTTCGAAATGCTTTAAGTCTTTTAAACCCCATCGAGCGCACTCGTTCTTCCGATTCTACAAGTCCACTTTCCGAACTTGGAAACATTCCTCGCAGACGTGAGGACGTTCTCCTTCACCGTGGTCGAGGCGTCTACCACCACCACCACCGTCGAAATGGCGGAAGACAAACCTATGAATGAGCTTCTCCAAGCACCCATCGAGGGTTACGGAGATGCCATTGTTGTCCCGGCCATTGTGGGCGATACCTTGAGCTCAAGACCGGGTTGCTTAATCTAGTAACCCAAAGCCAATTCTATGGTTTTGGCGGGATGATCCTCATGCACACATTCGATGGTTTAACAAGATTGCATCTACCATCAAGTACAAGAATGTCCCATCCGAAGCTATCAAGCTTCTTACATTCCCATTTTCTCTAGAGGACAAGCCCGAATTGGCTTGAGAAACAACCCCTCGCTCTATAGAGACATGGGAAGATCTAGTTACCAAGTTTGTTAACGAATTCTATCCACCATGGTTTTCCACCTTTTCACCTCCACATCACCTCCCAGCTGTCTCCCTCCACCTCCACACCAATACAAACCTAATTAATGCATAAAACCTGCTCTTTGAAATATTGGCGCCAAAAGTGACAATTGTCAATCTTAGTGATCTGGATGATTTCAACGGCTGGACTTGGTGGGATTAACTCAGAGATGTCGACAGAGTTGGAAAAGAGCTTTATATACAAGCTTGGAGCAGTGTGAAAAAAAAAGTAGAGTAGTTTAGTCTAATTTATGTCGTATTATGTAATTTTCAATTATTAGTGTAATTTTAAGCTTACTAGTACCTGTTTTAATGATTTCAGAGTGTTATAAACCTATTTCAATAATCAATTTCAAGTTTTCCTTTAATTTCCAGTTTATGTAAAATTTCAAGATCAAGAAATTTCATGATAAGTTAAATGTTGTTATACTTTGTTGTTAAGCATTCAAAAGCTCATACTAGCTCTTATAAAAGTTTTCTAAGCTTTAGTATCCTTAAAACTCGGTTTAGATTCAAAATAGAAAATTCACAAAAATCAAGATAAAATAGTGAGAAAATAAAAAATGCCATGGAAAGGATGCCGAGATTGAAGCAAGGTTGAAAATGGAATGATTATCGGTATAGAGCTTCTTGGGAAGCATAGGATGTGATCTCGCACCTTGATTCTCTTTTGATCTTAAACTCATTTTGTAAGCCATTTTCTTAAATATTGCATCTCTTATTTCAAGTAGTTAAAACTTGTTAATACTGTCTTAATAATGTCTCATTGCAGTTAATATAAGCTAATTAATAGGTCCTTTGGTTTAAAAATCTGTTTCATTGCTTAATGCTTCAAAACTGTCATATTAAGGGGTGTTTGGTTTTGCTCAGTTAACTGAGCTAAAAGTCAGTTGTGTTGTTGTTTGTAATTGATACATGTCACAGTAGGTCTTAATACCTCAGTTCATCAAGAAAAACCAATCCTTAGTTGCTAGAAAGTCAAAAACATCTTTAATCTCATTTAGTTATTCAACTGTTGGAATTTTTGACTGCATAATCATACAAACTGGTTTGAAGGTTGTTCATCTAGCTTAATCTCATATCATTGTGGCTTATTTCAACTAATTTAGTCCTTAGAATTGATTTAAAACTCAAAAAAGTCAACTTGGTTTAATGTCTTAAAGTCAAAATGTCACGTACACGATTAGTGCGGTCCATTTTGATATGCTCATAAATAGCTTATTAGTTGGCTAAAGCCTATGTAATTTAGCTTTTAGGATAGTTCACCAGCCATTTCAACATTCCAAAGCTTAGTTTTCCTTTAATCGACTTTTCATTAGCTTAATTTTTACTTCTTTTGAGTTCCTTTTAGTATCACTGTCTGCGGTTGTGCGATCCTTATTTCAAAAGCTCACAGAGTCGATTAATGAGCTTTAACTTATGTATTTTAACTTTTGGAAAGATAACCTAGCCAAATTGATGACCCAAGTGTAATATTTCATTTTCTAGTTTATTTTCTAGAACGCAATAAGCTTTCAAGTTGTCCCATTTTGTGAACACCGATCATTCGGTGGGTTACACTTTTCACAAGCCCTTCAAAAGCTCTCTAGTTGTTTTCAGCTTGTGAGTTTTGGCTTTTTGGAAAGTCTATCTGGTATACTTGTTTGTTTCATTGTTTGTTTTCAATTTCTAGCTTATTCAGTTGCTTAAAATTAGCTTAATAGGTGCCTAGTAAAAACTTAAGTGTCCTGTGATACAGTAACTGTTGTGCTTATTTAGAGCTTATTTGGTGCTTAACTTGAGTAATTATGCTTTATCAGTTATTGTTTTAGCTTATAATTAGTATATAGCTTATTTTAATTCACCTTTGCCTAATTCCTAGCTTAAATAGCCAATTTAGCTTAAGCCTTTGCTTATTTTGGTTCTTTCACCATTATTAACAAAAATAAGCTCAAACTGAGCTTATTATTGGTTTTCATATAAAGTTGCAGTTTTGTAAAGTGCTTATCATTATTAGCTTAAGTAGTTGCAAAAGAAAAATCAAAAAATAAATGTTTTGCAAAAAGGGAGAGGCGGGGGTCGAACACGAGACCTCTCCACTATGGGGATGATAGTGGGTACACAGAAACCAGTTGCCTTGGGACTTTCTTGGTTTAAGTTTGCAACATCTAATACTTAAGGGTGTGTTCAGCTTTAAGCTTATTATCCTTTGCTTATTTTTAACAGACTTATTCGTATAAGTCGTTGTTCCCATTTTATTTTCATAGGTCTATAAAATCATCTAGTATTTTTACAAAAGTTTGATTTTTCTCAATAGTTTTAGTATTTTTAACATTTAATTAGTGTAAAACTTATTTAAATCATAATAAAAATATAAAAGTCAAAAAATATAAATCTTTTTCTAAAATTTTCTTTTATCATATATTTTGTAAGAAAATTAGTTTTACACTCTTAGGCCTTTTATTTCTTAAAATTTCGTTTTTGCTTATTTCCAAATACCATTTTCGTAAATAACGCTCGTTTCCATTTTAAACTACGTTTTTTAGTAATTTGAGTTTACGTTTTAGTTAAAATAGTTTATTTAAGTTATTTTATTTTATAAAATCACATAAACGTTCATCGATCTGTAAAAATAGTGATAGCGTTTATTTAATAGATTTTAACTTTTATTTCTTTTAATTTGCATTTAAGTCGCTTTTATTTGTTAATCTTTTCTTTAGGTAATTATCCATCGAAAACCTTACTGATCACTATCCTTAGTGATCATTCTATCATCTGAATTTGTTTTAAACACCAATTCATCCTCCTGGGACTTAACGCACCCGTGAATTCTCTATATTCCTCGATCTTAATTGAATTTATGCGTCTGAGCTGTTTAAGTCTGTTTGACTTGACTGTTTGGACCCAATCAAATTTTGGCGCCGCTGCCGGGGAATGTGTTGGGCTTGGGTTGGGTTTTATATTGGATCCGGTTTGGTTTTAGCTTAGATAACTATAAGGACCAAAAATGTAATTTAGCCAAACCTTCAAGGATTGAAATTGACAACTTTCCAAAGCTCATACAAGGACTAAACCTGTCAAGTGATAATAGAACAAGGACCTTTGTTGATATTTTCCATTTTTACAAATCTAGGGACCAAAATTGTCAAGTTTGAAACTTGAGGGACCAATTATGTAAATTCTCAAAAAGTTTATCATAAGGACCATTTTTGCCATTTATTAATAGTACAAGGTTAAAACTTGATAATTTTCACTTTTTAAATTAACCAAGGACTATTTTTGACAATTTTCAAAGTTCAGGGACCAAAGTTGTCATTTTGTGATTTTTAAACTTTAAAGGGTTTATTTTGACAACTTTTGAATCTCTTGGACCTAAAATGATATTTTACAAGTTTTTGAAATGACCAGGGACTAATTTTGACAACTTTTGTAACTTGGGGGACTAAAACTGCCAATTATGCAAACTTAATACGTTTTTTACCAGATTTTGATGTTTTTGCATTTAAAACATATAAAACACTTGTTTGTGATATTTTCATCATTTTGATGCATTTCTGAGTGTTTTCAGATGTTTTGGCATTCTAACAAGATAAAAATGATGAGTATTTAGACACTCATCAATCCCATACTAAGATATTGCTAGTCCTAGCAATGATTTGAGAAAATTTAATGGATTTTATCTCTTACCAAAAGCCATTTCTTCCGGAGTAGCCAAATGTTTCGCTTCAAGTAAGAACCATGGTACATCGATAACCATGTGATTTTGAGCAAACCACCACTTTCAACGGATTGGTTTGTCTTTACCGTGCCGCACCTTCTCGACTAGCCAACTCTTAGATAAATTATCAAAATTATCTTTGGTGAGCCGATTACCAATTATGGATTTTCAATCGCCTTTACCACAAGCCATAAACTTGCGGGCTAGCCAACTTTTCACTAGTTTAAAGATATGGTGGTGAACACCATACAATTTTAGGCAAATTGCAAGCCATAAACGGATTTGAGATATCTTTACCAAGAGCCGCTTTGCTTCGGATTAGCCAATCCTTATGTGGGTTAGACATGGCGGATGATTACCATTTGCCGAGTAAGTGAGAACACTTACTCAAAAAAAAAAATTTTGGCCAAAACGGGAATTGGGTGAAATAATTACATGAAATTCGTGAGAATTCCCCCACACTAAGAAATGAATATTGCCCTCAATATTCAAAGTACTGCGTTTATGCCGAAACAAAGAACATAAAAGGAAATACTACGGCCATTATTTTGTTTTTGATATATACATTTTTTTTTTTTTTTTTTTTTTTTTTTTTTTTTTAGAAAGATTGAGAATATACAACAGTGTGGTAGACTCCCCACTAGGGTGATAGAAAGGGATAAGAAATGTAAATATGGATGAAAATCCATATTATGTGTGCTACTATTTTTGATTCCCGAGTCATTAGCTTGACTCGATCCCGCATTCATTGGTTCATGGGGAATGTTTGTAAATCCGGACAACCACAGGGAATGTCCTCTCCAGTAATGCTTTAATCGATGACCATTTACTTTAAAATTTGGACCATCAGTGAGATAACTCAATGGTGCCATAAGGATAAACCTTAGTGATAGTAAATGGACCGCACCAATGGACTTAAGCTTTCCCGAGAAAATCTTCAATCTAGAGTTAAAAAGAAGGACTCGATCACCAACGTTGAAAACGCGGTTCTTGATTTTAGAGTCATGAATCTTCTTTGTCTTTGCTTGTAGATCAAAGAGTTCTCATAAGCTTGATCACGAAGTTCATTTAGTTCATTCATTTGAACTTTTCGTGATTACCGTCAGATATCGAAGTTTGCATGTTTTAAGGCCCAAAGCCTTGTGCTCTAGTTCAATCGGAAGATGACATGCTTTTCCGTACACTAGCTTGTATGGAGTACACCCAATTGGTGTTTTGTAAGTCGTCACGAAAAGCCCAGTGCGTCATCCGTTTATCCGACCAGGATGCACGATTTTCACCTACCGTCCTTTCAAGTATTCTTTTAATACCACGATTTGAAACTTCCACCGCCCACTTGTTTGGGGTGGTATGCATAGATAGACTGTGGGTAACACCATACTTTTGCATGACTCTTTCAAATTGGTCATTACAAAATGTGTACCACGATCATTGATTATTGCACGAGGAGTTCCAAACCGCAAAGAGAGCTTTCAAAATTTCACAACTACTCGGCATCATTTGTAGGTAAAGCTTTCGCTCAACCCATTTCGACAAATAATCAACACCACGAGTATGTACTTGTTACCACGAGAAATGGAAATGGCCCCATAAAATCAATACCCCATATGTCAAATATCTCACAAACTTGAATGGCATTTTGTGGCATTTCATTCCTTTGAGATATATTTCCATGACGACGACAAGCGTCACAAGTTTTGACATAATCGTGGGCATCTTTATAGATTGTGGGCCAATAGAACCCGGAATCAAACACCTTTTGGCGGTGTAGTTTGGACTATGATGGCCCCTGTGGGTCCAAATGACAAGCTTTGAGAATGTCAAGAGCTTGTCCATAAACACACCTTCGGATGACTTGATCCGCACGATTTTGAACAAGAAAGGGTCGTCCCGAAATAGTGTTTAACATCCTTGAAGAATTTATTCTTCTACTGGGTCGACATCCCTTTCATTAATGAAGTTACCCGCATGGTAATTTGCAAAGTCCGCAAACCATGGGGTAGAGGAGTTTCCACGAAAAGAAACCGCATTGAGTGTCTCGAGAGGAAATGTTTCATTAATATCCTTTTTCTCAAAACATCTTGGTGAGGGTTTTCTAATCGACAGATGATCTGCGTACCAAGTTCTCGGCTCCTTTTTATCACGTATAATGATATCAAATTCTTGAAGGAGAGAACCCAACGGAGCAATCTCGCTTTGCATCTTGTTTTGCAAAGAGATATTTTAGAGCCGAGTGATCCGTGATACACTACACATTTGGTCAAGATTAAGTACGGTCAAACTTCTCAAATGCATACACCACGGCTAATAGCTCTTTTTACCGTGGTGGTGTAATGAGTTTGAGCTCACCATAGTCTTACTTGCATGTAGTGAATTGGTGAAAATGTTTATTTCTTCGTTGCTCTAAGACTGCTACCGATAGCAAAATCACTTGCATCGCACATTAGCTCAAAAGGTAAATCCCAACGAGAGCAACGAGAATGGGTGCTTCAGCTTAGGTTTTCTTCAATGTTTCAAAAGCTACGATGCACTCGGGTGAGAAGATAAAAGGAGCATCCTTTTCAAGAAGATGGGTCATAGGTCAAGCGATTTTGGAAAATCTTGAATGAATCTACGATAGAAACCGGCATGACCTAAAAACTCCTAATACCTTTGACGGTAGTAGGATGAGGTAATTTAGCAATAACATCGACTTTTGCTCTATCTACCTCAATCCGTTCTTTGAAATCTTATGGCCAAGGACAATGCCTTCTTTGACCATAAAGTGACTTTTCTCCCGCTTAGACAAAGATTGGTGTCTTCACACCTTTGAAGCATTTTATCTAAATGGGAGAGACATGATTGAAAAGAATCCCCAATGACCGAGAAGTCATCCATAAACACCTCCATTGTTTCCGATCATGTCGTGGAAAATGGCCATCATACATCGTTGGAACGCATGGGAGCATTACATAGGCCAAAAGGCATACGTCTATAGGCAAAAGTTCCGTATGGGCAGTGAATGTGGTTTTATCTTGATCCTTTGGATCAATGGGAATCTGAAAGTACCCCGAGAAACCATCAAGGAAACAATAGTATTCATTCCCTGCTAATCTCTCAAGCATTTGGTCCATGAAGGGTGAGGAAATGGTCTTTACGAGTGGCGCCATTCAACTTACGATAGTCAATGCACACACGCCATCCCGTAACTGCACGAGTTGGAATTAACTCGTTATCTTCGCTTGTGATAACAAGAATGCCACCCTTTTCGGGACACAATGAATTGGGCTAACCCAGGACTATCCGAGATCGGTAAATCAATCTCGCATCAAGAAGTTTGATAACCTCTTGTTTGATAACATCATGGATTTTGGATTTACTCTTCTCGATGTTGAATCGCTGGCTTAAAGTCATCCTCCATCAAGATTTTATGAGTACGTAACTCGTGGTTGATACCTTTAATGTCGGAGAGTTTCCAAGCAATTGCTTGCTTGTGTGACTTCAAGATTTTAATGAGAGCAGTTTTTCATCTTTACTCAAATCTCGAGCAATAATGACGGGTAATTTATCATCACCTTCAAGGAATGCATACTCGAGATGAGGTGGTAAGTCCTTAAGCTCAACCTCGTGAAATTCTTCGCTTTTCAATCGACTTGACTTCTTGTTATGAAGTTTGATGGAAGGAGAGGAGAAGAAATGTCATGATTTAACAATTTCTCAAGAAGAATATCTCCTCCGATTAATCTCATTTTGATTAATCTCATCAGAATTGAATCACTAGAGTGAGGATGGATGATGGATCATCATTACAACTTCTCAATGAGAAGTATGTCCCCTCAATATCAATTGAGCGTGATCAATTTCCCATGGTACGTAATCACTGGATAAGTAGGCTTCAATCTCTTCTAAGATGAAGTCACTTTCCTCAAATGGGTGATAGAAGGAGTAGAATTGGCGATGATGGGTTGAGATGAATGAGTGATATTATCACTCAAGAATTATGATCATAACCAAGAACTTCTTGGTACTCTTCGTATAAACATCAATGATATCTATTCGGTTAACCGATTCGTAATCATAATTTGCGGAGTACCTCAAGTCCGATCAAGGTTAAAAGTGACTTCATTTCCAACACGCAATGTGATTTCTTGCTCAAATACATCTATGAGAGCACGGCCCGTCCTCGTGAATCCTCGACCAACAATGAGAGGAACCCGATGATCGGCATCAAAATCAACAACCACGAAGTCACCGGAAAATGGAACTTTCCTATTTCACAATACGTCCTCGGCAATGCCAAGAGGACGGGATATTGTACGATCAAGAAGCTCGAGAGTCATGCATGTAGGAGTAAGTTCGGAAGAGAAAGTTTCTTCCATATCGAATATGGCATAAGATTAATGCTTGCACCAAGATCTCGCTAGGGCAAAGCATTCAACCATTCCCCGGAATACACAAGGTAAGAGAAATTTCCCAGATCTCCAAGCTTTTCAGAAGCTTTAGGATAACTGCAGAAAGCAGCTCTCGTTAAGAGGAGTCTTAGCCATTTCAAACAATTTTTCCTTATTGCTTAACATGTGTTTGAGAGTTGATGCAAACTTGGGCATCAAGATGATAGCATCCGCAAAGCTTATGTCAAATGTAACTCTTGGAAAATTTGGAAAAATTTGTCCATTTGATGACTAGCTTTTTCACGGAGCTTTTGCTCATTCAAACGTGATGGATATGGAATAGAAGATTTGGTTTGATATTTTCAACGGGAGCTGTGTGGTTCAAAACAACTCTGGATTAGACTTGGGTTCGGACAACTCGAGGATGGACTACAGAAGGTGGGACTTGTGCTTGGTATTACTTGGACTTGAATAATGCACTTTGTCCGTTGTCTCTTGGTAACTTGACTCATTGCCACGGGAGGGGGCATTGGAGTCGAGGTCCATTATGTGTCGAGGTTCACTTTCCACTACCTTTGGAAGAGAAGAAGAGGTAGAAGGAATAGCGGTCCGAGGTATGAAACACCACTTGGTCGTGATCGCCTTAGCATCGCCTCGGGTTAGCGATCGTGTTGCTCGGTAAAATACCGAGCTCGAGGGTCGATCATTTAAAGACTTCTTGGATCGCCGATCCGACCGACCAACAACTGCTCATCTCATCTTGGGATTTCATAACCGCTTGAAGAACTCATCGATGATGGTCCCGAGGAGTAATGATGGGAGGTGGATTAGGAGGAAATTTTGAGGTCGATGTTTTGATTATGACCTTGTTGTTGAAAATTCCTTGATTAGGATTCACATTCCCATGAAATTGATTCCACGATTGAAATTGTTTTGATGAAGGTTCCCTGTTGTTGGAAACCTTGATTGGGTCCGAGATAGAAATTACCTTGGTTTTGATAACCTTGGTTCATTCTAGGTTGATTCGATTCGGTTAGGATTCTCGTTAAAACCGGTGGTGCTGATAATTGCTAGCACGGTAGCTTGGTTCATTCTCGAGGACGGTATTGATTACCTCCTTGATTTGAAGTACCGGCTATAGCATTTGCTTCAAACGGACTACCATCGGGGCAAGATCTGTTGTAGTATGCATGAGGACCACCACAAGTGACACAAACTTCAACTTTCTTCACTTCACCATGTGATGGTGTTTGAGTGAAGGTGACTTTCTTTGTTAGCAAGAACTAAAGCTCGACAAAGATCTCGTGAGTTTATCAATCTTAGCATCGGTGCTAGATGTACTCACGGAGAGGCGATTAATGAGCTTTAACTTATGTATTTTAACTTTTGGAAAGATAACCTAGCCAAATTGATGACCCAAGTGTAATATTTCATTTTCTAGTTTATTTTCTAGGGTCGCAATAAGCTTTCAAGTTGTCCCATTTTGTGAACACCGATCATTCAGTGGGTTACCGACTTTTCACAAGCCCTTCAAAAGCTCTCTAGTTGTTTTCGACTTGTGAGTTTTGGCTTTTTGGAAAGTCTATCTGGTATACTTGTTTGTTTCATTGTTTGTTTTCAATTTCTAGCTTATTCAGTTGCTTAAAATTAGCTTAATAGGTGCCTAGTAAAAACTTAAGTGTCCTGTGATACAGTAACTGTTGTGCTTATTTAGAGCTTATTTGGTGCTTAACTTGAGTAATTATGCTTTATCAGTTATTGTTTTAGCTTATAATTAGTATATAGCTTATTTTAATTCACCTTTTGCCTAATTCCTAGCTTAAATAGCCAATTTAGCTTAAGCCTTTGCTTATTTTGGTTCTTTCACCACTGTTAACAAAAATAAGCTCAAACTGAGCTTATTATTGGTTTTCATATAAAGTTGCAGTTTTGTAAAGTGCTTATCATTATTAGCTTAAGTAGTTGCAAAAAGAAAAATCAAAAAAATAAATGTTTTGCAAAAAGGGAGAGGCAGGGGTCGAACCTGAGACCTCTCCCTTATGGGGATGATAGTGGGTACCTGTAAACCAGTTGCCCTTGGGACTTTCTTCTTTTTGGAAAGTCTATCTGGTATACTTGTTTGTTTCATTGTTTGTTTTCAATTTCTAGCTTATTCAGTTGCTTAAAATTAGCTTAATAGGTGCCTAGTAAAACTTAAGTGTCCTGTGATACAAGAATCGTTGTTGTGTATTTAGAGCTTATTTGGTGCTTAACTTGAGTAATTATGCTTTATCGCTTATTGTTTTAGCTTATAATTAGTATATAGCTTATTTTAATTCACCTTTTGCCTAATTCCTAGCTTAAATAGCCAATTTAGCTTAAGCCTTTGCTTATTTTGGTTCTTTTCACCATCATATAACAAAAATAAGCTCAAACCGAGCTTATTATTGGTTTTCATATAAAGTTGCGCTTTGTAAAGTGCTTATCATTATTAGCTTAAGTAGTTGCAAAAGAAAATCAAAAATAAATGTTTTGCAAAAGGGAGAGGCAGGTCGAACACGAGACCTCTCCCTTATGGGATGATAGTGGTACCAGAAACCAGTTGCCTTGGGACTTTCTTGGTTTAAGTTTGCAACATCTAATACTTAAGGTGTGTTCCAGTTTAAGCTTATTATCCTTTGCTTATTTTTAACACTTATTCAGATAAGTCGTTGTTCCCATTTTATTTTCATAGGTCTATAAAATCATCTAGTATTTTTACAAAAGTTTGATTTTTCTCAATAGTTTTAGTATTTTTAACATTTAATTAGTGTAAAACTTATTTAAATCATAATAAAAATATAAAAGTCAAAAAATATAAATCTTTTTCTAAAATTTTCTTTTATCATATATTTTGTAAGAAAATTAGTTTTACACTCTTAGGCCTTTTATTTCTTAAAATTTACGCTTTTGCTTAGCTCAAATGTATTTTCGTAAATAACGCTGCTTTCCATTTTAAACTCGCTTTTTAGTAATTTGAGTTTACGCTTTAGTTAAAATAGTTTATTTAAGTTATTTTATTTTATAAAATCACATAAACGTTCATCGATCTGTAAAAATAGTGATAGCGTTTATTTAATAGATTTTAACTTTTATTTCTTTTAATTTGCATTTAAGTCGCTTTTATTTGTTAATCTTTTCTTTAGGTAATTATCCATCGAAAACCTTACTGATCACTATCCTTAGTGATCATTCTATCATCTGAATTTGTTTTAAACACCAATTCATCCTCCGTGGGACTTAACGACCCAGGAATTCTCTATATTCCTCTGATCTTAATTGAATTTGCGTCTGAGCTGTTTTAAGTCTGTTTGACTTGACTGTTTGGACCCAATCAAATTTTGGCGCCGCTGCCGGGGAATGTGTTGGGCTTGGGTTGGGTTTTATATTGGATCCGGTTTGGTTTTAGCTTAGATAACTATAAGGACCAAAAATGTAATTTAGCCAAACCTTCAAGGATTGAAATTGACAACTTTCCAAAGCTCATACAAGGACTAAACCTGTCAAGTGATAATAGAACAAGGACCTTTGTTGATATTTTCCATTTTACAAATCTAGGGACAAAATTGTCAAGTTTGAAACTTGAGGACCAATTATGTAAATTCTCAAAAGTTTATCATAAGGACCATTTTGCCATTTATTAATAGTACAAGGTTAAAACTTGATAATTTTCACTTTTAAATTAACCAAGGACTATTTTTGACAATTTTCAAAGTTCGGGGACCAAAGTTGTCATTTTGTGATTTTTAAACTTTAAAGGGTTTATTTTGACAACTTTTGAATCTCTTGGACCTAAAATGATATTTTACAAGTTTTGAAATGACCAGGACTAATTTTGACAACTTTTGTAACTTGGGGACTAAAAGCGCCAATTATGCAAACTTAATCGCTTTTTACCGATTTTGATGTTTTGCATTTAAAACATATAAAACACTTGTTTGTGATATTTTCATCATTTTGATGCATTTTCGAGTGTTTCGGATGTTTTTGGCATTCTAACATATAAAATGATGAGTATTTAGACACTCATCAATTGCATATAAAGATATGTAATGAAAAGATAAGGTAAAGCACAAAACCACAACGCGAGTATTTATAGTGGTTCGGCTACAAGGACACCTTCCTTGCCTACTCCACTCCCCGAGTCACCTACTCGAGAGTTTGTAATCACTACACCAATCTCCTTATGGCGGAGAAGCCTTGGCAACGCCGCTTAATCTTTTCCTGGTACAAAGCTAAATACCGAGTTCTTTCACACCAAGGCGAACCACACCTAACACAATGTCGCCTACCCTTTATACGGTGCTAGGCTAACCACGGGTTCTTTCACACCTTAGGTGAACTACACCTTCACAACGTCGCGTACCCTTTATTAGGTACTGGGCTAAGCACCTAGTTCCATTGCAATGGAGGAACTACTACCACACTACACCAACGACTAATCCCAAAGGAGATCTACTCCTTTACAACATCATCAAGGACATCAATATCCTTGGATCTAATGCTAGTCTATCTAGTACATCGAAACACACCATATCGAATGTACATCTAAGGCATCTTTCACTAATGCCTTTGATTAGATCTACAAGACATCTTTCACTAATGTCTTTGATAAGATCTACAAGACACCTTTCACTAATGTCTTGTGTCTTCACTTCTAAGCACCTTTCACTAATGATTCTTGTCTTGACTTCTAGCACCTACCACAAGTGCTTATCCTATAGCGATAGATACCTTTCACTATTATCTTCGCCTTGACACTCGAGACATCTTTCACTAATGTCTTTAACACTACGCTTCTTTGAAGAAAGAAAGGATCATCAACAAGAGGACTTCAATAGCCTTGATGATGAGGAAGCTTGGCAACTCATGGACTTGAGCTTGCTCGACTTCAAAGGTGTTGATCTTCCCTTAAGAGGAACCTAAAGATCACACAAAAACAACTACAAACATAGATCTCTTGGATCTATGGTTAGTGAGATTTAACTTCGGGAGAAAGTATGTTGGAGGGTGAGAATTGATGAAGAAATGGCTCACTATTTATAGAGGAAATACCTCTGCTTTCCCGGATCCCACGGATCCTTCCACTGGGATCCGGCTAGCACAAAGCTAGGGATCCGTGGTCCGCTCCTCTTTGCCCATGGGTATTTTGGGTTATGGGTCATGGGTCATGGGTTATGGGTTGATCCATGGTTTTCAATCTAGATACAATGTACCTTAAGAATACATTGAACTTGTGTAAGTGGTATATATAAACCATGGGTTATGGGTCAAAAACCATTTGCTAGTTTTATCTATTTAGTATATACTTGCTTTTACCCATTTTAGTATATACTTGTTTTACCCATTTAGTGTACTTAATATAAGTATGTATTAACCCAATATGTAAACACTAGTTGTTGTACATGTGTATCTAAAATATAAAATCACTTAATCTTGTTATAGTGTTTTATATGAAAACGTAAGTGTGTTATAAGACTATTAGTTCAAACCATTTACGTATTTTATTTGTTTCGTTAATATGATTTTACTTTTGTTATCGACAAAACATTAGAAGATCGTAAAATATAAATAAACGTTTTTACGGCTTATTTGTATTAACACGGTGGTTAAATCGAAAACTATTAGGACGTTTCTTAGTCTTGTTGTTGGCTGTTCATCCGCTCGATGTCAAGAATGCTTTTATCCATGGTACTTTATCTGAGACCATCTATATGCATCAGCCTTTGGGTTTTCAGGATCCTCGGCATCCTGATCATGTTCGTCTTTTTCAGCGATCGTTATATGGCCTTAAACAGGCACCCCGTGCCTGATTTTAGCGGTTTTCGAGTTATGCTACTCATATAGGTTTCTCTCACAACAGATGTGACTTGTCCTTGTTTATTTATTAACACGGTTCTGATGTTGCTTATTTATTACTATGTTCGGATGATATTTTGCTGACAACTTCCTCTATAATATTATTACAGAGGATTATAGCTTCTATACACCAGGGGTTCTCTATGACTGATCTTGGTCCGCCGAACTATTTTCTGGGCTTCTAAGTCACCCGCACCACTAAGGGGATGTTTCTTTTCCAGAAAAAGTATGTAGCGGACGTTCTTGAGCGTGCTGGTATGCACACTTGTCATTCGTGCAAGACTCTGGTTGATATAGAGTCCAAATTGGGGGCTGATGGCACTCCGGTTGTTGATCCGACACTTTATAGGAGCCTTGCTGGGGCTTTACAGTATCTCACCTTCAATAGACCTTATTTGGCTTATGAGGTTCAACAAGTTTGTCTCTATATGTATGATCCTCGGGAGCCTCATCTTGCTGCTCTTAA
This sequence comes from Chrysanthemum lavandulifolium, assembly GCA_022545495.1. Classification (NCBI taxonomy): domain Eukaryota; kingdom Viridiplantae; phylum Streptophyta; class Magnoliopsida; order Asterales; family Asteraceae; genus Chrysanthemum; species Chrysanthemum lavandulifolium. Next base: position 72,456,471 of record CM040241.1, on the reverse strand, counting down.
GAGGATCTTACGTTATGTTTGCGGAACTTTGGATTATGGTCTTCAATTGTATTCTTCCATGACATCTTCTCTGGTTTCATATTCGGATGCTGATTGGGCAGGTTGCCCAACTACTCGTCGTTCTACCTTAGGTTATTGTGTTTTCCTTGGCAACAATTTATTATCTTGGTCATCTAAGAGGCAGTACAATTTGTTTCGTTCTAGTGCTGAGGCTGAGTTTCGTGGTGTTGCCAATGCGGTGGCTTAGATTTCACGGTTGTGGAATCTTCTTCGAGAGCTCCATTCCCCTTTACATTCGGCTACCATTGTTTATTATGACAATGTCAGCGCGGTTTATTTATCTTCCAATCCCGTGCAGCATCAACGCACGAAGCACAATAAGATTGACATCATTTTTGTTCGAGATCATGTTGCTACTGGACAGGTTCGCGTTTTGCGTGTTCTCTCACGTTATTAATATGCCGATATTTTCATTAAGGGACTTCCGTCTGCATTGTTTGTTGAGTTTCGGACCAGTTTGAGTGTTTTGCGTTCTCCCGCTAAAGGGCTGTTAGTGGCCTATTATTTGAAGATTAGCATAGTTTGTATTAGGCCAAGCTTATATAGTCTTATAGCATGTTGTATTATTATATATAGTGTAAACATTACCATTATTCAGTTATGGGAAAATAACCCTACTTTCACTTCTTGTATAACAACTTCTATACAATGACAGCTTAAATAATAGGGTACATTTCGTACGCTAGCCGGGTACCCGCGCGTTGCACCGGCTGGTACCCGTGTGATTATATATTTTTCGGCGATAATTTTTTTCAAAGTACTTTTTTACGATGGCACAGTATTTCAACCGTAAATCCAAAGTGGTTCCCATCTTTAGCAAAAATTCAACAACTCAAATAGTTAAATCCAAGGTGGTTCTCATTTTTAGCAAAAATTCAACAACTCAAATAGTTAACGAGTTGGGTCGGGTCGGGTCAAGTCGTGTCCAATTCAACCCCAGCTCACTTATACCAAAACATCAAACATATTTTTCTATCAAGTGTTTCCGTATCAATGCATAATATTATTGGACATTTGGTAGACCTATTTGAACATTAATGTACTTATTAAAAAGAAAGTTAGTACTTTGACTTTAAAATCACAAACACGTTTGCAACTTAAAGTCTAAAGCTAGACATAAATACCCATTATAAAGTGGGTTGTTACATGTTTTTGAAATGGGTTGATGTTACAAGTTCTTCAAACAATTTAAGATAATTAATTAACTTTTAATTATGTGTATGCAAGCTTATTAACTATCTTTTTATAATAAGTGTGTACGCTTATTTTTTTAAGACTTCCTCTTATAGAAAGTCTCAAATCCATTATAAAGTAGTATAGATAGTGAATACGATTGATTCTTGCTCAACTTATGTAAAAGGGGTGATACACCACATCTTTTGATGCATTCACCACAATTTGTGCATTACAGTATTTTACGGTACAAACTCTAATGCATAAATTATGGTGCATACATAAAAAAATGTGGTGTTGGTATCAATTCCCTATGTAAGAGTGGCATCAATCAATCACAAGAATCAAGATAACTCAGCCAAACAACCCTTATTATTAGTAAAGAATCCTATCAGAAGTTTGTTCTCAAACAGGTGCAAACAAACACACAAAAATTTTAGATTGTCCCCTTAAATGGATGCAGTCTCTCACAACATCAAGTCATCAAACACTCAACGCTCAAAGTATTTTCTTAATTAAACGAATACACAAATCAGAGAGAATTAAGACAGAAAACAAATATTCTCATAGAAAATATTAACGTGCCAAATGGTAAATAACCTTGCATATATTACAGAACTACATATCAATAGCTTTAAAGAACAAGTTATTTACATGATCCTTAACACTTGATAGATAGCTATATCTTCATTATGTTGATAAACAACGTAAGATGTTCTTGACATGTTAAGGGCAACTCTTATCATTGGCCAGAGCACCACATTTGGTGCAACAAGCTCCGCGTTGAGATCTTTCCACAACTCATGGATAAGCTCCAAAATTTGTTTTCTTTCGTCTTTATCACAAGTTATCTTCTTCTCTTTCCTGAGCAACTGTATGCTCGATAGTACCTCGCCTCTTTCTTGTTCCTCCTATATATATGCCATATTGATATATTTAGTCAAGTTCAAGACAAGCCTAATAGCACAAGAATTTAAGGAAGCTTCATGGTATTAGTTAAAAAAATAACAACCTCTAATAGCTTTCTACTATATAAGTTAATACCTTAGCCGTTCCCAAATCATCCCAGAGCCGAAGAATGGTTCCCGCCAAGGTGAAAAATTTAGGGTATGGCTCAAGAAGATCCGCCATGTTTTCTTTATTAACTCCATCGCATATAAAAAAGAACATATGCACAAATGCCATATACGACCCGGATGTTGTAACCGCATTGTCCATATAGTCTTTAAAGTTTGGTGTGGTTCCTGTTTTCAACCATTTGACTTCCACCATGTAACCCTCTACGATGTTGATCCACTATAATATAAAGTACAAACTATCAAAATCAATCCATTTCTATCTATATATGCAAACAATAAAGTTGATTCACTAGTAGAACATTAAGAAGAAAATAGTTACGGTCTTGTGTAGAAATGGTTCGACATATAACCCTCGTTCTCTAAGGACTTTATCACATATCTCACTATTAGTATTATACAATGCCATGTAGCATGCTTGCATATACTCAGGAAGTTGTTCGATTTCATTCATGTCCCATCTGTCAAAAAAAATGTTTGTTTCAATATATATGATTCAATCAACATTATTGAAAAAAAAAAAAAACCGATAAACTTACCTCTGAATTATTTTCGTAAGGAGTACAAGATCATCATATGAGCCATACGTGTCATATATATCATCAAGAAGCAACAAAATGGAAGTGGTTTTAGCCATCTCGATTCTGGTAGCAGAGTACTTTGGCTCAGGTAGGACTCCAACAGTCCAAAGAAAGCACTCAACGTGTCGATCTCGTACAAAACTAAATTTACGAGAAACACCCAAATGGTCCCACCATCTAAAACAAAATTTTGAATTACTAAGAGATGTAATGAAATATTCCAGATAAACAGAAGGAGGCTAGTACACCTTCGTTTCCGAATTAAAACTCCACGTTTATGTGTCTAATTTTAAAATTACAACGATTAAAACGATGTATTGATTTTAAGTTTTGAACCTTATGCTTGTTAAAAAGATAAATTTTGATTTAACTAGAAAACGATGTAATCACTGCATATTACTGCTAGGAATTTTTTTTTTTACCTAGCCACCTCAACCAGTTCCCTCTGGAAGAGCGATTGAACATGATTGTAATCTAACTTTGCAAGCTCTAGCAGTAATGGGTTGTGATCGTCTTCATTACCATATTCTTCAATATATCTTCTTGCTTCTACAGTTTCCATGCGCAAGTGCATTGGAAGCTCTAAAGCTTGTAAAACTTTCTTTGAAAGTTTGGGACTTAAATTTGGAACACATATATTGAGTTCTCGTGTAGTAATTTCCTTTGAATGCGATAAAAAAGTTTCCTCGTTTGAACCCAAGTATGAAGCTTCATATAAACTCAACAATCCTTCTATGTCATCCCTTGTCGACTTAATGAATTCACCGTTCGTATCAATGAATTTTCGGAAAACCTCTGCTTTAAATGCGATATATATAGTTAATCAACATATTCAATCAATTTCTCAAAATTAAAACATTAACTGGCCGGATGAGAGGAAAACTAACTGTAAAGCGAAATACTCAAATAATACATGTTTTTTTCTTCATATAATTGTACGTGTTTCTATTTCAGTAACATTGAAATTAAGCTGGTACCAGAATTGGTAGGAATGCCATTTTGTCGTAGAAGACGAAAACATAGAGCTACTATATGTAATTCATCATCAGGCAAACGTTGTTTGAGCTTTTCTAGTATTTCATTGATATCCTCTTTAAAATAGTACCCAATTTTCAATCTTTGAATCGTATCAACTAGTTTTAATGACATTTTAGGATCTGAAGTCGTCATCAAAACTCTTCTCGTCTTTTCTTTGAGTTCCTCGATTCTTTCTTTTTGGGGAGACATTACCTGTAAATCATTATCTAAATAAATGAGATGGAAGATTTCTTCTACTCTGAATCTAGCGAGAGAAGCTAAAATGATATTCATAGAAGTACTTATATACCTTTTAAAGACTCCATTATTATTACTCTAAACTACTTAATATGAATCATAGCAACAAATATACAACTAGAAACAAACCTTGATGTCAGGAAGATCTCCGTGGAGAATATTAATCGACATTGACATGTTGGAAAAGTATACGAGAGCCTTACAAACTACAAAGGATCGAGGAAATTTTCTGAAATGCTTTGTTACTCTATTTTTTGTATGTAATATATACATTATTTCTATATATAATAGGTTGGTATGTAATAGATTTTTAATGTTGGTTATTAACTTATTACGCCTTTTTTGACTCTCTGGAAAACTTTTATCCCATTTGATCATATACTTTACGATTAATACCAACATTCAGAAACTACTAAAAATGTTGGACACCGTCAATTTCTAACGAATATAACCAACGTTTAGAGGCACAATAACCAGTTACTTTTTAACGAATAAACCCCTATTAATCTATTCAGTTTTCGCTACATAGGGGTATATATTATGGAGGTAACTTCATTTAGAAACTAATACAAATGTTGGACAACGTCAAATTCTGCTACTAATTTTTTACATAGCTAAAAGAAAGCACATTAATTGATATTTTTAATAATTAAAACTCACATATACCACTGTTTTTGAAATATAAATATCTCATAAATCGTTAATTCTTAAGTGAAAAAAATTATAGTATTACAATAAACATTTAACTATCTTTTAATAGAGTCACTATCAGATACTCATGATGAATTTTGTTTTCTCGGTTTTCATTTTTCTGATACTGAAATTTGCATTGGATATCTCATATAACTTAACAAGAATCTGTAAATTCAAACACTATATAGTTGTAACAAATTAGACATAAGTATTAATATTTAACCGCAAAAGTTTCAATGTTCTTTACACTATAAAATACATATGAGTGACAACTTCCAAACATATATCCCACTTTCCCACTTTTAAAGTTGGGCAAATGGTCTAAAAAACCTATCAACTTTCCACTTTTCTTTTGTGACAATAAGTTTTTTCCTATTAAAACAAAAGTTTCTTAATGACTCTTATTGTAACAAAAACTTCTTAATGAGTCTTATTGTAACAAAAGCGACCGTGGCAACATTAATTAAGGGTTAATAGTCCAAAATATCAAACTTGCAACCTTTTATTATTGACAAAAAACTTTAATTTTCAAATCTCACCACACCACACGCCAACATACATCAAAGCATTTGGACCCGCTTTCATGGAACCTCTCAGCCGTCGGACCCTCCACCATTGACCTCACTTCATAGATCCTCACTCAAACCAAACTATCACCGAATCAGTTGTCGTCATTGATGATGCCTCACTTGTTGCTTTTTAGATCAAATTTGTTGCGCCGTTATTATTGATGCGTTTTGAGTTATATAATATGAGGTTTGGGTCTTTTCATATAAATATGAGTTTTTTTTTAAATCTTTAATCGGAAGATTCTTTTTTAATGAAAATCCGATTTTTAGTGTTATTTATTAGATCGATATTTGATATATTAAAAAAGAACACTAAAAAATCGGATTTTTCATATATTAAAAATCAAATATCAGATCTAATAAATAATACTAAAAATCGGATTTTTCATATATTAAAAAAAAAAAAAAGGAATCTTCTGATTAAAGATTTAAAAAAGAAACTCATATTTATATGGAAAAAGACCCAAAACCTCATATTATATAACTCAAAACGGCATCAATAGCAATAAGCGGCAAATGCTCGGAAAAGCGGCATGGCGCATCAAGAATGACGACAACAAGGATCTCGGTGATAGTTGGTTTCGAGGAGGATCTATGGAAGTGAGGTCAATGTGCGGTCCGACATTGAGAGGTCTCGGCGGCGGCGTTGACGGCGCATGGCATGGTGTCATGTGGAGATGAAAATTAAAGTTTATCAGAACAATAGTAAAAGGTGCAAGTTCAGATATTTTTGACTATTAACCCTTAATTAATGCCACGTGTCGCTTTGTTACAATAAGAGTCGTTAAGAAGTTTTTGACAATAAGAGTCGTTAAAAACTTTTTGTTTTAATAGAAAAAAGTTTATGTCACAAAAAAAATGGAATGATGATTTTGAACCATTTGCCCTTTAAAGTTTACCAACAAATTTTTCTGGGTTTAGAATAGGTGCAACTGATACAATGTTAAACGTCGCATCTTAATTGGTATATTACTAAAACGGTCTTCCAACGCACACGCACTATGGACAAAGCGCGCTTCCGTTAGATAGACGACACATGTCGCATCTTTTGAATATAGAAATTAGGAAGACTTCATATGCTCATGGTGCGCGCATGGTCTTGGCGCGCTTCAGTATGTATACGTCCTTGGAGGCGTGTTCAACGTCAGCAGCGCGCACGGCATTTTTACCTGTGCACTTCATTTATTCAATGTTAGGAAAAATGCCACGTACGCAGCGAGCTCATGTTCTTTGCGCGCTCACCATGTATTAGTCCATTTAGGTAAATAATTTATTATTTAATCCTTTTGAACCCCTACCAAAAAGCTCTGTATCCAGAAAAAAAACAAAAGATCTCAGTCCACAACAAAAACAAACGAATCTCAAACAAGTAATAAACTGGCATGTAGCCATCGCACATGGGAAGATAAATGCGTTGTGCGTTGAAGGCCCATTCTAGTAAAAGGTAGATATATGGTTTTAAAGCGCGAAGGTCCATTTTGGTAAAAGGTGGATATATGGTCTTACATGGTTAACTGGGTGGTGTATTAGCCTAGATTGGTAAGTACTTTAAAAGAAATCATTAAGCATGTGTTTATTGTGTAGTCAAGTAAGTGTGGTAGCCATTAATAAGGAGGCATATATCAGCTATAAAGAAGGATAACACATGTAATAAACTAACTGTAGGGAAACAGTTACTTTTTATTAATAAAATCTAAATTACGATAAATAAAATTAACATAAATAAATAATGAAAATTAAATATAAATGTAATGTAGTTAGATAAACGATAATTAAATAAAATAATAAAGTAGTCAAAACTTACTTGATCACCAAATAGAGATCAACAAATAAGCACTAAAAGCCGAAGCGTGTGTTTGACGCACTTCTTTAAAACATATTCGACGTCTGTTTCCCACAGTACAACAACCAAAAAGAAGAAGTTGTCTGTTGGTCTTAACTAAACCCAGAATTTCATCTTAAGAGATGCGTATTTCTTACATTGAAAATCAATAATACATAGAAACCTCTATAAATTAATACTCGATAAATTAATAACCTCAATAAAATTAATAATTTGTCCGGTCCCAACTTTGGACCAAGACAAATCTGGACGAACCGATAAAATAATAAGATAATAATTTTTTGAAACCCCAACAGTATATATATTAGTCCTTACAAAGCGTAAATTAATAATTAAAAATATTTCACATATATGTATATATGAGATATATATATATATATATATATATATATATATATATATATATATATATATATATATATATATATATATATATATATATATATATATATATATATATATATATATATATATATATATATATATATACTAGATTTCAAAGCTACCAATGGTGAACATGACTTATAATTATTGTTAACATATTTTTCTTTATCGTAAGAAGGTTGATAAGAAATGCTTGGAAGTTTTTTTTTTTTTTTTTTTTTTTTTTTTTTTTTGAAAATAGAGCCATACTTTGTTTTAGAACAATTTCATTTACAATTTCTTTGAAAATAAGACTACATCGCTTGAAAAATATTGTTTTTCTATATACATGCTTTAAGATGGGAAGATTATTAATTAGACAAAGTGTTAATAATAGTGTGTATATATAAGAGGCTTTGTGCATCAATACTCCATGTTACGTGATAATGTCCCCTACCAAATACTCCATGTTAAATAAAGTGTTAATCCTTTGTTTTTTCACTTTGTATGTCTATACTGTGTATTGCACATTCTTCCTTGCTTGAAAAATATTGTTTTTCTATATACATGCTTTAAAATGGGAAGATTATTAGTTAGATAAAGTGATAATAATAGTGTCTATATATAAGAGTCTTTGTGCATCAATATTCAATGTTATGTGATAATGTCCCGTACCAAATATGTTTGTTTTTAAGTCGTGTTATAAGCATGTGAGATGAATTTAGTGAGATAAACTTGTGTGGTTTATATATTGTGAGATAGTTAGTTATCGTTCTAAAAGAATAAGATAAATAACAATGTCTATAAACAACTAACATGATCGATGTATTTGTCATATTTAATTGGAGAATCCAATTCTATCAATGAAGGCTCATGTCATTTAATAAATATAATTCCAAGATTACAACTATATAAGATTAAATTTGCATCACTAAAAAGATAATAGAAATCGCCTATAGGCAGTTTCGTGAACCGTCGGTTGAACAGGCTATAGTGATCAATAGCATTCCCCGCATCGACTTGATCTTTAAGATGGTTGTAGTTTACCTCCAACAGAGCCTGCGAGTGAAATAAAGCTATGCAACAAACATTGATCCAACAAAAACAATTAGAATTATCACCGGTCTTAAGAGAAACCTTCTACCCAATCCTTTTGAAAATCAAAATTACCTGTAATATTGGTATTAGGAATTTCATCACAGTTTAGAGCATAAATGAGTCAAAAACTATTGAAATAAATTAGATAAAGGAAGTAAATGTCGAGTTTTTCATAGTAACTCGGTCATTTTGACAAACTAAAGTTTTTTAGGATATTGATACTTTGAAGAACATTTTGCGACCTTCCAACCCAATAACCTTCTGACTTGTTACCCGACCTGACCATGTGGCTCACGGTATTGTAGAGTCTAAAATCTTAGGATAAAATATTTGCTAAGCAACGCAATGAGCCAATAACAAATAAGCACACACATCATATGACATAAAAGAAGTATAATAATGAGTTTCTTATCATATGCAAAGCTCCACATTATACTACAACATTCGTCATTGATCATACTATATTCTAAAATAATCAGATTACTTATTTACCGTGTGTGTGGATGTACTGAGGGATAAAACTACCAACCTGCTAATAGAAACGAACAATAAGCTAATGCATAAAAATATGAAATAGCCTGTAAAGATGATTGGCCGTTGGTTTTATGGGCAATATTAGAGCTTTTGCATCGAGTTCATTAGACCACATAGAGTCTAAACATTGTATTTCTTTGTTATTTAGTGGTTTCACGAATCGAGTGTTCGGCTACAATTCAGTGGGCTACACACACGTATTAGCCCTGGGTTCTTCTATTATCAACAATGGAGTTGTATCTACTATGCAGCAATGCTAATTAGAACACTTTTGAGATGCCGCAAAGAATAGTATTATATTTTGTAATATCAGCGGGTCAATAATGCTATAATTCGGTTGATGTGTATTTTCAATGGAATGATGCTTAAACAGTGGTGTTTCATTAAAGCTTATTACTCTAAAAATTTTACATCGATATTCTACCTATGACGGAGTTGCGCATTTTGGTTGAGGAGATGGAGTTGAGGGTTCGGGAGATTGATGTGTTTGTTGAGAGGCTAAAGGGTATGTGTTTATTTAGTAGTATACTTTATATTTTCCATATGCTAATCATATTAAGAACTACCGGAACGTACACAATTAGGGTGTTTGGAATCCCCACATGTACCAACCAATTTCATGCCAATAATAACTTTGTTTTCACACGACATGACTAAGATTATTACCACCAATCCGAATGCCACACAGATGTATCAAATGTATCACTTTCATTATGTTTATAAACCACACAACACGCACAGTTATAAAGGAAATAACACTCATAAACAACAATAATAGCATAATTTAAAAGACGAAGCATACCAGGTACATCAGTATTATCTTGCCCTTCAGTTAAATCGATCACCTCATCAGGTTTTCCCGTTGTATTAGATAACCTAGTACTTATTCTGTCAGCAAAATCAACTTGTAATTCTTGTTTTCTATTAACTTATTTTAGCATAATTTGCATAATCATATGTATAAAAAAAAGATGTGTGTATTACTTACCAGTCAAAATTGGAGGTAAATCTCCAGAGTCTAGGTCGTTGTTAAGGCTGTAAGATACAGTGGAGTCACGGCCTGCATAAAAATAAATGATTAAATCTTTATCAAGTCGTTTATACTACACCACCTCATGAGAAATATAGAGTCTCCCATTAGGTTGTTTTTGTTTGACGAATAGTTACCTGTAATATGGTTTCGGCTGGTCGCCATGGTCTATGCGATTATAAATGCCGTTTTATTCGGTCACTTTCCAGTTGCATTGGGTACATGATACATAGTACCATGTGTTTATTGTGGTCATGGATTTTGCAAGAACGAACAAACTATCAATACCAAATGAAACAAAAAATCATGATAAAAGAATAAACATAAACATAAAATAATACAAACGTACCACAAGATGAGAATTGGTACGAAAGTTCTGTTTTTTTTAAGCAAAACCATTTGCATTTGACAAAGGGGTGGTGTTGGTATTAATGAAACGGGGAATCATATCTCCCGTCACAAAGATCAAGACCACCAACAAAACTAACCACCCACCTTCTTTCTTCATACCCATTGGGCATTGGCGCATCCACCACTATAATCTTCTGGTGATGAGTGAACATAGTCGATATTTGGAGATCCTGAATGAAACTTCCACCATCATCGGGGTTTCGTAGGCATAAATTACAAAGTACATCAGAAACCTTAACACCTTCACTTGCCTTCTTTTTTAGCAGCTCACCAAGTGTGACATCACCTCCTAGTTTTGGCCTCCTCGAATCCCTTATCAAAGCGATCTCGGTGTAAACAGACCATCCAGTAATGTAGATAAAATGTTTCACTTTCTCTTAGTAGACTCACCCACTCTTTTGACTCTTCTTCCATATCTTTCACTTATATATCCCTTTTTCCCATGATAGGCACGTATAAGAATAAAACCACCAAATATTGGTGAATGACACTTATAACTCAACTAAATGAATCTAATAATATTTTGGTAATTCAATAGCACTTTTCATGTAAGTTCACAGTTGGTGTTCACCTCGAATCAATGCACAATAACATCACAAAACAAAACAATCAACCAAATTCAACAAAAAATTGGGATCATGTTCAATAATATTGAGATCTATTCCTGATACTCCAATGGCATGTAGATACTGGAAGACTAAAAAAAGGTTATTCCAGATAAAACTTAAACACATATTCATAATGATGAAAGTAATGTACAAAATAATGTTGTTATGTGTGAAGTAAACTATAACGATATTAACGCATTCAAACTATGCTTAATAGGTACCATGAATAAGGGTCTTATTCAATGGTCACACCATAAAAGAAAGGTACCATAAAAAACATTGTGTTTTTATGACAAAAATCCGTTTTATTATAATATTCTTATAAGCTTACTTTATTGATATAATATAGCTTTTTGTAATCATAAATGACTTTTCATTGAACGTTTAGACAAAATAAGTTTTACCTGTAACATATAGCCCTGTCATTGTGCGTAAAATGGTTCTAAGGTTTACCTGCAATGATCCGTTATTGAACGTTTATAACATCTCCTAACTGAATCAGAAAAAATTAAAGATTGAAAAGTCTAACCTTCGGCCAACTGGTGTTCGATCCATAAGGTGATTGGTTGGGGGTTCAGTAGCTAGAGCAAGTGCACCAAGAGTTTCCATGATAAGATTCACCCACAGTAGCTGCAAACAGCCAAATGATTTCTATAAGGTGCTCTGTCACTGAGTATGTATGTGTGTGTGTGGGTTTAAGAGAGACAGACCTGCACAGCATTTAGTGGGACATCGCCACCCTCAATGACTGCCACAACATTAATCACAAGTGCAGCAACATTCACAGTTAGCTGGAACTGTATGAATTTTTGGATATTTGCATACACGGATCTTCCCCATCGAACAACCTGTTTTATAATGAAACGTAACAAAAATAAGTAATAAACTTTTACCAGCAGAAATAATATATAATAGAAAAAATACCTTGACAACTGAAGCAAAATTGTCATCTACCTTGTAATATAGTTAATCCAGAAATATACATAGCTTTTTCCAAGGCTGCAACTTCACAGGTGATACAAAAAAGATAAGCATCTACCTTGAACCATTATTGTTGGAAGGCACAACCCTTGGCTTTAACCATGGAATAATAACGGGCGTGCAGCATAACAGCATAAAAAGCAACCCCATGGTAAACACCACAATACTGGTCCAAACAAAAATTGTTGCTTTCCAAGACCATAAAATCCTCTTCAAAAGTGGAGGTTGTGACTTGAGCTTTAAGTAAGCTGTATACATTTCAGGAACACCGCCACTCTTTGCAAACTCTGTACGTGGTTCAAGTACCACTCGCAAGCAGGAAGTCGGGATTTCCCGTTCAGTGTATCCTTTAAATCTAATGTCCAGTATTTGGGATTCTGCTAAATGGCCGGTGATTAGTGGCGCCAGCTTAAGAATTGTCATCAGAAGGCGAATAGGCTGGCTTGTAAATTGCAGCATACATGGCTGTGTTTTACTTGCAAGGATTTGCCATTGTAGGAGAGGTAGTCTACCCTTACCTTCAAATAAAGATTTGGCAAGATATAAAATAAGAATTTGACTACTAAGTGCTGAAAAACTCAAATTAGAAACATCAGGTAATGACAGATTACTTGCACATACCTTTGACATATTTAAAAAAAGTTAATCTACTTTCTTTAGTTTGCGATGAGAGGGTTCAATTGAACCCACTCACTTTCAGAAGTTAGTATAATTACCTTGCACAATTCCGTGATTTTAGTATGATTTGTTTAACTACTGAACCTAGTAATTTTTTTTTTTTTGGTAACCAAGATTTCCGACCTTTTGGCCGACTAATTCACGGGGTATGAACCCACCACCACAAAGTCTCAAACCATGTAAAGCCCTCCCTTTTTCAGGAGGTTGGCATGGCCACTTAAAGTTGTTTGAACCTAGTAATTTTGTTACGTAGAACCCGTTGACTGTGTCTGGATCTAACTTTCATATAAGTAAATTTAACATGGCTTAATTATCATCGGTTTCCATGCCTAATTTCACTTGCCATCATAAGCATTTTTTTAAATTGGATGAATCACGTTTCACTATTGATCGTATTATCCTTATATGTTTTCAGTTCTATCTTTAATTAAATTCACCAAAAAAGCAACTGCATTTAAAGAAGAATCTAATCAAAAATTTTAATTTTCAAAACGTTTGCTGAATTTCTCCTTCTAGATCAATAGCAGCTATATTTGTCTAATAACAGGAAAGTTTGAATATTCTATTATGTTCAATATCATTAACATACTTGAATGGTTTTGGTATGCTGGTGTTGACCAGCTACACAAGTTTCATGATTGGAAATTACAGGTTGATGCAGTGGCGGATCCAGGAAATTCAAACATGTGTGGCACAAAAAATAATTTTTACATCAAGTTCTAACTTATATAGGATAACAAGTACGATAGTTACACAACTTATATATAAGTTAACAAAGTTACCTTGATCACCCTAAATTAATTTACCCTTTCGATCTCTCATAGATTGGGCGCTTCATCACATCTTCATTTTTCACATTGATGAATACTTCTTTCTCTATGCTACAAACTAGAGCATGGTTCAAAATCTATTACCCATTCGATTCGGAGATCCGACTTTATCAACTTCATTGTAGAAAAACATCTTTCAATCAAGGCAGAGCTACGGGCAAAACCAAAGCGAGCTTCAATAACTTATATATCAAAGGAAAAGACTTATGTTTATCTAATCTCACCATCTCCGTAGCATGCTCTGTAATAGTATTCACCTTTGAAAAATCTTCATTTTGAACCACATTCACACGATATAG